>CM021102.1:48906312-49506312 GCA_007115665.2 Sequoiadendron giganteum | reverse complement strand
GCAACTATATGAGAATGATTATGCAACTATATAGAAATGATTATGCAACTATATGAGAATGGTTATGCAACTGTATGAGAATGATTATGCAACTATATGGAAATGATTATGCAACTATATGAGAATGGTTATGTTTTTGGTAATGTCAAGTGTACTCAATCCATTTAATGATAAAGATAACATCAATTTTGAAAATTGTTCCAACCTTGGAAAATCTTGAAATACAGATGCAAAACTAATATGGATGCAGTCTAATCTACCATGCGAAACTAAAATGCAATGTTGTCATTTTGTTTGTCATGATTTTTATCATCATTGAGCCTTTATTATGTTGTAAGTTAATAAAAACATCAATGGTATAACTAGACCATGATGACCTAAGTATTGCTTCTATAAAACTTCCATTGAGTTTGATAGTGCAAGATAATACAAGCATCTAGGTATAATTGGACCAAGATGACCTGAGCATCACTTGCATAAACATACAAGAGTTAGTCATTTTCCCATGCAAATTTAGAATGTCATCAATGATACTTTGTAGAGCATGTCCCATGATAATTTGCATAGTAGTAATGATTGACTCACAAACAACAAAAAAAGAAAATATCATTCTCCTTCCTTGCTTCTCTAGTTCAAGACATCATCGAGGTACTCCAGAGAAATGATAACAACAATCAAGATACAACAATCGAACATATGTGTTAAAGTGATCAACCATGATTCAGAAGATGTTCATCCAATGAAATTTGATTGGTTTGTATTGATGTTGATTTGGATGGTTGATTGTCTGATGGATTATGATTGATGTTCAAAATGATTGTTGTTTTTGCCAAGTTGTCTTGCTATTGCTTGTCTGTTGGTTTAAGCTCAAAGCAGTTTTCCCCCGGTGAGTTCTGGATTTTTTCCCAGTGAGAAACAAACCAATTATTACGGATATGCACATTGATAACCAAGCCAAAGTGAAACATGACCGCAGCAGACGAATATGTTCATGCAGCTCATTTTATGATAGGCATGTAAGCGGACGGCTTGTTGGAACTGTAAAATTTTGAAAAAATCGCATTGGCCATTCATGCTCATTAGTGTCCCAGGAGTCCTAAAGTTTTCTTCATATAGTATACTCACCAAGATCTGGGTAAATTTTTATCATATAATCACATAAATTTTATCTAACCTTGAAAATTTTGATATATGGAACATATCGGCATAAGATGATGCAGATCTCACTGATACTAATGCTCATTTCCTCCAGTATATTGGCAAGAAATTAGTTGTGTCACGTCGATGAGAACATACATCAAGAGTACACGAGTTCACGGCTTCTATCGGCAGGACAATGACTATCAGCATGATGGTGTGAGGTCATATCGAGATTATATTTATCCCACCACTCGTAGCAAAAGAATATGTATTGGCCAGACAAGAGTCATCGGAGTAAGTTTCTAAAACACCCTGAGATCTTTACCGATCTTGCCGATAAAGAAAAGGAGGAATTATTCGATGAGACAAATAATGCCGGGAAGAGTTCGGGGAGTCTTATCAACCTCCCATGTTATACCGACAGGGTGGTGCGTGACAACATGCATGGAGCTAAAAAAAATCAGGGGAACAATGTGCGTGGTCTCGTCGAAGAAAGGATGTATTGGTAAGATAAACCTTAGCGGGGAGATCTAAGGAAGGTCACAGGGAGTGTTATTCCATCGGCCGAACAATCGCTTTATCTCGGCGACCTGAGTAGACAAAAGGGACTATCTCGGTGAGATGAAGAACCTACGGAATAAGGCAGAGAACTGTTGGCCCGATTCGTTAAGTCATGGTGATAGGTTTGCTTCGATGGGATTCATGGCGACATTCAAAAAAATAAAGTGAAACTATCAAGGAGACTTGTGATATCGGGGGAGCTGCAAGATGTCTTAGCGGATATGTCAACGTTGAACAGAAGAATCGGCCAAAGATTTAAAATATCTTGCCGATATGCTACGTGATGTGACAATGAGAATTTCAAAGAGCCTACTTCATTCCTGTCACAGCCAAGACATTAATGGCACCATGAAAACATAAAAGATTTTGCGAATCCAGGTGAATTCGATAAAGGCATTTTTTTGCAAAACTAGCAACAAGGAAGAGGAGAAGGACAAGCAAAGGATTGGGGCGTTTGTTCAAATTGGAATTTCAAGAAAAATAGAGTAAGTTTCTCATCCCTTGAATATTGTAAATTTCAAAGAATGAAAAGCGTTGGTCTAGAGAAATCAAAAGGTAGAAAACATGGGGAGAGTAGTCAATCAAAGGGAAAAAAGCAGAAAATAGAAATTCAGTCGAAGGGCACAGAGCGAAAATTGAACCAGGATCTCATACACCAGCTACCCAATTCTGGACCTAAGGTTAGACGCTCTACATAACTTAGGCCTGAAGTAGATAAATTAGATGACAAATGTAAGTTCATTAGAGATGTTTGGACCCCAATCAAAGGCTATGAACTATTCAGTTTCCATTACTACCGAAGGAATCATTTTGAGCCAATATGTAACCCTTGGAGGCTCAATTTAGGTAAACTAGTTTTCCCTATGTCTTTGTTGATGTCGAATTGGTGAAAATGTTGGCCAGTCATTATAATCCAAAACATAGGGCCATATGTGATCTATTTGGGAATCCATTAATGCATTTTTCAAAGAATGCAATAAGCGAGGTTTTCAAACTAGAAGGGATATGCAATGAGAAAATTGTAAGTGAAGAGCTCGAGAGTGAATTCAGAAGAATGGAAACCATTTATAAGGGTTGGAGATTACCCCTGCATAGAATTAGGCATGGTGGCAAACCGATTCCAATGGAGGACAATGAGGGACCACCATTTCATGTGGATCTTTTCGAACCTTATGTGAAGTACACCTATTTTTTGGTGGGACAGGTATTGGAAATGGAGGTTCCAAAGTATATGGCAATTGTGCCTATGGTGATTGCAGCAGATATTCAATATCATAACTCCACACCTTGGGATTATGCTTCATATGTGTTTAAAGAACTTGACATAGGGTTGATGGCAATAAAAAATGGAGCCTTTGTCCTGCACCTCAGGAATTATTCATTGTTGATGCACTTAGTTCTATACTTTGGATAGGAATTAGGATTGTGGCCCCAGGAGCTGAGAGTTTCACAAATTGATAAAGAAGGGAGGTCATTGCCTATTCAGTCATGGACTATTGTTTGGGATAGTAGGTTTGCTACTTCCAATTTTGTACACTTTGAAGAATACTTTGTAAAACCCTTGTATAAATTATACAATCATCCATGTGATTATTCCTTATCTGATGAGATAAAAAGGTTCCTCAAACCTAGAGATTTCAATGGACCAATCAGCCACAATTGGGGGCATTGGTATTGTCTAGAGAACGCGACCATGATTAGGGTCTATGGATTTGAAGATGCTCCATTTATCTTGCCTAGAACAGTTCTAGACAAGATTGCCTACTTAGAATTTATTAGGCAGATGGATTTTTCTAGTGTCATGAATTTAAGCTCTTTTGGAAAGCAGGCTTTTATGCCCAGTATGTTATGCTTTGGTGACTTTACTGTGTTAGCAAAGGAAGGATATAACCTGATTCTTGATAGGTTATTACAATACAATATGAAGAGAGGGCCATTGAGACAAAAATTCGACCCAAAATGGTATGTCCACTCGGCCAAACAGAAGATAAACTTTGGAGGGTATCATCATGTGCCCTACCAGTTTGATGATATGATAAGAAATTTGGAAGCAGAAGAGGCAGAGATGGTGATTGAGTGACACAATCAGGAGTTGTTGGATATAGAGATGTTGTCCTCTAGTGAAAAAACATCAAGGGCTAACATGTCCCAGGGTCCATCCGGTAAAGTATCAAGGACAAGAACTCAAGGTTATACCTACTCTACCAGAGAAATGAATATTTAGGAAAATCTAGATACAGATGTAAGACATGAAGAATATAGATCTTTTATAGTGGATGATTAATTTGTAAAAACTTCAGAATTCAAAACATTTCTATATAAACAAAAAGGAAAGGAGATAAGAGAACTGGTTGATAATGTGACACCAGGAAATGAAGAGCAGTTGTTGAAGAATTTGAGAGATGATGTAGAAAAGGAGATGACAAGTATGACCCCTGAGAAAGGGAGAGCAATGTTGGAAAAGGCTGGTGTCATGCTTTTCCTAGGATTAGATCTCAATTCTGCATTGGTTTTCGATAGTTTCTTGAAAGACAACAATTCTACACATAAGCTCAGCATAGAAAAGGTAACGGAAGTATATACAGGGTCAAGATATAATCCTGATGAAGAAACATTGATGATTTGGGCTTTATATCCACCTCATAAGAGGTCATTTGTTATTGACACTAAGAAAGCATTTGGACATGTCATGACTTTGAGGGCTGGAGAGGCTGATCCAGTTGCAACAGCAGAAATTGGGATTGATATAGAAAAATTGAATAAAGCCCAAATACAGGCATTGATCAGAGAAAAGGAAATGTACAAAACAAATAGCGAAAGAATGTTGAGAGAAAATGAGCATCTAAAGGACTTAGTGGATGCTACAACAGGGCCAACAAGGATGCTCACTCAAGATGAAATTTCATAGGTGAAGGACCATTAGGAGGGATCAAGTGCATATTCTCAAGGGAAAATGGACACACTTACAGCGGTAATCAAAAGGAGGCAGGCCATTTTAACCACTTGGTTAAATAAACTTTGGGGAAAACACTCACAGTATTTTGATGCAATAAAAGAACATAAAAGAATGGATGATAGAATCCAAGATAAACTTGAGGAAATAAAACAACGAGATACTCTTGATAATGCAGCGATTGAGGATGCTAATCGTGTTATGGATAAGCACAAAGGATTCTTTGAGGAATTACAAGAGGACGCGCAAGAATTGATGGAGGCCGCTGAGAATGGATTGACTACGTTCTTTGATGATGGAGGTAAATTAAAAGAAATGGTTGCATGGAAGAGCGAAAGTGAATTAATAATCCAAGAGATTTTAAAGATAGCCACTACGAAAAATGCAACATTGGAAGAAGCATGTGAGCAGAATGAACGGATGGTGATGATGAAGATCGTGATCCGCAATGCATTAGGAGATGCAAACACACATGAGCGCTGAGACTATACAAATCACATGTCGAGAGTTCATTTATGGCTTAACAGAGGCTAGTTAATGTTAATCTTGTTAGTATTTCATGCTTAAAAACATTTTTGAAAGGACGCATCTTTTCAGGCGGCTGATATATATGTATATCCATTTTTTTGTGTTGAAGGAAGTAAGAAGAAGATAGATATAAAGTAGATAGTAAGAAATAAAATATTTTTAGAATGTTTCAAAGGACCATGATGCATGTATGAAATTTTGAGGAAGATAATGAAAGACTATTGATTTGGTGGCTTCATTCTGGTATCAGTTGTTTCTTGGATTTTTGCAATTATTTAATTGTCTCCAATCTGATGTTTCTTGATTATTTAAGTTGAAATATCAAGTATATGTTCAATTTATCAATGCACATTTGTTGTATCTGTGTGATTTGATTAATTGGTTTCTTTAAAGAAAAATTAAATTCCTTTCAGTCAATTATAGTAATCTAGGAATGTTATTTGGATCATTAAGAAGAATCAAATAGTTAGGATTGATATTCTGCCTCAAGTAGGGTCTTTCAATCACATTCTTGCATGTTTATACCAGTTATAAAATCATATTTGTATGTCAAACAATTAGAAATTTTTCTAGATAAAAGCCACTCATCTGAGACTTTCATTTGACTTCGTTTTTACCCAACAAGGCACCAGTCTCCCTTATTTTCATTACTTAGTTTTATTCATATCATTTGACATCTGTTAACTGAACATATCAAACTTTACCTTGATATTGCATATACAATTTATACCAAATTTAGATCATACCTATCCACTATCAAATTGCCATTTGTGGATAGTTTAGTCAAGTAGGAAGCATAATTCAAAATTTGCAGCATTCATATAGGTACACCCACCTAAGTTTAGCAGAGCCTTGAGAGTAGAAGGTTCAACTATACTGGTTGGCTTTGTTAGTGGGCCACTAATGTTGTGAGGGCTTGGCAACCTCTTGTGGGTCAAAACTATGTTTTTGAGACCTAACACGGCCAACACACGTTCCAACAGATGGAGAAGTTGACTCATCGCAAATAACCCCTGTTTGCCAAGTTTTCACCACTTGCTTTTATTGCACTTTTCAGTTTTTATGATTTTTTTGTTGTTACCAAGATGCCTGTTTGCCAAGTTTTCATCAAGGTAATGATTTTTTGATTTTTCACTTTTTTTTATATTTTTCTCTTTTTTTATTTTTTTATTTTTTTGTATTTTTTATTTTTTTTTATATTTGTATTTTTTATTTTTTTACTGTCACCAAGGTGCTTGTTTGCCAGGTTTTCACTAGGGTAACCATTTTTTTAGGACATTTTCTGATTTTTTTGTATTTCTTCAAGACATTTTCTGATTTTTTTGTATTTCTTTAGGACATTTTTTTATTTTTTTGTATTTCTTCAGTACATTTTCTGATTTTTTTGTATTTCTGATCTTTTTCTGATTTTTTTGTATTTTTTCAGGACTTTTATATCGTGCAATGGATGAATTATGTGTAGAAATTTTTGAGATGGAGGTTGTTCATAGGTTCCTCAAATAGATCTCCTTCAAGTGTGGATAGTTGGTATGCTCCTGATTTGAAAACTGATACAATAACAAAGGGTCCTAGCCAATTTGGTTCAAACTTTCCCTTCTTTTCTCTGTCTTGCTGATTGCATGGGTTTTCTTTTAGTACCAAATCACCAACCTGAAATGTTCTTGGTTTGACCTTGTGATTATAACTTCTTGACATTCTTTGTTGATATGCTTTCAGGTGATCAATTGCAAGCTGACGACGTTCATCCAATAGTTCCAACTCTTGTAACCTAGATACCTTGTAATCTTCATCTGAGATGATGCCTTTCAATGACACATGAAGGGATGGTATCTCAACCTCGATAGGTAAAATGGCCTCTGATCCATAGACAAGAGCATATGGTGTGGCTACTATCGAGGTGCGGATACTAGTGCGGTATGCCCGTAAAGCAGGGTTTAGTTAAACGTGTCAATCATGTCCAGCATTGTTGATGGTTTTCTTTAGGATCTTTAGGATGGTTTTGTTTGAGGCCTTTGCTTGGTCGTTTCCTTGAGGATAGTATGGTGTAGAAAACTGATGCTAGATATGAAACCTTTCACTAAGTTCTTGGACATCTTAATTCTTGAAAGGTCTACCATTATCGATGACAATGAATTGAGGAATGCCATACCTACAGATGATGTAATTTAGAATGAAGGATGCAATCTTCTTACCAATGATGGCAGTTAAAGGAACAACTTCAACCCACTTTGTGAAGTACTTAGTGGTCGTGATTATGAATTTGTGCCCATTGGAAGAAGATGGATGGATTTTCCCCACAAGGTCAAGTCCCCACTGAAAAAAGGGCCAAGTTGATGCAAATGGTTGGAGTTCTTGTGTTGATGCATGTATGAGGTTACCATGGATCTGACATTTCTTGCATCTCTTGACAAACTAGAAAGACTCTTTCTCCATATTCAACCAGTAATACACCAAACGTAGGAGTTTCTTTGCTAGGGTAAGACCACTTGAATGTGCTCCATAGATACCCTCGTGAACTTCTTGTAAGGTCATTTTAGACTCGTTGTGTTCCAGACATCAAAGGATAGTTCTATCAAGACCTCATCAGTAAAGTACATCCATGATAAGGGTGTGTCGGGCGGCTTGATGGATGAATTTTCACTTTTGGTTCTGTGATAGGTTAGGAGGAAGGGTGTTATCTCTTAGGTAGGTGTAGATCTTCCCATAGATTGAGGTATTAGCATCAAGTAAATGGAAAATGAATTGGGATTCAGGATCTTCATAGGCAGGGGTAAACAGTTGTTCCACCATGAACTCATAACGGCTCCTTTTATCTAGAATTTGTAACAGAGAAGCAATAGTGGCCATAACGTCAGCAAATTTGTTGTCTATTCTTGGGATTTGTTCAAATTTGATAGTAACAAAGTATTTCTTAAAGTCATCAATCATTCTTTTATAGGGCATCAGTTTGTCATCCTTTGTTTGATAGTCATCATTGACTTGATTTATGACCAATTGAGAATCTCCATAGACTTGCAACTATGTGTTTTTCCACTCTATAGCTATCTTAATGCCAGTGATGAGTGCTTCATACTCCGCCATATTGTTGGTATAGGGGAACATCAATCTATATGATTTTGGAATGGTATGTCCTTGAGGAGTGAAATAAAATTCCCGCTCCTGATCCATGTTGAGTGTATGATCCATCGATGTATAATATCCATTGGTTGTTATGGTAAAGACATCAACATTTAGAAACTCGGTGTGTAGAGGATGATCATCATGTAATGGTGCTTCAACTAGTTGATCGATAATTTCTTGTCCCTTGATGGATTTCCTATCGACATACTGGATGTCAAACTCACTCAGTATCATTACCCACTTTGCCAATCTTCTTGTTAGGTTTGCCTTGTTGAGAAGATATTTCAATGGATCAATTTTGGCTATTAACTTGATGGTATGAGTTAGCATATAATGTCGCAATTATTGAGTGGCAAACACTATTGCCAGAAAAGCCTTTTAAATGGATGTGTAATTAATTTCATAGCCATTTAATGTTCTGCTGATATAATAGATCGCCCTTTCTTTTCCTGTTGAATCCTCTTACGCTAGCAAAGCTCCTAATTATGTCTCAGTTATTGATATGTATAATAAGAGTGGTTTTCCTTCTGCTAGCAGTACTAAGATAGGTGGACTCATTATATATTGCTTCAATTGGTTGAAATAAGCTTCACATTTCTCATCCCATCTAAAGGAAACATTTTTGTGTAGCAAGTGAGTGAAAGGATGGGTCTTATCTGCCAGTTGTGAGATGAATCTTCGAATAGACTGAAATATTCCTTGGAGTGATCTTAGCTAACTTATGTTCTTCAGAGGAAACATTTCCATGATTTCCTTGACTTTCATGGGATCCACCTCAATGCCTTTTTTTGAAACTATATACCCCAAGAGTTTTGCAGATGTCACCCCAAATACACATTTTTTTGGGTTCAGTCGTACATTGAATTTTTTTAGTCTGGTGAAGATTTTGTCTAGGATCTCTAGGTGTCCTTCTCTAGTGTATTATTTTTCCAATAGATCATCTACATAGTCTTTCATGAATGTGTGCATCATATCATGGAAGATTGTTGTCATGGATCGCTGATAAGTAGCTCCCGCATTCTTCAATCCAAAGGGCATGACGTTCCAATAGAATGTACCCCATGGGCATGTGAAGGTTGTTTTATCTTGGTCCTTGGGTGCAATCTTGATTTTCTTATATCCTAAAAATCCATCCATAAGTGACAAAATGGCATGTCCTGTTGTTAGGTCCACAATGATGTCTATGTTGGGTAGAGGAAAATCATCCTTCGGGCAAGCTTAATTGAGATCTTTGAAATCCATGCAAATCCGAATACTGTTTTTAGGTTTTAAATTGGTATAATGTTGGATATCCACTTGGCATAATCAATTGGTTTGATGAATCCTACATCCAATAGCTTCTTCTATTCTGCTTTCACCAAGAGGGCAATATGCGGATGCATTTTCCTCAACTTTTGCTTCACTGGTTTTACTCCTGGTGGTAAGGATAAATGATGCATGATTAAATTTGGATCTATCCCTATCATGTTTGCATAGGACCAAGCAAAGTTGATTTTTCGTTCTTCAAAGAATTTGGTGAAGCTTGGTTTTTCTTGTTTTGTCAAGGATGCTGCTAAATGTAGAGTCTTCACTGCTTCTAGTATGCCAATGTTGATGGATTGAGTGGACTCAATCAATAATTTTGATCTCTCTTGAAAGTGTTTGGGGAAATTGTCAAATCTCTCATCCTTTGGTGCCTCAGAGAGGTTTTCACCGTTGGATGCGCTCTTTATTTTTACTTTTCCTGGATCTAATACTGCCATAGAATGGTTTTCACCATTAGATCAATTTTCTGTATTATTCATTTTGCAACTGAGAGATTTGACACTCCCCTGACTGGAAGATTTGTTCTGAGATTCAATGGTGGAACAAGTTTTGGAGTTGTCAACATAGAGGAATTTGATAATGGCATCATCTTTTGAAAAGACAGGAATCTCAAAAGGCTTGGTTTGGTCCTAGTCGATAAGTTCGGGATGTACTAGAGGTAGGGAATCATCAGATTGGTTTAAGTTAAAGGCAATGAGGGTCCTGATGACGACATCTTCAAGTAGTCCGATAGCAATGTCAAGGTCTATGATGTAACTCTCCTCTGAATGATCTATTTCGCTAGGAGTCTGGTCATCTTCGCTTGAGCCATCAATAGGTTGTGATCCAAATTCAAGTGGTCTTGACCCTGAACTTTTTCCCTCCTCGCGTATGGGTGCATACTTTTGTATCACATCAATTCCCTTATCATGACAAGACTCTTTAGATAATGAATCCCACTCATATTCATTTGAGTCAGTTTCATAGTTATTACTAGCTTGCAGTTGTAGGATTCGGTCAACAACCTTTTGGGTGGCTTCTCCTTTTGTTTCCTCTTTATATCCCAGCCTTGTCTTATCTTTTGGACTAGTTAAGATGGGTTGGATTGGTTCCACGATGCCTTCTTTTCTCTTGTTGATAGGTCCTTGTCCTTCGTATCCCATTTTCTCTAAGATTGAGAATCCTTTGCCATACAGTATTGTTTGTACATTAGTTGTTGCTACTTAAGATTCAACTTCATCCTTGTAAAGACAATCCAAAATTTCTTTATCATCAGATTCCTCAGCTTGAGTACTTGCTTTTATGAATCTACCATCAAAGAGTGTGATAGGTTGTGAAGAGTGTTGTGTGGAGGTTGATGGTTGACCATAGGACTTTGGGGAAGATAATTGCGAGAGACATAGGGATTGCTTAATAGAATATTCACCCACACCTTTATCTTTGACTTGGACCTTTTTCTCAAATTGTTTAGACAGAGCATTGAGTTGGGTTTCATGATTGGTAGATGTAGAAGGGGCAGTTTCTTCCTTTTTCTCAGGTTGTTTAAGTGAGGAACTTGGTTGACTTTCTTTATTTGAGGATGTGGCAGACAGTTTTGACAAGGAATTTGATTGGCTTGAATTACTTGGGGTGGTAGATGTGGATGCGAGAGCTTCTCAGTTATGGGGCACAAAGACATCCTGAACCGATTTGAGGGTCTTGCAATACTGAGGACTATTAGAGTCAGCTGGAATGGTGATCTCTTGCCCATTGCAAGGGAATTTAAAACATTGATGGTAGGTTGAGGGGACTGTTTGCATCTCATGGATCCAAGGATGACCCAAGAGTATATTGTATGTCAAGTCTTTGTCCAGAACTTGGAAAATTACGTCTTTTTGAATCGGCCCCACCTAAATTGGCAACACAATTAATCCCTGTGAAGATATTTCCTCATCATCATAGGCTTCGATGGTGATCATTTTTCTTACATCTATTGTATTCTCTAAGAATCCCAATGCACAGACAAGCTTTAAAGTACATATATTGAGACCGACTCCTCCATCTATTAGAACACACTTGACTATTAAGACCTCAATGTGAAGTGTTGCATTATGGGGATGAGTGATGGATATGTCATCATTTTCTGAGAATGATAAGCAATGTGGTGCAACTAAATTCCCCACCATGGCTTGGAATGTGCAAACTTCCAAATTCGTTGGTACAGTTGTGTCCACTAGGGCCTTTTCCAAAATTTCTTTGTGGGCGGGTGAAATCTTGAGGAGTTCCAATATAGATATTTGCACTGGGATCTTTTGAAGTTGACCAATAATGTCGTATTGATGTGACGATGCAACGAGTGTCTTGGAGGTGCTTCCTTTTAGAACATATTTGGACTAGGCTCTTGTGGTTGCATTTACAGGTATGTTGTCTTGTTTCCCTTTTATTTTAATGACATTAATTTGGTTATTCATTGCAGCCATGTCTTGTTTGATGTTATGGACTTGATTGGATGTGATGTTGGTGTCATTGATTTTCTCTTCAACTATGATGGTGTCTTGTCCATGTTGAATTAGAGCATCATTAATTTGATTGTTGGTTGCAACAATGTCTTGTGTATCATTAATCTTAATGTCATTTTTTTTATCCTCAACTACTGAAATATGAAAGATGGTAGTATCATGAACATAGTTTACATTTTTCCTTTTGTTGTTTGTTGTAGAGGATTCCCCTTTGTCATAATTTGGTAAGGGATTCTTGAATGCACCATGATCAATGTTTGTTTGGGGTCCTTCTATTTGTATGATATTAAGGTCTATCAAGTCTTGTACCTTGTGCTTTAATTACATATAATTATTGGTTTGATGGCCTTCGCACTGATGAAATTCATAGTAATGGAAATCATTCCACCATGATGATTTTACTTTTGGCTCAAAACCTTGGGTGTCAGGTAGGGTGATAAGATTTTCTGCAAGAAGTTCTCTCAATGCGGACTCAAGTGATTGATGCAAAGGTGTGAATTTCATATGATTTGATGGCATTTGATATGGTGGTGGCCGAGATGGGGCAATGTTTTGGTTGTTGTTCCGATTGGTGTTTTGATTTGGGTTTTGATTGGTGTTGTTTTGATTGGGGTTTTAGTTGGTCTTAGGTGTGATTCCTGATAGATTAAAGACCAGTTTGGCATTATGCATTGCGATTGAAACATCATTATTAGTATTCTTATTTATTTTCCAAAACTTTGGTTTCTCATGTTTGTTATAATTATTGGAGGAGTTTGCTGAGTTATTTTCATTATAAATTTTCAAGATTCCTCTCTTGACCAAAGCTTCTTCGATTTTGATTCCATTTTCAATCAATTTCTCAAAGGTAGATGGACATTGAAATTCAAGCCTATAACTCATATCCTCATTCAAATTATCAATGAACACTTCCATCTTTTCTTTTTCAGGTATGGCACACGGATATCTTGCAAATAATCTTCTCCATCTTTGCAAAAATACGAGAAATGATTCACCTTTTTTTTGTTTTACATTTCAAAGGTTCTTCATTGTAATCTCATGCAGAATGTTATAAGAATATTGTGTGATAAATTTTTTGACCAATTCTTCAAAGGATCACATTCCTGGTGGAAGTTACGAAAACCATTGCATGCATTGTCCTCCCAAGCTTCGTGGGAACAATCTCATCAAGTTTCCTCATGGGCAAACTCAAGGCTCATGGTTCGAAATTCCCTTATATGATCTATAGGATCTATTTTACCATTGTATTTATCATACTTAGGTAATTCACAATGTTTGGGAAATGGAATCATGTTCACACTTTGATCAAAAGGATATGGACATATATCTTGTATCGAGTATCTTTTCCTGGTTCCCTTTTGCATGTCGAGAAGTTGTTGCAAAATTTTCATTTGATGAGTTAAGGCAACTACTGGATCCATGTTTGGTGGATTAGTCTCAATCTTTTTGGGTTCTCCTTTCAGTTGAGTGATGTCAAAATCATCAGGCAATTTGACACCTTGTTTAGCCAACATTAAAAGGTATTTTTCTCCATCTCTTTCAAAGAGATTTTGTAGGAACATGTGGAAATTTGGGTCTTGTTGTGCAGTTTGGACATCTTCCTCAGTGATCTCCTCATTCTCAAGTTGGTGGAATCTGTGGAAAGGATTTTCTTTAGCTTCAACCATGTTATTTTGAGCTTCAAGTTCCTTTTCTTTGAGTTTTTGTCTTTGTGATCTTGTTTGAACGGGCATACAAATGATGAAGATTTACTAAGCTTTTGATTGTTTTTTGGGAGTGCCAAAAGGACTAAGTTAAATCTAATTATGCAACATTTATTTTGGGATCAAGGATGATGAATCCTAATAAAGGATGATGAATCTTGATGGTGAAACTCAACTGATAATCAGGCATAGGTGTGATGATGATGCACTTTTAGATGCTTGATCAAAGCTTAGGTAAAGGATTTTCACTTGTAGATGCTAGTTTCAACAATTTTAAGACTCTATGGTATACGAGGAATGATTATTTGCTGACAGGGATTCTTAATTCTGGTTCAAACTAACGAACAGGGGATGAATTTAGCTCTTTGGTTTTTGAATTTACTGGATGCGCTAGAATAGTGCACAAATGTGCTAAAAGACAGATGTGCTAATATAGAGGCTGGATGCACTGGGTTGTTCCTCAAATGTGTTGGGGAATGAATTGGATGCGTTGGAAAAGGACTCAGAAAGGCCAAGATAGATAAGGTATTCGCTAAACTATGGGATGGATGCGCCAAAACAAGACTTGGATGTGCTAGGAAATGTTATGAATGCACAAGAACAACAACTAGATGTGCTAAAAGGTATGTTATATGTGCCAAACTATGGACTCAATGTGCTAGAATATGGAAGGTATGCACCAAAATAGAACTTAGATGCGCTGGAACAGAACTTGGATGCGCTAAACTGGAAGTATTCAATATCTTTTGATAGTTTGATTGATTTTTCTTGTTTTTTGGCAGACAATTGATTTGTTTGACTGGATGTTCTTTTGAATCAGTGGTTGTACATTTCTATGTGTGATGTTTGTTTTGAATGTTATTTTGAACACACATGTAAGACACATCAAACAAGTACAATTCCTAAGGCTATGAAGGATAGTATTTACTAGATTCCCACTTGGATTTTACTCCAACTGTCCTTACTTTTAGCGGATGATTAGAAGCTTGACCACACTGGCTCCCCCTTTCTCGGCACTCACTTCTCGGGTCAGCCAAGCTTCAGTTCTCATGAATCTCCCATGACAAACTTTTCATCTCTACTAAAATCCACAAGAATATGGGACGGCATCAGAGGTTATACCTCTTGCACCATCAAATAGAAAAGGGATTTTGGCTTACTATAACAAAGGGTTCTAGTATAGGCATTCTGTTTGTGGGGGACCATCCATACGGCAAGGAGCGAATAACCCTCGATTACCTCAAAGTACAAGCTCAAGTGATAAAGTACAAAATATAGAATATTGCAATAATTTATTAAACGAAATGTTAGGCTAGAATAATAAAACTACAAATTAACAGAATCTGGTAAAGAATTACAAAATATAGATTATAGAAATAGAAAGATCGGGACTTACAAATTCTGCCCCCAAGAGGAAAAAGTCACGGACAATAGACGACAGTGTTCCATCGAGACATCTATGCCCTGCATTGTCATCCCTATCAAATAAAGAGCTAAAAGTCTGAAATGTGCAAGTACCCAGTTCCTTAAATCCAAAAAACTACACACAAAAAGGACAAGAAATAATGTTGGGGATATTTTGGGGCTTGCCTCAGTCAAACCCCCATTTTTTTGTTTTCACCTCCATGGAAAACTAGATAGATAGAAAGAGATGAGATATAAAATATAATAAATGAGATGTGTGATAGAAACAAACCTCATTGTGGAGGAGAACCCCTATTATGGATAAAATAGACAAGACAAGTATGTATTTGCAAATAGATGAGACAAAGTAATAAGAGAGTGTTACCAATAAATCTATGGCTCCCTCTTGGCTTGATAGAAAATATTTTGATCACTTGTAAGAGGGCCTTGGCTATTGACAAAACAAGAATCTAGGAGAGCTTCCCTACAAAGAAGAGATGTAGAAGAGAATAGAGCAAGATAGAATGCAAGACGATAAGAATGAATGAGAATAAGAGTGAAAAGAAGAGTTTTGTGAAGCTGAATGGGTGGTAAGATCCATTACACTCATGATTCTACTGCAATGACATAGGTCATAGGCAAAGGTCATGAGATTCCCTCATTTGAAACTTGGAAAGTTCTAGAATGTCTATGCGTCACACAGACATATGACTCAAAACTTTACAAGAAATGAGGTGGAAGAATGCCAATGCTTCATCATTGTCCCATGGAGTTGAAATTGTGAATCTCTGACACATAAGGTTTTGTAATTAATCCGGCAAGGTGCCATAAATGTAGCAGGCTAAAATACGTAAGTGTGAAATTGTCACGAGGCACAATTTTACGACAATACAATTATGTCACAAATAATGTTAGGAATACCTTTGTAGATGTTCATGTTTGGGATACTCACATGTTACCCAATCCACCTCACCCCTCCATAATAAGGGTTTATTAGGTGAACATTGAAATATTGAGTGTGTATGCTTGTGTTTTGCATTATTATCTAAGTAATGTGAGCATAGTTCAAATTCCAAAGACTAAATAATAGTTCTAAAATGAAAATATAAATGATTTACTAAATTATAAGCCATAAAGAATAATTTTGTAGATGATTATGGATCACTTCATTGCTTACATTTTGATCAACATTGTGCTCTTATTTATGCTATCTTATATATGGATCCTTTCACAACTTGAACTCTTTTAATTTTTTGAAGATTTTTCTTAAATTATAACTAATTGTATTATACAAGGAAATGTGAGAGAGGTAATCACCTTAATGAGGCATTATTTAAGGCTATCTTATAACATATTTCATATAAAGAATCAAGGTAGCAACTTGTACCATGGGTAGAATTTCTAGCATAGGTATTGAGAAGTGGTATCCATAATGGCAAGCAACAAATGAGAAGGTTCACAAGCCAACCTTAGTATCAACAGCCATATTTCAATTTATAAAAATAACTAAACGTACTTTTTTACGTATATTCTAGTGTTGATCCCAACTTGTTTATTATCTCTTGGCCTTGGCCAACTTAGTAAATTAAAATTTTATTTAATCTACCTCGACATTTTTTTGTTTTCCTATTTGTAGAGGAAAAAGTGTTAAGTATTTATGAAATTTTTTTCATTGCTAACATTTAGTGGAGCTCTAAAGAAGTCAAATGAGACCATGAGGATTATCATAACAACAAATTTTGGATTTTTCTTTGGTTTTGTTATTGGGGTTTCCTTCCTAGGAATGGGTGTTTCAAAGGTGACTTGCAAAATAATATTCAACTTTGGTTTGCTATTTAAATAACAAAAAAAATATTTCAATTGGTGTCCTTTTATGCTTTATTTTATTATCTTCTAAATTATATTAAAAATTATGTAAAATAAATATTTTTTATGATTTAATTTCCTCTTGTCCCCAAATTTCAAAAAAGACTTGTGAGTACACTGACCCTTCATTGGATGTAATGATATTGCAAGACAAAGACATTTCTTGATGTCAACAACCATATATAAATATGCACCACTCTCAAGCACATACATATTTAGAAACTTTTTGGAATGATCATTGTTACATTAACATTGTCCCACAAACAAACTTGAAATGACATTCTTGCTCCTTTGAGTTTGAATTTTGTCCCGCTCCTCTGAGTTTGAATTTTTTGTGTGCATGTTGGACTCTATCTTGGGGGTACCCAATGGTCCCCCTATGCCCCCCCTGACCCGTGTTCCTCTCCCTTGGGCCCGTGTCTAACGAGTACCACCCCTGCGGGGTCAGTGCTTTCACCATCGAGCTTTTCAAAGACTTTGGCATCTCTGGGCGAATCTTCTGTGCCAGCGATGAAGATCCCTTCGACTGTCGATTGGAAGGATGTGCTTACTAATGGAAAACAAGTCTCCTCCTTGTTTTTGTCTACACCTGAGATTGTCTTGAACTCTGATGCTATGTTTGACATTCCTGATTCGATCAATGACAGGATCCTCTCCTCCATGGAGAATATTGTAGTGGAGAGATTTCTTTCTTACTGCCCAATGGTGGATATGGTTTTGAAATGGGTTGTAGTGAAGTGGTGCCTTAAGGGTAGTGTGGAGATTTGCGTTATGGCTGGTGGTCTTTTCCTATTTAGATTCACCGTAGTGGAGGACATGGTGACTACTTTGTCGTCGGGTCTGTGGGTTTTTGGGAAGCACAGCCTGGCTTTGTGCAGGTGGAAATCTAGTTTCGACCCTGCTACAGATCTAAATAAGTCAGCTCCTATTTGGGTAAGGCTCTCGAGTTTGCCTTTGGAGTTTTGGGATGAAGCCATCTTCAAAGCCATTGGGGATTCGCTGGGTCAATTTTTTACCATGAATTCTATCACAAAATCGAAATCCAGGTTAGTCTTCGCGAGATTCTGTGTGAATATTTGTGTTGATAAAATCCTACCAAACTCTGTTAAGTTGTGTTCTAAGTTGGGTAGCTGGATTCAACCTGTGTGTTATGAAAACGTTGTGGTATACTATCAAAAGTGTGTCAAAGTAGGGCATCTGATCTCTGATTGCAAATCTGCAGTCAGTCGGGAGTTTAAGGACAATGTGATAAATCCCACTACCATGTCTGAGAATATTCTGAGGCCATCGAGTGACTCTAGGGTTGTTCCCCCAAGTGTTGATCAGTCACTTGAGAATCCTCCACATCCACCTTCCCCTGTCGGTCCACCTTCTGAATTAACTAACCCTAGTGACTCTTTGGAGTCGGCTGCTAAACCCCTGTCTGTCCTTTTGCCTCAAGACCCTAGCTCTTCGGCTATTGATCCCCTATTTGAGGGGGTCTCTAGTGGGTTTCTTGTTCCTGGCGCTTTGGCTTTTGACCCTTTGTTTAAGGCTGTCGTTTTGGGGACCTATGGGGCCTTGATCGAGGATGGTGAAATCTGGGAGGAAGAGAGCTCTGGTATGATTGATGAATCTACTGAAAGTTTGGGGAGTTTGAAGCTTGAGAAAGCTGGGGATGAAGGGATATGGACAATGCCCAAGAAGAAAGGAAGGAAGAAGAAGGCAGATGTAGGAGGGGAATCTAAGCTAGGGAGACCTTCCCAGATATACACTAGAACAAGAGAAACGACAAATGAGATTGCCCTGGGAAAGCAGAGGACATTGGATGTGTCCTCAAAAAAAGGTCAGAAATGAGAATTATGTCATGGAACGTTCGTGGGCTCAATAGCTCACACAAGCAACGTGCTCTAAAAGATTATATAGTGGAACATAAGATTGATGTTTTCCTTCTTCAAGAAACCAAAATGTTGATGGTTAATTTTGATAAAATTGCTAACTTTTTCTAGCCTAATGCTTCCTATGTCTATAGTAATGCCCAGGGAGCTTTAGGGGGTTTGGCAGTGCTTTGGAATCCATCTCATTTGCAAGGTTCTGAAATATTTCATTGTAAAAATAGTGTAGGGGTTTCATTCTCTTATCTTGGTGAAGCTTGGTCTATAGTTAATATATATGCTCCTAATCAGAGGAACACGAGAAGTATTTTGTGGAATAACATGGTGGCTAAGATTAATCTGAATAAGGAAGGTCGTTAGCTTGTTGCTGAAGATTTTAACTCCCCCCTATTTTCATCTAAGAAAAGTGGTGGCCTTTTGGATTACTCTGACAGCATGTTTGATCTGGCTAATTTTTTGAATTCTTCGGGTTTAGTTGATATTGAGCTCCTGGGCTAGAATTACAATTGGTCTAATAGACAGGCTAGTGGTAACCTGATTCAGGTTCGGCTTGACCACTTCCTCTGCTCTCCTTATTGGACTAATGTCTTAGATGTCAATCTAATAACCTTGCCCAGGACGGTCTCTAACCATAATCCTCTTCTGCTGACCACTAATATTCGTCCTGCCGTTGGTCCCTTTCCTTTTCGCTTTGAAATAATGTGGAGCGCTCATCCCGATTTCAAAAATAAAATTACTGAATGGTGGAATATTCCTGTCCAAGGATCCCCTATGTATAAGATCTTTTTTAAACTTAAACATATCAAAAATATGGTCAAAGGATGGAACAAGAATGTGTTCGAGGACGTGTTTCAAAGGAAAACAATTCTTGAAGGAAAGTTAAGGACCTTACAGAAAAACATGGATGAGGGTGATGACAGTCAACAGACTCACATCTAGGAACGGACTCAGATAGCATTCTTTGAGACTGAGATAGGTGTTTACAAACAAGAGGAAGTCCTTACTTTATCTGTAATTAATCCTGAGGATAATTTGCTTTTAAAACATAGTGATTCCATGATCTGCATCAACCAGCGGGTTCTGGTAAGAAAGTTACAACAAGATAGGCTGGTTTTAGGAGGAGGCACTGACTTGAGTAGTTTACAGCTCCCTAATTGGTGTAGGATTCACTATCATAACCATTCGGAATTGACTTGTCAGTCATGCCTAGTTATTCTAAGTTATATAGATCAACCCCAACAAAAATGCTAGGAGGAATCTGAGACTCCCATCAATGAGTTCTCTTTCACAGTTAAGGATGCTACCATTCTTACTCGGGTTAACCTTTCTCAGAAGGAAAATTCCTCATCAGTAGAACAGACTCCGGTTTTATGTTTTGAAATTCAAGAAGAGATTAAGGTATCTCAGGGCCTTTTTAATACACCTGCTCCGGATGCTTTACCAATGCCAAAGGAGCTAATGAAAGATGAATTAGATGATAATTTAACTCAAGAAATCATTCAGGAAGTAGTTGTTGAATCAATAGAGAGTATAGGAAAACCTTCAACTAAGTCTAGCCCCAAGACAGTTTTTGATGAGCAGCAAAAGTCTGAGCCGCCACATGTCACAAGTCAGTCATCCCTTGTTATACCTAAGAAGAAGGAAATTCCAGCCAAAGACCAATTGTGGACTCTTAAATTTGATGGTTCTAAATCTAAAGCAGGAAATGGAGCAGGGATTGAACTAACTAATCCAAAAGGAAAGACTTATTTTGCTTCTTACATATTGCAATTTGGATGCATGAATAATGTGGCAGAGTATGAAGCACTCGCTCGTGGGCTTATGTTTGCTCATAAGAAGAAAGTTACTGCTATTACAGTGATGGGAGATTCTGAGGTGATTGTGAAACAGGTACGTAGCCAATACACATGCCATAACAAAAGATTGGTTGCATATAAAAATAGGGTTTGGAATTTAATTGAAGATTTTGATGCCTTTGGGATTACTCTTATCCCAAGAGAAGCAAATCAAATTGCAGATGCTCTTGTTGTTGCTGCTAGTACATTAGAGCCTATACAAGATTCGAATCTTAAGAGGTTTTCAGTGGAGTTGATTTTGGTCCCAATTTTTCCCGATAATGTCAAACACTTCCAGGTATTTAATGATGATCAACATATATTGGCCTTCATGGAAAATTCTGATGTTTTTGAAGGGAAAATAATCGATGAATCTGACAGAGATCAAGGAGATTGGGATCCAAAAAATAACAGTCCATAAGGGATATTGGATTTAAAGAGCAATAACATCCCAAAAGGGATGATAGCATTAGAAAGAATATTTGATTCAAATCCACAAGCTTATCAAAGAGTGCCTACAAAGAGTGAGGGAGGTAAGTATGAATCTGTTAATTTAACTCACTCAAGCCCAAAAAGGAACATTTTTATAGGGAAGACTTGTCCTCAGGAAATTAAGGACGAAATGATCAAAGTCTTGAAGCAGAATATAGAAGCTATTGCTTGGAGCTATGATGACTTGAAAACTTTTGATGCATTTGTGATCACTCATACAATTCCTCTCAAGCCAGGAGCTAAGCCGTTTCACCAAAAGCAATGCCCAGTTAATACATTAATTGAGCCTCTAATTCAGAAAGAAGTGCAGAAACTTTTGGCTGCAAGAATAATCTTTCTAGTTAAACATTCTACTTGGGTGGCTAATCTAGTTCCTATAAGGAAGAAGAATGGTGAAATCAGGTTATGTGTGGATTTTAGGAATTTAAACAAGGCTTCTGAGAAGGACAACTATCCATTACCTTCCTTTGATGAAGTATTGCAAAAGGTTAATGGATCTCAGATGATGTCTTTCTTGGATGGGTATTCAGGATACAATCAGGTCCTTGTAAGTCATGAGGATAGGATGAAGACTGCTTTCACTACAAAATGGGGCACGTTTGCCTATAGAAGAATGCCTTTTGGTCTCATCAATGCTCGTGTTGCTTTCCAAAGAGCAATGGATGTAGCTTTTAAAGATCTGATAGGGAAATGTATAATCATCTATGTTGATGATTTGACCATCTTCTCTAAAAATAGAGAAGATCATGCTGCTGACTTGGAAAAGGTGTTAAAGAAATGTATAAGTTATGGTGTTTCTCTCAACCCAAAGAAGTGTGTATTTGGAGTATCTGAAGGGAAGCTTTTGGGTCACATTATTTTTGAGGAAGGGATATCCATAGATCCTGATCGAGTAGAGGCCATCTTGAAATTGACAAAGCTAGGTAGCAAGAAGGAAATGAGGTCTTTCTTTGGAAGGATCAATTTTGTTAGGAATTTTATAACAAGGTTTGCAGAGATTGTCAAACCCCTCAATGAAATGATAAAGAAGGATGATAAAATTGAGTGGAGTGAAGAGGCTAAGTCTGCTTTTATGCAAATCAAACAATCTATATTTGAGGCACCTGTTTTGACGAGCCTAGATTATTTAAAGCCCTTCTACATTTATTCTTTTTCTTATGAACATTTATGTGCAGTAGTTTTGACATAGAGAAGAGAAGAGAATGAGGAGAGGCCTATTGCTTTTATGAGCTCTCCATTTAAGAATGCAGAGGTAAGATATTCATCAATAGAAAAATAAGCCTTTGCATTAGTGCGAGCAATAAAGAAGTTCAAGCATTACATAATTCGAATTCAAGTGATGGCCATAGTTCCAGATCCAGCTGTGAAATCTCTTCTAATGCAAAGTGAATTAGGGGAACGAAGAGGAAAATGGATGGCCATTTTACAAGAATTTGACTTGGAAATTCACCCAATGAAACTTGTTCGAGGCCAAGGTTTGTCAAAGGCGATGAAAGAAGTGGACAAAAGTATTACTTGTCAACAATACACAGTTCAATCATTCACAAAGGATCCCTGGTATACAGATTTAGTTTTTTTCCTCCTCAATAACAAATGTCTAGAAGGAATGAATGCTACTCAAAGGAGAGCATTGAGGATGAAGAGAGCCCATTACATGCTCAAAGGGGGATCAATCTACAGAAAGAATTTTCAAGGAATCTATCTACGTTGTTTGGATCAACAAGAAGCAAAGCATGTTATTGTTGAGTTTCATGGAAGGCATGGAACAGGACATGGATCTGTTGATGCTTTGGCTCATCAGATTTTAAGATCAAGCTATTATTGGCCTTATGTGTTTAGAGGTGCACATCAACATTGCAAGACTTGTCATGTATGCCAAATTTCTGCATCTAGAGAAAGAAATCCTGTAATGCCCCTACAACCGGTATATGAGGTAAGGCCATTTGCCCAATGGGCACTTGATTTTGTAGGTGTAATTAATCCAAATTCTTCTGCAGGTCATAAATTCATCTTGACTACAATAGATTACTGCACACGTTGGACTGAGGCCTTGCCTTGCAAGAATAGTACCACGGAGGTGGTCATCAAGTTTCTAACTGAGAACATCACAACCAAGTTTGGAGTTCCATTTGCTCTGGTATGTGATAACAGCCCTGCTTTTTCTTCTGCTGAGTTTATTTCATGGGCCTATGAACATAAAATTGTTTTGAAATATTCTTCCAATTATTACCCTTAGGGAAATGGAGTGGTTGAGTCCACAAATAAGAACTTATTGGAAGTTATAAAAAAGTTGTTAGAAAGTAACCCTAGGGACTGGCACACCCAGTTGAGATTTGCCTTATGGGCAGATTGAACCAGAATCAAAGCAGCCCTAGGGAATTCACCTTTTAAGTTAGTCTATGGTCAAGATCCAATCTTCCCCATTCATTTACAAATACTTGTTCTGAAGTTTATGCAGGAGTTTTACTCCAAGGATGATAGGATTGAGGTTAGACTACTTAATTTATTAAACATGGAAGAACAAAGAGATGTTGCTTTGCAACAATTCTCTAAACATCAGGCTGTTGTTAAACGCTAGTTTGACAAAAGAGCCAAGATAAAAGCCTTTAGAATATCAGATCTTGTGTTATTATGGGATAAGGCTAGAGAAAAGAAGGGATATCACCAGAAATTTGATAGACTTTGGTTAGGTCCTTATCAAGTGGCCAAAATACTAGGCGAGAATGCTTTTCGTTTGAGCACTTTAACAAGAGAGCCTGTTCCATTTCCAGTTAATGGTCAGTTTCTCAAGCACTATTTTGGTGCATAGAAGGTCTGATGTTTTGGAAAAGAATGTACTATACTGTATCATATGTAATTAAGTTTCTATTTAGGTTTTTGTTTTTAGTTTTTAGTTTTGGTTTTTGGTTTTTGTTTTTTTTTCTTTCTTTGTTTTGTTTGTTTGTTTTGTTGTCTTGTTTCATTGGGGATCCTCAGTTTGCTCATCTCAAGTTAGGGGGTTGTTATTCAAAGTATACTATTGGTACTAGGAGAGAAATTGGTTTAGGTACTTTCATTATCATCATTGAAAAGGATTTCGTTCTGAAACTTATGTTTTATGACCATTCTAATTTGGGTTGGAAAAGTTATTAAGGATAGAAGATATAATGTGAATATCTCATGAATTGTGATCAAAGATCTGTCACCAAATTAGAAGAACATTTGCATGAGTAATTACCTATTTGTTTTAGAATGACTCTACCTTTGATTCAAGGGAAAAATCCGATTCCAAGACTATCACGAAATCCATTGTAGTTCTCAACCCACATTTTAGATTCATTGAATTTGAGTATTGAGAAAGATGCATAAAAGAATTTCCACAAGTGAAGTAAAAAAAAAAGGAGAGAATGAAAAGAAAGAAAGAAAGAAAAGGAAAGCTCAATATCAAGTGGGTAATCAAGTATCTCTATCGGGGCTATGGACGCCTATCTGGCAGTAGAGCAATGCTTTGAGAGAACAAGAGGCATCTTTGTCGGGGCTATGGACACCTGTCTGGTAGCGGAGCAATACCCTGGATTTTACTGCATGATAGTTAAAGGACTCAACCTATGTAGCTTGAATCTTAGGTATAGTTGTTCACAAACAGAGAAAGTATCTACAAAGAATGATGCACAATATAAGCACACACTCATATTTAGAAATAACTCATGAGCACATACATCTAAGATTCTAGCTCAAACTTATCCTACATATATCTGATCTTATTCAAGTTACAGTGTTTATAAGCCAAGTAGTTTTTGGGTGACTGAATTTTTCTTTCGGTATTTTGAAAATGGGTAAACCATTTTCCTAGCCGAGTCGCCATTTGTTATGCCTTGCATAACCACCCCATCTTTTTCCTTGGTCAAAATGGGTCCCCCTTTGTTTATTTTCATCTCTTGTTGTTTTTCAAACAAAGTCTGGAGTCTTTCTCCTTTCAACACTTTGTTTATTTTTTATTTTAGTCTATTGGAATTGGAGCCAGAACCAAATCGGGTTATGCAACTTCAATCAAAACTCATTCCTGGCCAAAATCCCGATAGTCTTTCCTTTCGAGCTGTTGTTTTGTCTTCATCGGACTCAGAGCCAAAGTGGGCGTTAAGTTGGCGTTTATTGAAAATTGCAAAATCTAAATTCATTTCCGCCTCCACCTCCGCTTTTCAACTTTTGGTTTTAGTCTTGGTCCTTGTGTTGAGTTTTATTATGTCGGTTCTTTTGTTTTACTTTTTTGTTGAGTTTTGTTTTTTGCTTTATTGGCAGAACTGGAACCGGAATGGGAACTAAGCTAGGAAATTTCTTAAGTTTCTGAATCAGTCCCCATTTCGATTCCGCCCCCGCCGTTTTCTTGGTCGTTGACTTTTTGACTGAAGTCGCACTACAGTGAAGTGTTGGTTCTCTTTCAGTTCTGATTTTTCCCAACTGCATTTAAGGCATTAATGACAATTGCTCGTGTAGGTAGAAATTCTTGTTTTCACCTTCATTTAAGGATTAAACATATCGTTATTATCATTGTTTAAAGATTTAAGAGCAAGGAAGAGCAGTGGCGGAGTTCGTTTGAGCAAATCGATTGAACGAGGAGAAGATTATTGCCTGCGGATCAGTTCAGAAGGTTAGTTGGGTTCTTTTGTGTTTGAGGTAGGGTTTCTTGTCATTATTGTTCTTCATTTATTTACAGTTACATTTTTGTGTTTGCTCGTGCTTTGAATCATTTCATTTTAACGAAATTTGTGGTTCTTAGTAAGTTTGTTTGCGTAGGTTCTTGCTTTATTTGTTTGTCTAGTTATTCTTCATTTCTTTTGTTTTTGGTTCTTTTTGTTCTAGGGGATGGTCGCTTTCACGTTTTAATCATGATCATGTCGTGCTATTTTAGATTTGCAATAAGTTAGATTAAATTTAGGGATTTAAATGGCGTTAGGTAGATTAATGATTTATAGTGAGGTAGATTAATGATTTACAGTGAGTTAGAGTTAATTGAATCTTGTTTGTACTTAGGGTTTTGTCGTGCATTCGATCTAGTAAAATGGGCAGGGTTAATCCGTGCCCTAGTTTTCATGTCGTGTTTCCTAGATTAGGGTTTCGACTTTTTTTGTGATCACGTTTTGAGGATTAAAATATTATGCCCTAAAATACAGTCGCCCCTGGTCATATGGGGATGGTTTTATCGAGTTCCAGGTTAGCCCCAGGTTGTTTTGAGAATCGTCTAGTTTGAAACCATGAAGGTCTGTATTAAATTGATTAAAGTCTTGGATGACGTCATGGTCAACATGGTCGGAAGTGGGATCGGAATCGATTTTGAACTTGAGAATTATGTTTTTTCAAAAGGTATCAATTCTAGTTTCCATCTCGTCTCTGACTTCGCCCGTAGTGAGGAGATTTACTTTATGAAAATGTTCACCTAGCGGAAGCGGGAGCAGAACCGAACCCAAATATGAAAATACAAAATCTGAAGGAAACAACGTCAGTTTCCATTCCGGTTCCAATTCTGCCTCTAAGCTCGCTTCTTACTAGTAGAGTGTCCATTCCAGTTTCGACTCTAATTCTGGCAGTGTGTAAAAGAGATTGTTTAGAATATGTTTCTGCCTGGTTCCGCCTCTGATGTATACATGAAAGGTATCCTTTTAAAAGCATGTTTTATGATGATATTCACATATTTAATTAGAGGTTTTTGTTGCAGGGAAGTTAGAAAATGTCAGGAACATCAGGAGAAGCTGCTCAAAGGAATCGATCTGCAGGAACATCAAAGGCAATGCCTAAACCAAAGAAGATCAAGCTTGAACAACTACCTTATACCTTGAGGTATAATCATAGGAGTCATGTGGTGAAGGTGAGCAAGGTGGAATCTGACTGGTCAGACATCACTGATACAAACTTAGACCAGTACAACTTCGAGGAGCTATATGCAGACACCTTTGCGGAATGAGAAGATCTAACAGGAAGGACACAAAGAATTCTTGATCCTGGTTTAGCCCATATTACTGTATTTCCTTTGTCAATCCAATGCCCAAAATTGATCTTAATAGCTGCAAGTGCCTACAATCCTGCTACCAGACAGTGCATGGATTTTCAAAACAATGTGATCATTGATCTTACTCCTCAAGCATTACAAAATATATTCAATGTCCCGGATCCTAAGAACTTGGTGCAGTTGGAAGAGGCAGAGGCCTTGGAGAAATATAGTCAGTATAAGGACTCCAATAAATCTCATTTGAACAAGAAGTGGTTGAAGACAGAAAATAAATCTTTAAGCAAGCTTGCAGAATAGCCAAAGAGGGTAGATTTCTACAAAGAGGTATCAGATATAATTATGATGTTGTCTAGAGTTTTTGGGAAGAGAGATGCATTTCAGTTCAAGGAGTGGATGTTTCCTTTCATCCAGATAATTTTAAATGGAAAACAACAGTTTGATTGGCCTATGATCGTATCAAATGCTATCCATAATCAACTGGGAAACATCAGAGAGACTAAGTGTTTCTTTATGACTTCTTACATTGTGTATGCAGCGGCAAGGTTGGGTGTTTTCCCAGGTTTGAACAGAGTGGGCATAATAGGAGCCTTGGATGGACAGAAGAAAGTGTGGGAACACTATGACCAGTTGTATCTACAAGTTTCTAAGAGTCAATGATGCATTTATATATGTAGTCATTAATAAATTGAATGGAGATGCAGGGTATAGGTTGAGTCAAGAAGCCATGGCATTCATTGTTGAATGGGGATGTTGGTACATTCAATACCTCAAATTCACATATTTCAGGTTAGCTAGTTTTGAAGGCCATCCACATTTGCTTCCAAGGTGTTGCAATAACAAAATAGTGTTGATGGAGTTTGTATATCAGGCTCTTGGAGTTAATGCTCGGTTTGGGATAAAACATAAAACCGGATGTCATAAGTTTCCCATGAAGTTGGGTGAATATAGTTGTCAACATCTAGTAGGAGCTAATATAGTTGAAATTGGGATTATACACAGCTCATAAGTATTTTGATCCAAAGGGTAAGATGTATGCCTTGTTGCCTTCGGTGTTTACCAGACATTTCAATTTGCTAGAAGACTTATGGAGTGACCGACAAGATGAGTATGATCTAAGGAAGAAGAATTATGACAGGATATTTGTCTCACTCATGTCAGAGCTTGGTGTTAAAGAAAATATTCCTGACACATTGGTGGATGATGGAATTGTATTGGATCCATCCTGTGAGGCTTTGAACATTGGCACCAAGAGTTTGGATCCAATTGACTAGGATAGTGAAGAAACCATTGATATTAAGTGGATCAAAAGGACAGTGTTGGATAGGAGTGTGCAATGGTTAGTGCTAAGAACCCAGACTCCTCAAGGACCAGCCCCTAAAAAGGGTAAGGGATACAAAAGGATCAAAAGGAAGACACCTCCTAAAGAGCCTTTGGAGTTCTTTCCCCCAGATATTGAGGAGATAGAACTTGAAGCAACAGGGGATGAAGAGGAAACACAAGAAGGGGATGTTCCAGTAGGATCTGTTGTTTCAACACCTACATTAGGTGAGTCTTCCATACAAATCCCACTTACAAAACAACAGAGAGGAGAAGTTCAAGAGGGAGCTCTTCATAGCATGGCTGAAACAACCAAGGGAAAAGAAGTGGAGAGGGAGATTCATGAGGTTGGAACGGATTCAGATGAAACTAAATAAGAGAAAGATATGCAAGAAAACATGCCTCTAGAGGAGGATATTGAGCAAGTTTTGACACAAGAAGAGCAATGGAAGTTGTTTGAAGAGGTGAAAAGAAATTATGATGCAAGAGCTGCAGCAGAGAAACAAAAGGAAATTGATGCTAAGGTACAAGTCGATGCTATACTACACCAGCAACAATTAAAAACTAGACAAAGTAAAGCTAAGGTAGCACTAATGAAGTAGAGAGACAAAGAAGGCAACAAGAACATGAACTCGAGGTCAAAGAAGAGAATGACAAGTTGGAACTAATACAGAAGATTCATGACCTTGAGGAAGAGAAGGCAAGGAACCAGAGAGAAAAGGAAATCTTGGTTGCTAAGTTAAAACTTGCAGAGGAAGCTCGCCAAAAGGAAGAAGGAGCAGAACAATTACAAAAGGAAAGAGAAGTCGAAGAGCTGGTTAAGAAACAACAACAACAAGAAGCAAAGGTAGAAAAGACTTAAGGCTTTGGAGGCATAAAGACTAGAAAGGGAAAGACTAGAGGCTTTAGAGAAAGAGAAATTGGAAAGGGAAGCTCTAGAAAGAGAAAGAATAGAGAAGGAAAAAATAGAAAAAGAAAGGTTGGAAAAGGAAAAAGTGGAGAGAAATTGGTTGGAGGAAGAGAGGTTGAGGAAAGAAGAGGAAGATAAGAAAAGGCAAGAATAGAAAGATAGGGAAGAGTCTAAAAGACTTGCGCAGATGCATACAGTGCAAGAACAACAAGAGAAATCAAGGGTTGATTCTTAACCCCAAGTAAGTGTGCAACCACCTTATACTACTATTGCCTCTTCTTCTTCTATGATGACTACTGCTCCATGTGCTCCCACTTGGTTAAAACTAGACCTGCAGAAAAGGGCAGTAACACCTTCACAACCTCTCAATTGGGAGGATATGATGAAGGAGATCAAGCAAGAGAGGCCTAAAAAGAAGGCCAAAATCCTACACTCTACCAGACTCACGAACAAAGGAGAGATTGTTGCTGAGTGTGCCATGTCAATGACAGAAAAGGAGGTAGGGGACATGTAGCTAACAGATTATAAGTTGAGTACTGTCAACTTGGGAAGGCCCACTAGGAATCAACAAATGAACCTAATTGTTGTGGTGGCTTCAACAACCAAGTCAAGAATGATAAAGGACAAATAGAAGAAAGATGAGCTTAAGGCTCAACTGGATCAATTACATTTATTTTTGAAAAGTGTTTCGTCTCCGAGATCACAAGAAGTAACGGCCATTGAGACTCCTATTTTGTTAAGAAAAAAGGAGGTAGATGATTTGGTACAGGTAAGAGGCAAAGCAGAGATGGTAGACAGATGGATAGACAAGTTGAATTGAGAAGTAGGTGAAGTTTTGGTTGAGGGTTTTGAAGTTTATAAAGGCACTGAGGAATTGATGAGAGAAATGCACCAATACATTGAAGCATTGGAGAAAAAAGAAGAGGATTATAAAGAGTATAGTCAGAAATTGGAGAAGGTTAATACATTGCCTTTGACTACTCTTCTTGAACAGTCCATACTTGAGGAGGAAAATAAAGATTTTGTTGGAAAAACCTCTTGTATACTTCGATTCAGAGTAGATTTCTTGTGTAAACATAAGAATGAGGTTCAAGAGGCTATTAATAATCTGACTGAATAGTTTGAGGAGCTAGAAGCAGTCATTGCTATCATTGTAGATGTAAATGTATTAACAAAGGAAGACATGCCTTTGAGTCAAATAAAAGAGAAATGGGATGAAAGACTTAGAGGACTCATGCAGAAAGAAGATGATGGAGAATATTTGATGATAGATCGACTAATGGATGTCAAAGAAGAAATAAAAGCTATTAGAAGAGAGTTGACAAAGATGAAAGGTATGAGGGAGTTTGCTGCAGCAGAATTGGATCGAATCAATTTTGAAGATAGTTGGGTTAATGGGCCAGAATTAGATACATTACAACAAGTCTTCGCCAGTTATGATGAGTTCATCACAGATCCAGCTTCACATGCATAAATCTTCTGCATGCATGACTTTTTTCTTCTTTGCATGTTGCATGCAGCACTGACAGTTGAGGCGCATGACATGTTTCTCTTCTATTTTTCTATTCTCCAATTGAACTGAACGTCTAAAGTAAGAACTCAAGATCAAATCGATATGAGTTTCCAAGAAAGTTTTTGTTCCTAAAAGGGTGGGTGACTTAAAATAGAAGTGGAGTTCGAACTTTGTATAATCTATAAATACCTTGTGGGTATCATATTGTAAGGGTCGGCTAATCAAGAATAGGATTGGCTTACCTGATTTAGGAGATAGAATTTTGTAGTGATTACAGAGATACTTTGTACTTAATCTTTTTGCAGTTAATAGAATTACAGGTTTTACGCAATATGGTACTACAATTGAGTTGTTTTATTTGATAAGGCTGATAAGTTATAATCTATCTGAATGCCAGTGATTGTGCTGAAGCATGCTAGTTTCTTATGTGATGAAAGTCATTAGAAGAAACCAAATTTAAGGATTATCTTGTTAGATTATCATTGAATTGAAGTTATTAAAGTTTGTTGATCTATAATCTTGATGATGAATGAATGTGTGTTGTTTTGAAATCCTTGAAATATTTGTGATGTGTAATTGTGAAGTTAATTAAGCACCTAAAATGTATGCAGTGGTATAGATTATGCTATAGATTGTGTCATCTTATGGTTTTCTTGATCTGATTGGAAGAACATTCATTATTTGAAGATATATGTCCGGATGCTAGATAAATTTGATTCATACTTACTGGTTTACCCCTTTGATCTATCTTTTTCTTTTGTTTGAAACCCCATTGATTTACTAAAACAGTTCGATAAAATGAGTCATCGCTTGAAACTTTTGTTACTAGCACAGGCCCCTTGAATGTTACAATTGCATGAACTGATTGAGTGACACTAGATAGTTGAGAACCAATTACCAGGACCTTGCGAGTTAGGCTACTACATGTTGTCTTTCTTTTTCAGGAGAAATAGAGTAGAAATATTCTATTTTAACGTTGTTTATGTCATTTTCACCATCAACACTTCCGACCTATTAGCCTTTGCAACACCTTTTATAAGATCATTTCTAAGATCCTTGTTAACCTCATCAAACCTCTTCTGGAAAAAATCATTAGTCACACTCAAAAGGGGTTTGTTCCTGGGCGACATATTTTTGATTCCACTTTGACAACCCATGAACTGCTCCACTCAATGGATAGATGTAACAATGCGGGGATGGCTCTCAAGCTTGACATTTCCAAAGCTTATGATAGTGTTATGGAACTTCATCCCGAAGGTCTTGGTTAAGTTTGGCTTTAACAGTTTGGTCATCAAACTCATTATGGAATGTGTTAGCACTGTCAAGTTCTCGGTTATGATTAATGGATCCCCCTGTGTGTTCTTCTTTGCTGGTAGAGGGCTCAGACAAGGAGACCCCTTGTCCCCCTATCTTTTCATAATGATTATTGATGTGCTATGTAGGAATTTCACGAGTCTGTTGTCAGAGGGCTCCATTTCAGGTGTTAGAGCGGATTCCTCTCTAGATTCGATTGTTGTACAGCAATTTGTGGATGACACCTTTCTATTTGGGAAGGCCTCTGTGGTGGAAGCCAAGAAATGGAAAGCTTGTCTTAACAACTATGCCTCTTGCTCTGGTCAAAGCATTAATTACAATAAAAGAAAGATTTATTTCTTTAACTGCATGCCTAATTTGAAAAACAGGGTGACTGCAGTTCTGGGATGTGTTGGCGATTTTCTCCCATCGGTGTATCTTGGACTCCCCCTCATGGTTAAGGAGGTTCCCACAGAGTTCTGGAACTCGGTTCTGGAAAGGATTCAAAGGAAATTGGTTGAGTGGAAGGGCTCTTTGCTAAGCCATGCTGGAAAACTCTAACTTCTCACTGCGGCTATCCAAGGTATCCCCACTTACTTTATATCCATTTTTAAGATGCCCAAGTACATTGCTGATAAATTTGAAAGAATTAAAAGGAATTTCCTATGGTCCGATACTGAGGAAAAAAATAAATTCGCTTTGGTGAAATGGGAAAGGGTTTGTCAAGCTAAAAATTGTGGTGGGCTTGGAATTAGGAATATTGTCAACTCTAACAGGGCTCTGATGGGCAAGGTTGGTTGGGTCTAGTTAAGGAACACTAAGGACTGGAATAAAATTTTGAACTCCAACTCCAAAATAGGCCCTTGATTGATTATCTTTTGGAGCCTCACCCCCAGGGCTCTATTGTCTGGAGGAGCATTTGTAGCATACAAGGCCTACTAAAGAAAGGGATTAAATGGAAAATGGGCAATGGGATTAGAATCAGGTTCTGGGAAGATACTTGGCTAATTGACTCCTCTCTGGCTTGCTCTGACTTCAGGGCGGTGATGGGAGCGGCTCAGAGATTCTTTGGCATACGTATCAGTGACTATGTTTCTGGACCACTCGGAGCTAGGATTTGGTAGGATTTCACCCTTTTTTGCCCCCATTCTCATGACCTTTGTTGTCTAGCTTGATCCCTTCAGGTGATTCTTTCCAGCACCAGGTTTCCATCCTATGATAGGGAGGATGAGTTTTTTTGGACTTTAGATAAACAGGGGGATCTCTCTGTGTAGTCAGCTTACAGACTACTGACAAACGGAAATTTTGATAAGGAACCTTGGAAGAAGGTTTGGAATCGCCACATGATCCCTAAAATTAATTTTTTCTGGTGGACAGCCTATCATAATAGGATTCTAACCCAGGACAATTTGAGGATTCGGGGTTTTTGTTTTCCCAATAGATATTTTTCTTTGCAAGAAAGGGGAGGAAATTGTCAATCACATTTTATTACACTGCCCGTTTGCTACCGAAATTTGGGGGTTGGCTTTTGAGAAACTTGATGTCCCATGGGTTATGAGCAAGGATCTCTTATCCTTCATTTTGGGTTGGTATGGCCCATTTTCCCACCCTTTGTTGGGTGAAATTTGGAAGTAGGTCCCCCCTGTCTTAGGATGGTGTTTATGGAAGGAGAGGAATAACAGGGTCTTCAGGAATATTGAAAGGAGTACCAAGGATATTTTTGGCATTGGAGTTAGGCTCATTGAGGAGAATATCTCTCTTTTTAATGGGAAACCCCCGGAGAAGGGGCCATTGGATTACAAAATAAAAATGGCTAAGGAGTGGCACCAGGATTTAAAGGTTAATTCCTCTGATAATTCAAAATTTTTAGCTAGGAAAAATACTAAATGGGAGCCTTCGGATTAAGGATGGTTTAAAATTAATTTTGATGGGGCTGCTAAGGGCAACCTAGGTAGGGCAAGTATTGGTGGAGTTATCAGAGATTCTATGGGAGCTCTAGTGGCAGGATTTGCTAGAGGTATTGGGTTTTAGTCTACTTTAATGGCGGAGGCTCGTGCACTGCTAATGGGCCTCAAAATTATTGTTTCTCTGGGGATTGTTTATCTCCACATTGAAGGAGACTCCAAGCTGGTTATGGATGTCATGAATAAAGACATATTAATTAGTTGGAATACTAAGGACATTTTGTTGGATTTTAGTTTCTTTTTATCCAAATTTAGGGATAAAAAGGTGACTCATATCTTCAGAGAAGGCAACCAAGTGGTGGATGCCTTGGCTAATCTTGGCTCGGGATGGGATTCTACTAAATGTTGGAGGAAAAAGGAAAGGTTACCGCCAAAAATTCAAGCTTTAATCGTGTGGGAACAAAGCTACCATGGGTTCAATGATTTTAAATCTTTGGATGAGGGGAGCTGAATCGGGGGCCCACTAGATTTTTTGGGGGATCTAGTGGATGAGTTTCAACATGGAAATGGTGTACAGGTGGAGGTTTCCTGGCAAAGATCTTCGTGTATGGGGCATGGAAAGGAGGATCCACGTGTCTGTCCTTTGGACTTGGTGGATGGGGTCGGGTCCTAAGGTTACGGTGATGTGGCGGGGTTGGGATGTAAAAGATGGTTACAAGTATAATTGTGGCAGCTTGATGAAGGTTAGTTGGAAGGACATGACTTCATTAAATCTGTGGAGCTGTACTGTATGATCTATTCTCTTGGGGATTGTGGGATTTTTTGTTGTATCTCCTCCTTGCATCTAGTGGTGCGAGTGTATTTATAATGATTTGACTATTCATGATGGGAGATGGCCTCCTTCCTGGGGCTTCGAGCTGGTTAGTTTAGCGCGGGACTCTTTTGGCTCCATTTGGATGGTTTCTAATTTTAGTTATTCGACCTTTCCGCATGGTTTTTTGTGCATTCCCTACATGTCCGCCAATTCTTGCCTTCTTGGCCGTATTCATAACTTCATTAAATTTAGTGTCAAATCACCCTGTGGTGATTTTCCCTTTCGCGCATGCGACCTGTACGCAAGTGTTATTATCCTCTGTTGTATACCTTGCCTTAACAATCGCATTGTGATTATCATTCGCGGTTGCTGCAATTGGCATTTTTTGCAATTTCTTGAGTTTTCTATGCAGGTTGGTAGTATGGGTGGTGAGTGGGTTAGGATTGAACCTGACAACTGCGAGGAGTTTCAGAACAACCCTTTGGTCTGGCACATTTGTGTGGAGGGTGGCATAGCTCCACTTATGGAGTGCTTGGTTGGTCATGATCCTATCTTATCGGGTTAGTTTTCCAATTCGTGGAAGGACCGATGGGTCTCAATTGGTGGTATATCATTTGAAATCAATGAGGAAGTCATAGCGCAAGTGACGGTTTTACTGTGTTCTGGGAAAAAATACCCCAAACACACCAAGAAATCGGATCATGAAAGCTTAAAAGCCTTTTTCAAAGGTGAGGAGGCCCTAGTGCGGAATCAGTCGGGGTTTGAGAGGGATTCTCTCCCGAAGCCCTGGGATCAGGTGTGCATGGCACTGATGAAGTATGTTACTTTGGAAGGTAGGTTCAAAATCTGTTCCTTTTACTACTTCCCTTTGTTAAATCGTCTAACACATAAGATGTTGCTCAGTTTCCCATTTTTTCTTTAATGGACCTTGAAAACTTTGTCGACAAGTGCAAAGAGTTAGCCAGTCGTAACCCCTATGATCTCCCACTGCTCTCGCTCCATCAGAGGCTTATTTTGAGACTATATCACTTTCATCTGGCTCTTTGTCTGCCTAAAGCCATCACGGCGGTCCACATTGAGAACATTGAACCCCTTTCAACTATGCGGATTTCCTCGCCTGAGTCTAAAAGCCCTCCTAGGAAATCCAATGCGGCCATTGTGGGGAATCCTAAAGCCAAAATTACCACCAAAAAACTTAAGGGTGGGTTGGGCAAGGCCCATGCCAGCGCGGCAGAAGGACTCTGTGAACTAAAATCCACTCAGGCTAACTCGGCCTACAAGGCCACTTCAACTAAAAAAGGTAAGGAGAAAAGCATGCTGGCCCCGACGACTAAGGATGGAAAGGGCAAGAATGTTGTTAGGAAATACTCTAGAGGTGATACAGTTGTGGGGACCACTGAGACAACTGGTGGGAAAAATTCTAGGAGGAGATCCAAGAGACTAGCTAAGAACAACAAAAAGAGGTTGATTATTGAAGACTCTAAGGAGGAGCAGTCTGACAGCAAAGGTTACAAGGAAGAAGATCCTGAAGATGAGGAGGAAGAAAATGTGGAGAGGCCCCAGTTTACTTTGGTGGACAACAAGATTTCTATCGATGGCTCTTCCTGTCACTCTCTACATCCCCTAGTGGATGATCCTAGAGAGGTTTAGCGGACTATGGACTTCGGGGTGGAGTCAGGTGATGTGGTGAAGAGAATGGACACTCTCGACAAAAGGTTTTGGGGGCTAACCTGCTTCACCATGAAGTTGGGCCACTTTGTCACGAGAACCCTATCTAATGCTATAAAGGAGGAGTTGGAGGGAAACAATAGCCAGAAGAACAAAGAATGGGTGAGTGATGAGGCGGTGGACCTCCTGATTAAAAACTAGGACAACGGCAGTTAGCTGCTCCCTATGCCTGTCTGTCGGTTGTTGCTCTATGGTCGCGGTGCTACCTTTGGGTTGTTTCTGCTTTTTTTCCCTTTATGTTTGTTGTTTAATCTTGTTCTTTTTTGGCCCTAGTGGCTCATTGTGAAGGGTACGATGCCCTGAAAATGCTGGTTAACTTTTCAAAAACATTGTCCCACAGTATATTTTTGATAGTGTATCATGTAAATGGAAACAATGTGTAGTGTCATAAATTGTACACTCCTACAATTTCACATTACACAACACCTCCTCTTTAGTATGAATAATAAAATATATTAATTATAACATAATGATATCAAAATATTCATTTACTAGAAAAATTAAAATGTTCCTATTTATTTGGGTTTGATTTTCTTGGATGTAAGCACTACGCATGGATGTCTGTGTGATGCTTTGGCATCTTGTAAAAATATATAATTTAAATGACCATTAGAGAGTTACTTTACCAGGAATATGGCAATATAATGCTCCTTGTTATTAGTCACAACTGGAAGATATTCTTGAGACCTTCTATTTAAAAAAAAAAGACCTCTCTTTGGCAAAAAAGGAAGAGAGCAGAGTAGTCATTCGTGTATACACAATTTACTTCGGCTATGCAACTCTTGAAGATCTTGAAAGTTTTGGAAAGTACAACATCATTATACCTCTTGCATGCTATCTTTTTCATGGTTGGAATGTGAAAATCAATCTAATGGTAACTTTGGAATCCTTTTGGGAGTCTGTGGCAGCTTCTAGGTAGATCTTTTCTCACATTGATTACCTCTTTTTCACTATAGGTAATCTTTAAAGCTAGTGTTTTGAATATCATTTACATCATCGTATTATATTTAATCTGTTCTTCTTTACCTAGCATTGTATTTTTCCTAGATAAATTTATTATCCTCTATCATTATCATTTTCTTTTATCAAAATCCTATCTAGCTATTAGTGGAGGTTGAAAGACTATAAATGGGGGTTTTATTGTGGTAAGCCTCTAAAATAACCACCCTAAATTTTTTGTTTTGTTTTCATGTGTGTAGGTTTATCAAAAAAATTAGTTGTGATTAAAGTGACATAAGTTTCATTGCATTTTGGAACTGTTGATATTTTATCATACGAGACAACACATCACGAGAGCATCTGCAGATGGTGTTAGTGTTCAAGGTTGCGACTTTGTGTGAGATACATAATCATAATTATCACCGATACATTTTTTTTTTGCTATTAAGTTAAAATTTTATGTACATAAGCATATATCTTCACCAATAACCTATAATTGGAAGTTGAATTGGAATTGTATTAGTTAATTTCATTTCCAATTGTAAAGTCTTGTTAAAAGGATAAATTAGATTGTGAAGAGACCATTTGATTCGTCTGAATGTAATAGAATTTTTGATTCTCACAAAAAAACATTTTTTGGTTGTAAGAATTAAATTTTTCTACCTCACATTTTAGTGAGTCCAACGTTCTATATAATTTTTGTAAATTTATAGAAAATAATAAAATATTTTTAAAAATATTTACATAAAACTCCTTTTCTTACCATTTGTAAGTTAATTAGCTTGAGTGTTGTAATATTCTCATGAGTTTTACAGCCTAACCTATAATTTCTTTCAGCGATATACTCAAAAGAAGCCTTAGACACTTAAACATGTCTCACTCAAAACCTCTTACCAATCCTCTTAGAACTGGACCCAACTTTATATCAAAACAATATTCAATAGGGTTACCTAAAATTCACCATTGTTTATTTATTCTAATCCTTCTTCACTAATTGATTTTCCTCCTTCTATTGATCATAATGTTGTTCTTAGTGTTCCCTTTGAGAAAATTTAGAATTTAGAAGAGAACTTAAGAAATTTTCAAACTATTATATCTAATAAATCTTACACTCAAGGTGTGCCTATTGTTAATTTATTCTTCACAATATGCTAATTGTTGATCACAAAGGCCTAAAGTTTCTTAGGATATTGGTGCAAATTATTAAAGACATATCTCTTCTTATATATCCATCTTAAGAAATATGGGAGATTTGCAATAATATCATTGGAACATAGTTGTATATACCAATTCTAGGGGCTAATATTTATGTGGTGAGTGCATCACATGTTAAAAAAAAATTGCCTTCTAGTGGTTTTTCTACTAGATGCTCTCCTGGATTTTCCTTTGGTATCTTTGGGAGTATTCATGGTGCTTCTTATCCTTTTTTTGGCTTTCAACTGATTTTTACATATCAACCAACTTTCACTGCAACATCTACAATAACTCAAACATCTACCATCCACACTTCTATTGCACAAACCTCAATTGCTCCTATAAACCTTGTGCTTGATACACTTTTGTAGAACATGGTCCAAATACAAAATCAACTTGCTAATTTGACTAATACTTCTTCACAAACTTTAGTGCAACCCTATTATTGTTGTAGCCCATTAGCCTTACACATTCTTAATACACCTTTTTTCGCAAGGCTTTGAAGCACCGAGATTCAAAAAGTACAATGGAAAAGGAGACTCTCAATCTCATGTTTCTGCCTTCATTGTTTTACCCTCAATTTTAATCATGATTTTTTTAAAGAAAATTTCCCCTATCAAGATGAGGTCTACACATACTTCACGTGTCATTGCATTACATAGTTGACCTTTGTGCCCATGTTGGCCCTCTTGAGAAAATCCTAAACCTTATTATTAAGATGTTGGTTAAACCTATGGTGGTTGTACAATTGTGTTTCTTGGTGCCTATGGATCATTTATGGATGGATGAACATTTCTAACACTACTTTATAGTTGGATCCTAAAAATGTTGCAACTTATGTTTTCCTCTAAATCAACAATGATCTATGCAAGTTGGCGAATTTATCTTAGAAAATGAAGGCAACAAGGGTAATGTTCTAGTGGAAATTAATGGTGATAATCTTAAAATCAAGCTTGCATTATAATAATAAGAAATATATTAGATATCCAATAATAATGAAGGGACATCCACTAAAGCTTAACAACAATTAAACTTTCTCAGATGTTGTAGTTACATGTGCCTTGCTAGACATACATGCAAAGTGTAGAATCATAAGCAAGGCATGAGAACTTTTATACAAGAATAAAAGGCCATGTTTTAATCAAGACAAAAGGTTGCACAAAAATAACAGATTGGCTAAGGCATAGGCCATTGGTTGTGATGACACCTTCACATGCCAAATATCTTTCAATTCCTTTGTTAAAAGTCGTATATTATAGGAACTACAAAACATAGCATATAAGTTGTTTAACAATATATCTAAGAGATAATGATCAGATGGAAAAGATATTGATGCCAAGCTATAATAAAGTCTTGACCATTAGTTATATTTATACTTTGACACAAATTACAATAAAATTGTCAAATTTTCTTTCCTTGGCAGACTTGGAGGATTTTATTAAGCCATCCTAATATGTCAATATGCAATGTCCTCCAGTTGTAAATATGCAAATAGTGTGCATGCAACATTAACTATATTTGGAAAATTCATTTTCTACCAGCTCAACATTGACAAGGGTACAACCGAGATTTAAGAGGCTACAAAGTTAGCTATAATGAATAATGTAGTTTTGAAAACAATTGACTAGGAGGACCTCAATTATATTGTACTTTATGTATTCATATCACAACGAATTCAACATATCTAGGAAATATAGCATTTGGAGACGCGAGTATAAGAATGATAATGCAGATTCCACAATTAATTAATTAGAGATCAAACAGTTAAATAATCAGATGATACGAGCAATAACACAGTCCGCTAATACTATTATAGAAATTCCTTTGATAAAATCCGATTTTGAATTTGAATCATGTATTAAGTATTGAAAATAACGTGAGAGAGTAAGTATAGATTTGTGGACCGATCTAATGACTATGACGAGCTTGTAAGGGAAGCGATTTTTAAATATTCATTGGAATGCTTCTAAAAGGATATAAACTCCTGAATAGATTGTGCAGATGAGTGCCCCATTGATATTAATCCATTTCATTTAGAGGGACAAAAAGGATTTTATTGAAGAGGTGATGCAGTTTTTGGGTGTCAACTAATTTTAAAACTTTAAAGGTGAATGTAGTCAGTAGCTCATAATCAAGATTACATATGGCTCACAAAAATATGAGAGTTTCCTAAATGATTATAGGAAAATTCACCATCAACAATTTACCATGGCTTCCTTCAAATATTTTCATATGGCTGCACCAAGTGCTAAAGCTATTTCAATTCTAGCATTCACCACATCAAATACTTCTTTTGTTATCCCCACAAAATCACCAACTACTTCCTCAACAATTAACGTGAAATACAATAATGGGAAAGCTAGCAATACAAATAATGGGGTGCGCATAAAAGATAGATCATGTCCAAAAGAAAAGATATTGGAAGAATTGCAGAAACTAAATTTTAGTTCCAGCTCCACTATCCAGTAGAGTAATGCAAACATGAACAAAAATCTTTCCATGGAGGAGTACAAGCTTGAACCCTAAATCCCTCAAGAATAAAGTGATATTGGCAAGAACTTATTACATCCTATTATTTTTGGCCATGTTGATGTGGGCGAGTCAACTTTAATGGATATATTTTTGTACATATATGGGACTTTTCATTAGAGCGGATCAAGAAAGAAGAAACATTGTGCCTCTTCAATTTTCATCATTGTATAATTATATCTTGAGCCAATAATGGAAAGGGTATTATCCATGTTGATTTAGAAACATGGAAGCTGAGAAGGAAAGCAATGATACTGGGCTTTCATGTTGCATTCTTGCAAGTAATGAAGGTGGTCATTTTAATTCAGGAGTAACCCTCAAGGAACTGAATAATAATTGATAGCAATAGTAGTAGTGGTAGTGTTATAGCAACTATTGAAGGGAACACAATATGCGAGGGGTTGAATCTATATATTGTAGTTTCAAACATTAATTACTATTAATAATTTTTCTAAATATGAATTCTAAAACATCAAAGCAACAATTACTGAATTTTTTAATAATAAAGCAATTAAGCAACATAAATACACATATTTGCACAAAGAACAAAAGATTTACATGGAAACTCAAAATGGGAAAAATTGTGGTGAGAAGAGCTACTTGGAGCTACTGTGCAAATCTAGCCTCACAAAATAATATAGAACTTATAGTGATTTTGTAGGCACCAACCCACAAGAATTACAACCTTAAAGAGAGACACCAATCTCCTTAAATTTTGATTTGCAGGCACCAACCCACAGGAGACCCCAATCCTCTAATTCATAGTAATTGACCACCAACTCAGATTAAGAGACTTCAACATTACAAAAGAATATAGATCTTGCCCTGAATAAAAGACAAACACTTTCTCTAATGATATCTCAATTTTGCTCAACATCCCTGACTTCTCTTTTCTGTTCGCACATTATTTGACATATCTTTTCATGCATAATTACACATGCACACATCTCATTCAAGTCACACAGAACAACATTTTCATAAAATATTTATAATATATCCATTCCAATATATTAACATCTCATGTCGACCTAGAATCCTTTAACACCATTCGTAATTGCCCATGTCGGCCAAGGTTAAACTTTAATTCAAAATGATATGAAACTTGTAGTTGGCTTGGTCCTAAATCAAATGCATTTTGTGCTTCCTTTCAATGACTTAAATTGGTCCTATTTTATGTTCACACGCTTCCTTCAGCTAGCACACACTTCCCTTCTCTAGTGCAAACACTCAAACATCAATCACAGTCAATCAATAGACACAAACTATACTCTATCACTTCTAACTTTTTGTCTATTAAAGCTTAACCTCTGAAACTCTAGAATCTAATAGATTATGGAGACACACTTTAATTCCAAACTGCAAGCCATATCATTCAACTACTATAGAATGTGGATCCAAACATGATGACAGTTTAACACAGTGTATGTTATGCTTCTGAGCAACAAACCACAAAAAACTACCAGAAATACTTCCAAATTATGTCCAATAATTGGAATAGATACAAGATGACATTATAAACATACTGCAACAAATCACCCAACTTGTCACAGTACTTCCAGAATTCAAATGCTTAGACATGACATGACAAAAGTAATTACATTTAATTATCACTATTTTCATGTGAATATGTGTAAAGTGAATAATCAACACACAACCAATGAAATGGATTACATTAGAGAATTGAATCACAAAATTTAGCGAATTCAAAACAAAATCAATTCCAAAAGTCATTCCATTGTTTCCTATCTCTAAGGATTCTTTGAATCATAATGGCCCTCAGATTTTGCTTGCACTATGACCTACAAAATGAAAACCTAGAGAATGGATGCTATAAAATGCAAGAATCCTAGTTCCTACATGATTTGATAAACTATGTGTATACACCTAAAAATGGTCTGGACAATCTAATTAATTAAATACAAATTATTTGATTAATTAACCTTTATTTCTTCTACTATTAAATAAATAGAAATATTTATTTTTATAGTTTGCTTTTAATTCTTCAATCTCTATTATATTATTTCTTCTTAATTAAATAAACAAATTTAAATACTTTGTTATATTTAATTATCATTATTAAATTATCACATCATCCCATCTAAATTAAATAAACAAATTTAAATACTTTCTTCTATTTAATTACCATATTTCTTCCATATTTATTTAATATAAATAGACTTTTATAGTTTGTTTTATTAAATTAAATATCTTCTTTGCCTAAATTGAATAAATCCAAATATTCAATTGAAATGCATTCTACAGCTATTTCCTCTTTTCACTCAAATGTGCACAAATCAAATTAGATATTATATGTCTAATTTAATTGACTCAACCTTCACGGGCAAATTTGGAGACAAATTGAAGACAAATTTGTAGGCAACTCCTTCATCTTCTTCCATGTATTTTTCCTATTATCTGGTTGAATGTTTTTGTTGGGAGGAACAATCTCCATAATCTTCTCAAATTCCTTCATCCTTCACCATTGAATCCTCAAGATTGAATCTAGACCTTTGCTTTGCTGCCTCTTCACAAATATGCTACCAAAAATCTATAAATACAACCTCTCTCTACAGGAAAAGGATCCCAACTTTGTGCAATATTACTCTACATAATAACATTAGAGCAATTGAACATTCAAGAAATTAAGCAATAACAATTAGCAAAGCATTTTAGAATAGCAATTATAATCATGGCTTCTAATTTAGCCGCATCTTAGTTTGTTGTAGCTTTCATTTATCAATTTCATGTCAATTTAGTTTACAACTGCATCATATCATTTAGCAATCATCATATAGGATTAGTTTCCTTCATTTAACTAGATCTCATTCTCTAGATTGTCATTTTAACAATCACAGTGCTTACACAATCTGAGAGCCACATTGATTTAATAAATCTTTGGAGATAGAGAGAAATATGATGCTTTCAATAGATTTAATGTTTCAAATTAGTTTCATACTGGTTAAATATTTTATATAATGTCTTATTAAGAAGTGTTATTAGTTATTTACTATTCACTTATTCCACACTTACACTACGTGATTAATGTCATGATGTTAAAATAAGAATGTTGTTGTGATAAAAATGAAGATTATGCTATGCTGCAAATGTTGTGATATAACTGTTGTAAAGAAGTTGTGATGATAATGGAAGTGCATTTACTAAACTAAGACATGATTCTGAACTAGTATGATAACCACAATTCTAAATACTAAAATGCTTTAAACTCTAAATGCTCACAAATAATTTCTGTAGAGTAAGTTTGCTCAAAGACATGTTATGAAAAGTTGGACATGATGTTGTATTTATAGGATTTCCAAGACATATTGTGATGTGGCAGGATTCAACAGTCAAGATTATGATCCAGAGAGATCGATGATAGAGGAAGAAGAAGTTAGAGAGAGTCATGGAGGTTGTCCCCTTTAAAAGAGCACTTTGCCAAGTGTTGAAGAGCATCAAATGGAGGAAGAAGCCATGTGTCTCCAATATTGTTAGGAGTTTGTTGATAGAAATTCCCATTTTTCAAATTAGAAATATTTAAATTCATGTGACACATGCTGAGGTGGCAGATGAGGTGGAAGGAGGTTAGAGAGTTATGTAGAAATCTGACAAAATTGAATTTTAATGAAAGGGAATTAATAAAAAGAAAAAATCAGTTAGATTTGTTTATTAAATTAAATCATGAGGAAAATGATTTTAGAAAGAATTTAAGAAAATGAACTATATAAATAAATTTTGCAATTTATTTATAAGTAGACAAATTAAGAAGTTTTTATTAATTAAATACCTAGTATTTAATTAATTGATTATCTTGACTGATTTTAGGTGTATACAATCACTAATCTACTGATCCTTTAGCCAACACATTTGATACCACACTTTTAACATTACACCTTTGACATCAATGACAACATATATTCAACATCTATAACTAGTAGCATGCATTAAAGGAAAAGTAAAATATTTTGGTAGAGGATGATAGAATATATTTAAAAGCCTAAATCCTTTTATAAAGATGTTCCTATTGTGGTTGTTTTGAAATAAATGGGGAGTAACCGAAGCTAAGAGCAAAGAAGTAGTTTAAAGTAGAGATATTGTTTTCCTTTGGCTTGCTAAAAAAATAAGGAGATTCAAAGGTAATGTGGCAATAGAGAGGACCATGGAAAGAAGTTGTAGATCAAGTAATGAAGGATGTGGGATTGCAATCCATAGTGACAAAAAAATGTTTTTTTTGACATTATGATCAGAGAAGAACCTGGTGGGAGGATTTTTTTGGGGTTCTTTGGTGATGACGTTCCACAAATAATGGAAAATTTTCATGCATTATGTATAAGAGAGAAATTATTGGATTCAAAGGATCCACTTTTCACTGGATAATACAAAAATTTACATTACAGGGTGGAGATTTTGACAGGGGCAACAAAACTAGAGGAATGAGTATTTATGGCTGAAATTTATTGATGAGAATTTAAAATTAACTCATGTTGGACCTGGTGTTCTAAGTATGGCAAATGCTGATCTAAACACAAATGGAAGCTAGTTTTTTATTTGTACTGTCAAGACACCATGGTTGGACAATGAACAAGTTGTCTTTGGTCATGTTATTGAGAGCATGGATAGTGTCAAAAAGCTAGAAATCCAAGAAACAGACCAAGCAAATCGACCAAAAAAGTCATGTGTGATTGCTGACTGTGGTGAATTGCCTCAACATTTTCAGTTCTTGTCTTGAGAAAACACTAGGAATGTTGAATCAAGGAAAGAAATCATTGATGACAAACCAAATAATGTGAATTATCATGGGACATATACAATTGAGAACTTAAACTAAAGGGACACTCTTATTTGCGAGAAGGGCATTACATGTCATTAACTGTGCCAAAGTCAATGAGGTCTTAACAAATGTTGCACTATTAAAGAGGCAAAAAGGAGATTGAAGATTTATGTGTAAATTTTCTAGGACTTTTTTTAGAGCATAGGTTAGAATAATATTGAACCTGCATAACACATGAAAAGAGGGAAGTTGTAGAGGAATTGTAGGTTACAAATAAATAGTTGACAACTCTTCATATTTCTATCTTTCTTCAAAGGGGAAACTATTGTATTCAGGTCCATTAGCTATAAATAGGAGTGCTTGGTATGGGGACAAGGCTTTTTGACTGTTCTTCCATTGAGATAATTGTATAGGGAGAACTTAGAGTCTATGAGCTGTAGTTGATTTTAAGAAGAAAAAATATTGTTCTTATGTCAATAATTTCTTCTCAAAAGTTGGTTTTTGTCATTGTTTAATCAGTTTCTTATTGTTCATAATCTCTTTATTTGCTCCAAGCGTGCAAATTATTTGGAAGTTTGTGTGTTTCCATAATTATTTTAATCTCTTTTTTTTAAATTTTGTCCATGTTTTCCTCTTGCTTTCCTTTTGTACTTTCTGGTTAAACGTACCTAAAATCTAAAATCACATCATATGAGGGAGCTTCCCCTCTCAAACACAAAGGATAATCATTAATATCATAATGCTTTCTCCCATTTGTTGGTACATATTGTCGTTGCTCATTGGGTGAGTTAGTTAATCTTTGCAATGACAAAATTATTTACCAACATACTACACTATGTAGTGACTTTATTTTTAGGACACATTGCTAGTGAAACTATTCCCATGGTCATTGAAAGATACCATGTTCGATTGGTTTTGCTTACTTCTTGACAACTCCATCTATACATTTGATCAGTTAATTAATCATTTCCTCCAACATTTTCAAGCTAACATTGGTCTACAGGTCACTTTCACTAACCTTGTCCATTGTAAGCAAGGGCTTAATGAAAAGGTAACTAATTTCATCTTCATTATCGATCATTGTTTTTTTTAAATTCTCTATCACTCCTTGATTTTCATGTATAAGAAGTGTTCATCAAAAACTTATAACCAACACTTCTAGAGATAAAATCTTATTCATGAAGTATAACTCTTTTGTTCATATTTTCATTGCCCTTCATGATTACTAGAAAACTGTGAGTTAGTATGGGGGATCTTCCTCATCAAATCACTCTAATTATTAAGGTGGTGTATCTTCTTTTGGAAATTACAAGAAAAATAAACCTTTCAATCAACAAACTATTATAATCAATATATCTAAGTATCCTTAGGTCTCAATAGTAGAATCTTAGAGACATAGATTATTTTCTAAGCTATATAATTCCTTATATAGCATTATAAAAAAGGTTTTAAAAGATAACTTGATCACTCTTCTTGAGATAGGGCATCTTCCTTCGAATAAGCCTTATTTGGTTTGGTACAATGAAAAAACATTGTGTTAATATCATTGTGTTCTAAGGAATGATACTGTGTGCATCTTTGAAACATTGTGCAAGACCACATCAAGAAGGGTACCATTCACCTAGGTGAAAAGAAACAAAATGTGAATACATCTATTGCCAAACCAAACCAGCAAATACAAATCTATAACAATCCATTCCCATATCATTCTGCAAATTTTGTAACAATTGAAATTTCTTCAACTTCTATAAAATACATAAACATGGTTGATGTGGGCTCTACATCACTTAGAGATTGAGACATCAACATTCCTGACATATCATTTACTTCTAATAATTTTCCCTATGATGGAAAATATGAAACTTTTCATATTCCTACTCGGTTCAATTAGAACATCATCAATGGGGTTCTTGTTGATCTTGCAAGTAGGGTTGATATTATCATGGAATAAATATTGTTCATTGATGACTTTCATAGAGAAAAATGTGATAGCTCTTCTATGACCATTTGTACACATAATGGTCTTTCTTTATCTTCTATGGTTTCTATTACTTTGATGATCTAGGTATGACCCAAGTTAGTAGAAACCACATTTGTCATCATCCCTAAATTTGACCTATTTAGAGTCAAACTAGGCATCTCATGGAAATTTTTTATGAATGTGGTTGCTTTAGCGGTATATAAATGTTTAAAATTTCCACACAAAGGCATAATGCACACTATCTTGGACACTAGATATAAGCCACTGGTATCTCATGGTGATTTTTATTTAGATCATTTTTGGCCTACTCCAATAGGACCATTACAACCTCGTGGTGACTTATTATTTAAAGAATATTCTAAATTTAAGGTAGGTTGTTTGGTGTCCTCTTCTACTATTTCATGTTCATCACCTTTTGTGATTGAATCCTCTCTAGTCACTCCATCGCAACAACACAACTCTATCCCAATACCTTCTTCCTTGGTAGCTAAGGATAAACATGCTCCAATGAGTCAAAATCTCATTTCTCCTAAGGTTTCCCAACCTTTGGTGGTGCCTCTTGTTCCCTTAAATGTCAGAAATAGAAACTGGAGAAAGGCACCCATGTTGGGTAGATCTTCCTCTCAATTTTTCTCTCCTCATGTGGCTCCTATTGTTCCTTAACCTACCCCTTTGGTAGTGAAAGGAAAACAGCCCATTGGATATAAGTCTTCTCATGCACCGCCCATATCTTGTCCTCCATCGGTTCCTTTTGTTCCTCTAATTGTCCTTGTGACATAAAGAGGAAAGGCACCAATGACAAACTATGGAACGTATACCCCCGATCTATCTTCCCCCACCTACTAATATTGTTGTTCCTTTTGTTCTAAAAGTGAAGAAAACCCCATAATTAGAGTAGAGAATGATCCCTCTTTGACAACTATGCATGGATGAAACCATCAATGTAATCAATTTGTGTGTGAGTGTAAGTGACATCAACGTGCATTGGCCCATGAGCAAGTTGCTATGTAAATCCTCAAATTCAAGCACCCTCCTCCAATGCGACCACCTCCATATTTGATGATACCTTGTTCTACTCCATCTCCATCATTAGTGGTGGTTTCTTCTGCACCATCTCTTATTAGCTCTTAGGATCTTGATGAACCTCACCCAAAGCAAGTGTAAGTGTTCCCGACTCCTTCGATGGAACCAACTCCTAATTCTAAGCCTTCCAAATATTGCACCATTTTCCAAGCTGATAAACTTGATAAACACATTTATCATTCCTAGTGCTACACACTCTAATGTAGTGTCATTTTAATGCACCCATCATGAAGTATTTTTGGATATCCTCTATCCCACCTCCATTGATGTCAATATCCCCCACCCAAATCCCAAGTGTAAACCAAAATATTATCTAACTCCACCTTATCACAAATAAAATCCAAATCCACTATCTCTATGCCATGCAAATCCCTCTTCATTAGTCTTCTTTGCAAACGGGGTGCATACTTCTTTTGTGTCTATAACTGCTCCTATTCTTGAGAGTAGTCATGACAATCCTCTTGTTAGTTATTCTAATAGTGACTCACCAACATCTCCTCAAGTGGAAAATCTATTTGAGTCCATTATGGATATTTTGACGTTATCTACGATTTTCACAAAATCGTTGACACTCACCTAGGAAGATGTCTAGGATGATGTTGTTCTTGTAGCTAATTCTTTGGTTCTTGTTGCATGTGAGACACCTAGTACTGCTTTAACAATACGTCTTTTGCAGGCTCAACCTCCTTCCCCTTACACTAACTTAGATTGGGAGACAAATGATATGTTTGAATGAATAATTTAAAGTTGTATTGTACTTATCTTTAGATTTTAGATGCTTTGAATGTATACTTTATTTGTGTTCCCCCATTTTTGCTTGTATATGTTTTGTTAATATTACCTAGAGGACCCATGATACCTTTGTAGGTACATGGATACAAGAGAGATGAAGCATTGTAAATTCCTCTATTTATACCATCATTCTACTATGTTTCGTATATTCATCTTCTTGATTTTGGAGACAATGCAAAGTGTTGGGACATTCAAGTCTCTTCCATGTTTCACCCAATTTTTATTTTTATTTATTTTCATGTGAACATTCTTCCTTTGTACTTTTTCCATTGTAAATGGGGAATGATGTCAATTCATGAATTATATATACATTGTTATTATTGTAGAATCATATTGACCCCAAGTCTATGGATCCCTTCACATTTTGTATATATGGTGATGTTGTAGTTTCTCTATGGCATCCCTCTTAGAGTGTGTTGCCATATCATGAGCACATGTTATGCGGTTCATGCTACAACATTCTTCTTGATACTGTAGGCATCCTCATATCTTGTTTTCTCTCTCTCCTTAAAATAACTTGCACTCCTTGAGTCAATAATTATTTTAAGGGGGATGTATCACAATGCATACATATATTTTCATTTAAAATAAAAAATCTATATTTTCCATGGTTGTTCTATAACATAGTTTGTAGCAACCATGATCCATTCAAAATCATTGTATGGTCTCCAAAATAACACAACTTACTGGCCATACTTATTAATTATCAAAAATCATCTATCAAAATATTTTGTATCATATTTTTCCTATGTGTTTTCTTAAATCCTTATCTCATATCTTTTTTCCTAACACATATGTTTGCAACTAACATGTTAGTGGTGAAAATTTTGTACATAATGTGCTTGTTTGTAAAGGATACCTTGGTTACTTTGTAGGTCTTCTCCTTGGGGACACATCCACACGGGCTAAAAACTCTGCATCCTATACAATATCCTTTGGTAACCTTTAATGTTACATCATTTTCTTTTTAATTTAGCATGCATATTTAGTATGTAATATATATTCTTGCTAAAGAAGAGGCAAAATGTAATGTTGAAAATTGCACAACCCTGCAATTTCACATTATACAACACCTCTTTAGTATGAAAAATAAAATATTTTAATGTAGTGTCAAAAATTATACCTTATGCAAATTTCACACTTACACATTGCGCCCGATCATTTATGACAAAATCCATAATCAAGATTTTATGATTTCAACCTAGTGTGACGTGTAGATGTCTATGTGGTATGCAAATATCCTGATAAATCTAAGATTCAAATGAGAATATTCAATTCAATTTATTTGTGACACATGTCTCAACACCCAAATATGATAGTAATGACTATTCCAGCTCAGTCCAAAAAAAACTTTCTCCTCTTCCTCATTTTCACAAGAAGGTTTTTGGGACTTTTTGGACTTGGAGCTCTCTACTTCTCTCTCTTAGTGAATACTCTCATGTCTTGAATAGTTGCAGCAACAAAGACTCCTCTTGCTTACAATCTCGTCACATTTATTATCTCAAGAGAGGGGCCACAACTGCTGGTAATGCTCACTTTCTTGTCATTTAAACAATCTCATCTATTGTCATATTTATTTGATCTCGTCTACCATCTTTTAATCGTGATAGGGGTTCTCCTCCACAACGAGATTTGTTTCTATCACATGTCTATCTTACTTTTTATGTATTCCAATCTTATTTGGTTGTCCATGGAGATGAAAACACCAAAGCGAGGGGTTGATTGAGGTAAACCCCTATACAACCCCAATATTTTTCCTCATATCCATGTGTGTAGGTGTTGAATAGGTTAAACAAGCAAAGGACTTCATTTTGGCAACTCTTGGGCTTTATTCGTATAGATGAAAACACAGGTGCGCAAATGTCCTCGCGATGTGTTGGCGTCCAAGGCCAAGACTTCATCGATTGGTATCATATTATATAATTTTAGTATAAACTAAATATTTTTATCAATCTGTATCCACAAGTTAATTGACTTTTTCAATTATATTCATTGTTAAGGATAGCCTAGAATTTAATTTTACAACATCTTTATTTACAGTTCACTTGAGTTAGGTCAATTGAGCTAGAACTGAGAGTTATTTGTTCCTTAAGACCTTGTTGTCTTAAGAGTAGCAAAATCCATCCTCTGCATTTAACATAACATGATAAATTAAAACATTCATTTATTATAAAAATTAGCCAGTTCCTAATTCTTTGGGTTCGATTTTACTAGACATAAGTGTTATGTGTAGATGTTTGTGCGACACATCGATGTCTTGCAAAAATCCATAATTCAAACAATCATTGGAGTTTTACTTTCTCAAGAATTTGGGAATGTAACACTCCCTATTGGAAATCATGATTCACAAAGATGTTGAGGACCTTCTATTTTGAAAAAAAGATCTCTTTGGCAAAAAAGGAAGAAATGCACACATTCATGCATACACAATTACTTTGGCTCTAAAAATCTTGAAAGTTCTAGAAAATACTATCCTTCTATCTCTTGCATGTTATCTTTTTCATGGTGGGACCATGAAAGGCAATCTAGTGTTAACTTTAGAATCCTTTTGGGAGCTCGTAGAAGCTTCTAATTGGATATTTTCTCATATTGAATGCCTCTTTTTCATTATAGGTAATCTTTAAAGCTAGCATTTTAAATCACTGATATCTTCATACTATAGTTAATTTATTCTTCTTTATCTGACATTACATTTTGCTTAAATAAATATGTTATCCTCTATCATTATCATTTTCTTTTATCAAAATCCTATTTGGTTGTCTATGGAGGTTGAAAGACCATAAACAATGGTTTATTGAGATGAGCCTCGAAAAAACCACCCCAACATTTTTGTTTTCCTTTCTTGTGTGTAGGTTTATCAAAAATTCCAACTGTGATTAAAATGACATAAGTTTCATTGCATTCCAGATTTTTTGATTTTCTAGCCATACTGAATGACAATGCATCATGAGGGCATCCATGTGTGATGCTAGTGTTTGAGGTCGAGACTCTGTGTGAGCTACATAATCATATTTATTACCTGTACATTCTATTTTTGTTGCTATTAAGTTATAATTTTTTGTACATAAGCAAATATCTTCACTAGTAGCTTACAATTAGAAGTTGTATTGGAATTGTATTAATTAATTTCATTTTCAATTGTAAAAATTTTTTAAATGGATAAATTAGATTGTCAAGAGAGCATTTGATTCATCTAAATGTAATAAAAAATGTGATTCTCAGATTTTTTTTCCTATTATAAGAATTAAATTTTCTCCCTTACACAATATTTTTTATTATAAGAAAATTTGGTTTTGAAGGGACCCAAAACCATTTAAAAGAGAACAACTGCTATAAAGATAAAGCAAGACAAAAAAAGTAGCCCAAAAAATAAATTAGTTGCCATTACGATAAATTAGGACAAAGTAAGCAACCAACCATTAACAAGTCAACAACACAAAACAAAAAATAGCACCATAAAACACCAGGGGACTACTGTAAGTTCTTCAAGATCTTGGCTGCTTCCAAATCAGTAGAAATGATATGCTCATGCATATCAACAACTTCAACTAGCTCATGAGCAGGGATCTCCATGTTTTTCTTAGTCTTGCTCCTTGTTTGAATACTTTGACCAACATTCACAACTGAATTCTGCGTTCCCTTCAAACCATCAACTTCATCACCATTAGCTCCTTTCATCTTCACAATAATTTCCCCAACCCATTTACGTGCTTTGTCATTCAAAAGAGCAAGGCCCTACACATTGGTATAAAAAGAAGATTGACTAACTTTAACCAAAGTATCTAGTTTAACATGAATTTTCTCAATTTTCTCCTCAAGAGAAGCAATTCTAGCTTCGTGGTTTTTCTCCATTTTCTCCACATTAGCAGCCACACCATTAAGAACACAACACATTCTCTTAATCTGATAAAAAAGAGAAGTCTCCACACAATGCTATTTTAATTCTAATAAAGATTTTTGTATATGTATCGATTAATGTCACAACTTAAAAATGTAAGCCACCACACACATGACAAAGTATAATTTTTTTTTCGTGTTTATTAGAAGGTGGAATATTCAAGAAGATATATTTAATAAAGTATGCTAAGATAAACAACATGGAAAAGTAGGAAGATATTTTAAAAATGGAATTATTATTCAAGAGGTCTACTACTTGCTTTAAAATTGTCATACAATATCTAGACACAATATTAATCGTAGTTGAGGTTGGTGGAAATTAACCACTTTCTATTTTTAGATGTATGCATGGCTAGATGTAGGTGGCAAGCATGCAACGAGTCTTCTAAATATAGTGTTTGGTGGATAATTAATACATCTTATATTTTGAAACAAGCCATGTTCCTTGTCTTCTAATTAGTCTAATATAGGAAAACAACTTACATAACTTGAACTCTTATCTAGTGATGACTTTGAAATGTTGTTTCTTATGAAATTTTATTTTCCTAAGTTTGTGTTTAATGTTTACTTTTCAAGTGTGTTCAATAGTTTTTGTGTTGTATCTACATGATGTATGCTAGAACAAAGATTGTATTTCATGGAATAAATCACCTTTTTGCAAAAGATTATGACATTCTTGGAATTTTAGATACTGTTGATTTAAAGGACTTGAAGCTATTATATATTCAAGGTATTGATCTAGTGAGTGGTTCATGTAAATACCATCATGAGTTGTGTATTATATTATAGATTTGTCAAGGAGGATAAACATATTTGGGTAAAAAATCACTAGAGGCTTGGCATCCAAGGTGGGTGTTGATGTTGAGTGCATGCATTCAAAATTATCCATATTCTATTTAAAATTTGATCATAAAATTTTCTAAACCCTGATAATCTTCCTCTTTTAATAGACTCTTTTATATTTATTGATGAGAATGTTGTAGAGCTTCACAACCTCAATCTATATTAGAAGACCTCCAATCATCATTTGAAGGACCTTCATGTTGTGAGATTTCTATTTCTCTTTATATTACTAGTTTAATCTATAGCTTAGAACTTGCAAAGCTCTTTACATTTCGTAAGGGGTTTTCTTTTTCTTTTAAAATCTTGCTTGACAATTGATTAATATTTTTTGACAAAAATATTGAACAATGTCTATGTGATTAGACTGTCCTATGTCGTAGAACAAAGTAGTGGGTTATTGTATATTCATGATAATTTGATCATAAAAATTAACGAGTTGTTCATTTTCAAGTTTGTGCTCAAACTTACTAAAGGAACTACAAAGAGAATTTCCAACATGTAAATTGTATGCATTAGGGGCTCAATAAAGACTATAGTTTTTATAATATTCAAGTTTTGGAAGTATTTTGCACATACCTTTGAACCAATATTATAAATATCGTAAGTGGTAGATGTTTAACATAGTTTAAGTGTAATAATTTAAGTACTAAAATCATCAATGTTTGCACTAATTTGACCTTATTTTGATCTTGTACCTATCATGTGCCACTTTGTTTATAAGTATTTAAAAGCTAAAAATCAAAATTTGTATTTACACCTCTTGGGTTTTTCAAACCTATCAATCTTAAACTTTAGTCAATGACACATGCTAAGTATTTAATTTAAAGTTCTCAAACTAGTAAACCTTGCAAAAAATATTTTTTATTCAGAAAGACTACTAAATTCTTCAAATGCGGGTTTATTCAAATTATTGTTTATGCCCTTAAGTATAACAACAAGGAAAGATCTAATAACATGCAGTAAGCAAACCATTAACATTAAGATCAAATTTATTAACATAATTTATGTGTACTATTTAAAATTGCCATGATAAACTGTTGTTAATATGTTTCTTTCTTTTTTATCTAAGACTTGATAAAGCTTATAACAAAATAAAATAGCAAATCTAGGTGAAGAACTCCAAACTTACTTACTACTAGACTCTAATATTTGATGATGAAAGCCTCTTCCTCCTTTGCGATTTTTCTTGAGATTCAATATTTTGCTATAAAACTTCATAGCTACTACCAGTTGCATCAAAAGAGAAGTAAATTAATACATATGTTGAAGTACAAAGCTATCAATTTTAATTCTAACTTATCCCCTTGTCTAATAAAAACCAACATGGCATCAAACACAACCATTTAACACCACTAGTGACCATAACCTTTTTTAATTATGTAAGTTGTAGGTAGACAAACATTTTATTATTTAGTTGTGGCTAAGAAGATTTTCTCCAATTTGTTTCTTTTTAAAGATTGTATATGTCTTTTGATAATAAAATAAATATTAAATTTTATTTATGACACATCTAAATGTATAGATTTGAGATTTGAGTGATGATGGTAATATTGTTCAAATAGATAAAATAATTTAAAAGTCAATAATACAATTTTATAAAAAAAGATCTTAGTGAAGCCACAATTAATTACGCTGAAAGCGTTATACAAGTGAAAGCAACAAAAGAATATTCGTAAACTTTTTGAAACTTCATTGAAAATGACATGTGGAAGTATGTGCTGCTTAAGAATAACAAACACATAAAATAATTTTTTTTTCTCTATTTTTTGAAAAAATTTAAATAAAAAATTTCCCAATAAATAGTTTTTAATTTAAATACTTTTGGATTAAAATTACAAACTAAGATATGTATGCTTAAATAGTTTTATATATATATTATTAATTAATAGATATATAAAAATAGTAAAAAAAGTTTTTTATACATATTATTAATTTTTAATATATTTTATTATAATAAACAATTAATAATATATTTTATTATAATAAACAATGTTAAGTATTGATAACTTTCAGCATTCTTTATATATATTATTAATTAATATATGTATACTAGTTTAAAAGACAATAGAAATACTATTATCATGAATATAATAATGCTAATGTCATTCAAGCAACAACAAAACACCATTGAATTAATATTTAATAAATAATTAAAGTTTATCATTGAATTAATATTTAATAAGAATTAAATTTCGTCATAAAAATTTAATACAATGAAAATAAATAAAATTTAAATAATAATTTTATTTCTAGCATGAATCCCTAAAAACAACAAATCATTTAAATTTTTTAAATAAAAAGAAATTATATCATTAAGAACTAACAAGATATCTTCCGATGTAATGCACTGAAGACCCAAAAAAAAATGCCTTCACTGCAAAACCCTAAATCACCAAGCATCTAAACCCGCGCAAATCAAATCAATTTCTAAAATATCCGAAAAAGCGCTTAAAAGTATAAATTGACGCTAGAAGTTTTCGATTGAGAAGCTCAGTTTGGATAAGTAATACTTGTGCCAGCATTTATTCGTCAGATTTCCGCATACATATAGAGAATCTTGTGTCCTCACAGAGCAATTGATTCAAATGCTTGAATTCAGAGGCCATGGAAGGTATCAACAGAGCAGTTGATTTTACTTTTGGAAGCTCGAGAAATAAGAGTCCTTACCTTGTCGACAAATCAAAGCAAAGTATAGCCATTGGCTACAGTAAAGGCTGCAACTTATTCGCAAACTCTCTGCGGAAATTATCAGGTCCCATATTAACAGCAAGGCGGACGAATTGTGTAGTCGCGGCGGCTTTCAAGCGAACTAACCAAGCTACCAGAAGGCGCAACGCCCTGCGCCCCAAGCTGCTTAAGGTGAGGGAACCCCACTTAAATATTTCCGATAATGGTGTTAGAGAGCAAGACATTTTGTCGGGAGAAAACTTTAGCCAGAGTTTGGAAAACAATTCCATGGAGGGTTTGGAAGAACAATCTAGCGAGGGTTTTAGGGAGAGTTTGCAGCAGGGAAATGAAGATACAGGGTGTTTACATGCTTTAGGGGAGGAGGAAATTTTTTTAGAAGAGAATTTTAGTGAGAATTTCGAAAAGGAGTCTACTGAAGGTTTTCAGGAGCGTCGGGAGGCAGAAGAAAATAGGAAAGACGGAAAGGTGGGGAGAAAACTTTGGGATGACTTGGAGAAATTGAAGTTGCAGTTGGATAAAGATGCGGAAGAATGGGGAGTAGGTACGGACCGCATTTTTCATATGTATGAGAACGGAGATGGGGGAGTTCAACGTGTTGAGGTAAATGAAGATGCTATTTTGAGAAGATGTGGTATTCAGCCGTTAGCTTTTCAGTTTGCTGACGAGAATGCCAGGTCACTTGCCAACCAGAGATTGGATCGGGCCAGGGTAGTGGCCAAAGAGATTGAGAGTGGGGTTTTTAAGCCTCCAAGGAATAGTACCGTGTTTAGATTTGTGAGGCTTGGGGAGTCGAAGGGTGAGAAGTTGCAGAAAGGGTTGGGATATGTGGTTGATCGGGTTGGCAATGTTTACGGTCATGTTCCAGGAATTTTGAAATTCACTGTTGTTGGATTTGCTTTTGTGTATTGTTTTTGTTTTCTTTGGGTGGCGAGGAAGCCTGCGCCAGTGGTGAGAAATGCATTTGAAGAGGAAGAGAGAAAGAAGATGTTGATGAGGAAGATGAAGTTGAGGATGGAGAAAGAGAGGATGGAGAGGTTGAGGATGGAGAGGGATTTAGGTGAGAAGGATGGAAGGCTAATGGATGAGGATTCACCTAGTGTATATAAGGGCAAACCTGTGAGAGAAGGTTCTGAGGTATATGCCAGTAATCCTAATATGAGTGAAGCTGAACGGAAGAAAAGGATCTTTGCAACTACAACATCCAAGGGGAAGGTTCCTATAGATGATAGAGAATTTGATAGGAAGATTGAGATGATACGGCGCATGGCAAGTGAGGTCCGACGGATAGAGCAGCAAAATGCAAGTAAGAATTTGAATGATCCTGAAGATTCAAATGAAGTTGTTGTTCCAGATGAAAATGGCAGTGCATCGGTGTCAGGTCCTATAGATGTCTTTGTTACGGCTAGTGCCCCTGTAGACAATGACAAGCATAACAGAAGAAGTGCAGAAGTCACAATTGCGAAGGATGAAAATTTAAATGGACAGAATAGTATATCGTCTGGGATATTGGATTTGAAGGCGTTTTCCAATTCAAATGAAGGAAAAACTGTGAATGTAGTAGATTCACATGCAACTGATAGTAATGATACATTAGCTTCTGCTGCTGGTTCTGACCACAAGGCCAATGAAAAGGAATTGAGCTCTGTGAATCTCCTTGCATCAGCTGCAACTGTTGTAGACCGCAAGGGCATTGAAAATAGAAATTCAAATGGAGCAGCCATAAAGGAAGAGAGGCTGGATTTTGGCTCTCTTACTGACTCGGGGAGCGAGGCCGACAGAAAGGAATTGGGGCCCATGGATGATGATGCATCAGCAGCAACTGCCATGGACTGCAAGGGCACTGCAAATATAATTACAAATGGAAAAGCCATAAAGGAAGAGAAGTTGGATTTAAGCTCTGTTGCTGACTCAGGAGGTAAGGCCAACAGAAAGGAATTAGGGCCTATGGATTGCAAGGGCACTGAAAATGGAGTTTCAAATGGTGCAACCAGAAAGGAAGATAATCTGGATTTACATAATCATATGTTATCTGGAGAATCAAATGGGACTGAAAGAAACAGAGATTTTTCATGTAGGGAAAAATCAGCCGATGTCGGATACACAGACGCACCAAAAGAGTACTCACACACTTATATCCTTGGACATAGTTCCTCAAAAGATGTGGGTGAAAAGGTGGGAGCTGAAGGGACCGTTCATGGAGAAAAACCATTTGCCCAGAGTGGGACTGAATGGACTGTTACAGGGCAGGAACCAAAATCACTGAATGGGAAACATCCAAATAAACCTGACAGCATTTCTGTACCATCTAGAATAGGGCCTCAAAGAATGAGGCCACGTGTGATCACCTCTGTAGAGGAAGCCCATGCTTTACTGGCAACAAAATGGGGCAAAACTTCTAATGATAGATCTGGTGATATTGAGAAATGCTCCACTCTAAATGGATCAAATGGAAGAATCCAAGAATTTGATTTTGACAAACAAAAGTTGTCTAGTGATCCTTCGATGGCACCTGAGATTGACTCCTCTCTCCAGGATTTGCCCATTGCAAATGCTAACACTGGGACAAACCAAACAGAATCAAGTGTTGGTGGGAGGCTTGACAAAATAAACTTTGAAAAACTTAGGCCAGCCTTTAAAATAGTTGAAGTCCATCAAAAAGAGAAGCTGACAGATACGAAAGCTGGGTGCGAAGGTAAGTCATACCTCAGGGCAACAACTGTGTCAAAACATCTTGAGAATGAAGGAAAGAATGAAAGTGTCGGAATGAATGGTGATGCAAGTGAAACTGATGATCTACAGATTGAACATGGAAATGAATCTGATGAAGAAGAGAATAATATGCCACCAGAGGAAGCAGATGACTTTAATTGGATGCAAGATAATGTCTTACGTAATATAGTCTTCAAGGTTAAGTCTAATGAAGAAGCTGGCAAAGAACCATTTGATGGCCTAGATTCTCAGGAAGAAGATATCTTCTTTCAAGGCATTGAGAAGATAATAGAACGAAAAGGGGAAATGGTGAATGATTGGGTTGCTGACAAAGTGGAGAATCTGGACTATGGCAAAGGTAATTCCCGGTTCTCTTATTCCTCAATTTTTATGGAATATTTACTTGAGCTTGCTTCCAAACATTCAAGACTGGGAATTTAGACAAGGTCCATGTCTCTCACTTTGCTGCCATCTGTCAGCTTGGTTTGTAATTTAATCTTTGTATCTTTATAAAGTATTTAATGGACGAGTTGTCTAAATTTAGTAGCTGCGAAGTAGCTTTTGAATATTCTAAGATTGAAATTAGTGCTCTCATCCTTGTCCTCGGAACTTGGGGATAAACAACTCATAGTATTGTCGTATGGACCTTGCGTGCATTGAACATAATTATAACTAGCAACAGTTGAGATTAATCAAGCTTCTTTGTAAAGACCTTAATCCAGGGAAAGCGTTTCAGAAACAAGTCAATGTGAAAGTATTTTCTTGCATCTTTGCTTAGCACATCTGTAAGAAAATTAACAACTTTTGGGTCAACTATTTTTACTTGTATGTGTGTCATCTTTGATAGGGAAGGTCTGTTCTACACTGGAAAACTGTAGGTTACGAACCAATTTTTTTTGATAAGTAAAAATTGTTCATATCTATAATTTAAACATGTGATCATAGATCTTAGAAGATTTACAGAATTCAGGAATCATAACCGTAGACTTTGGGCGCGCAACTCTAGATATCATAACATTGAGCATGTCATCTTTAGCCTTGTTTAGTGACATGTTGAAGAATCTTAAGAGATCAATGGCATATTAGCAATGAGATATTCAACCATGCTGGTCCAACTGCTATTAGGGAAATGATTGGATTTGTTAGAAATTGGAAAACAGGAAACCGATTATGGATGAAGAGACTTTGTGGCTTGCCAAGTTGGAGACATTGTTTCTTATAAGTGATGATCGAATGCAGTTCATTAGCAGAATATCCATTAAGTCCCAAGGTCCATTAAATCAAACTCCTAGGGAAGAAGTTCGTCATCTGTCATGTCATGAATTAGAATCTGTTGGGTCTCAATTTGGGGATCACATAAACTTCTATAACATGTTAAAGTGAATTGAAACTGATCCTATAACAGGCCTTTGGGGAGTTATTGTGGGAAAGTGTGGTACTAAAATTTCAGGGCTGCCGTGACAACAAAAGTTTCTTTGAAAAGGATCCTGGAAGCATTATGCTCTAATATTCAGTAGAGTCAATCAGTACAAACCCTGAATAAATGATTAATTTATAACTACCGTTTTTTCATAGAATGATGATAATAGAAGTTGGATAAAGAATTTTCTTTTCACATCGCAATAAAGTTATAGAAGCAACAGGGGTATGCTTGGAGAACGTGGAGTTTGAAAATCCAACTGCTGAAATACATTGTATTAGATGCTTCTGTTCATATTTCTTCTTTAAAGGTTGAATAGCTTAGATAGTCTATTCCAGCTGCACCAAATCAATGCTGTTTTGTCAAGGAACTTGCTGTTCTTGTCTCCCTTTTTAGCCAAGTGACTCCAGACTTACGTTTTGTTGATGTGGTTTGTATACACACACAACACAGATAAAATCTACAAACAAATCTTTTCTTTCTTGAAAAACTTTAAATTCTGAGACATAATATATTATCCCAAGGCTTCAATAGTCAGGTCTTGACACGCTAGTTTTTACTGAGTTCGTTGTAGGCTGATTTCACAAAGGGGCTTACGAAATTGTTCTTTACTTTTAGAGCTAAAGATGAAATGGATTTACTGGATACTTCACTAAACACCTGTGTTACACGGGGATGTGTCCCAACCCCTCAAACCCCTGTCCCTGTCCCTTGAGGCGTTTTGGGGACAGGGGGACGTCCCCTACCTGTCCCCCCAAATCTGGGAAATGCGGAAACATCCTGAAATGTGTCCCCAAAATTGGGCATGGCAGGAAACACATAGGGGATGCCTGGCCATCCCCAAGGTGGCTAGGGACGTTTCACATGTCCCTTAACTGTCCTGGGGACGGCCAGGCGTCCCATGCTGAATTTTTTTTTTTATAATGTTTTTAAAGACAATCGTCCATAACATTAAAAAAAAACTATTAAATATATCATGACAGCATTATAACAGCAATGTAACATGACAGCATTATAACAGCAGCAATAAATTATCATGACAGCACTATAACAACAATATAACAACAATTAAATTAATGATGACAGCAGTGACAGCAACAACTGTAGTATAACGGCAATAAATATATCATGATTCAGTTTCATAGTTAAAGATATAAGTTATATAACAGTTAATATTAACAGAAATAATTTGGATTTCTGATTTCATTATTTCATTGTCCAAAAAAGCATCAAAATTCAAAATTCTTCATATGGTATTAGAGTGCAAAAGAGATTAAAGGTACATTTGCCATGGTCTAGTACAGTGGTATTGTGTGAGAAGTACAAACAAACAATTTCTTTTTGGAATGTGGTTGGCATGCAGGCTCCTATAGATGTCATCCAACATCATTTTAACATTGTCATGTTATATTGCTGCTGTTATACTGGTGTTATTAACTTGTAGAGATATGACTCTCTCTCTCTCTCTCTCTCTATATATATATATATTTCATATATATTGCCGTCCCCAAAAAATGGCTCTCGTCCTGTCGTCCCCGTCTCGGAAACACGGTGGAACATAGCTAAACACACATATTTTCACTTTAATTTGCAAAGTGAACAAGTTATTTTGACAAATTTACAAGAATTATGGATAACTTTGATCAGTTCTTCTGGAATTTCCTAACAAATCTAAAAAAAAATAAAAAGATTAAGGGAGGAAAGAAAGGGTTAAGAAAACTAAATTTTCAGCAATCACACACGAATATCTTTCAAGAATTATGAAATGAAACCTATATCACTCTATGCTTCGTCATAATTCTTTGCAACTACTTATAGATGATGTAAACTTTCAAAGGAAACTTATCACACAGAGAGATTGATCAAATGCACCCAAATATCGGTGCAGCAATTTGATATTTCTAAGAAAATGATGAGTATACAGTCATGTAAGATTTACAATGGGGAAATGACCTGCAATTGGCACCAAGTTCACAAAACTTTACAAGAATATACAAATGAACTCACTAATGTGAAAGGAAACCATGAAGTAAACAATAGTTGACAAATTTTCAATCTATTGCTCAATAGTTTTCACCAATTTCTAGTCCCTTTAAAAAGAAAATACTATGACCTTTTTATAGACACAAAGCACCAATAATTAGTTACAATATCAATGGCTCAAAATTCATCAAAATTATGAATAGTTGGTAGTTCAAAACAACAACATATTCCAAAGGTATTGGCATCTTCCAGCTGGAGTTGTAGGATATTCCTTGGGAAGTGACATCTTATAGTTGGCACTTCGGAATATTCTTGAAGAATCAATTAAAAATATAACAGCAAAAGCAGAAACAGAGACATAATGAATAACAGCAATTATTCATAAACAGATTACATTTTTAAAGGTGTAGAACATCTAACAGCAACCTATAATTATGCTAATTACATTGATAGCTAACTAGAGCTCTTCAACAACAAACTGGAGCTAACTAAACAGAACTAGAACTAATAGACATCAAACTTGACACCTCAACAATACATGATGACACATACACATCATATGTGCAGTTCTTTATTCATTTGTGTTGGAGCATTAATTCCAACACCCCCAACACCCCCTCTTAATGCTACAACACTGAACTGATTGTCTACAAAACAATAGGAAATACATTATGCAAAATCTGTTCTTTGAAAACAGTTGACATAATGAATAACAGCAATAAAACTTTCTGCATATCTTTATTCATAAACAGATTACATATTTAAAGGTGTAGAACATCTAACAACCTATAATTATGCTAATTACATTGACAGCTAACTAGAGCTCTTCAACAACAAACTGGAGCTAACTAAACAAAACTAGAACTAATAGACACCAAACTTGACACCTCAACAATACATGGTGACACATACACATCATATGTGCAGTCCATTATTCATTTGTGTTGGAGCATTAATTCCAACACCCCTCTTAATGCTACAACGCTAAACTGATTGACTACAAAACAATAGGAAATACATTATGCAGAATGTGTTCTTTGAAAACAGTTGAAATAATGAATAACAGCAATAAAACTTTTTGCATATCTTTATTCATAAACATATTACATATTTAAAGGTGTAGAATATCTAACAACAACCTATAATTATGCTAATTACATTGACAGCTAACTAGAGCTCTTCAACAACAAACTGGAGCTAACTAAACAGAAATAGAACTAATAGACACCAAACTTTGCACCTCAACTAATTACATGATGACACATACACATACACATCATATTGCTATGGTTGGGTGTAAGAGTTGATTTTAGAGGAATCATGGAGCCTCCATTCCTAGGCCCTTCACCTTGAATACCATGAGTTGTATAGAGTTGTGACTAAGGTGTTTGGGGTTGTGTGTGCTGGCTGCCATCTTTCTTGAGGGAGTCGTGGGTCTGTTTTGGAGTTATCTGCAATTGTGTGAGGGTTTGGGAAGTCTGAAATTTCATTGTTTTTGCTAGCACTGTCTCAGACCAGCTTCTAGGCAAGTTTAGAGGTGGCGTCGAGGATGGAAGATTCTTGGCTGGTGAACTTGGGCGATTGAATATTGACTACAGATATATAAGTTAATTGCAAATTATATGAGGTTAGGAAAATAATTAAATTTATCTCTGCAATTTGTTCTTATAGCAGCCAATACATATTTTATATTTTTGCCTCTTTGTTGCAAATGGAATGTAGGACAAGTGTTTGTTATAATGCCTTTCAAGTATCATGAATGTTTATTGTATATGAATGAATTGCAAAGAGCATGTTATATGATTCTATTACTTACCTAAACACTTCCAAAGCAAACACATTCAGAATCTTCAAATGGTGAACCCTATGTCAAGTGTTTGATGAAATGCCAGAGCAAAGAAATCAGTTTTAAGAAAAAAATCAGACTTGGGTCATTTCATTTTCATTTTGCCTTGGCATTCCTCAGCAAGGTGCTTTTCTAGTTTCATCTATTCTACCCAGGTCCTCATCTTAGCAATAGTTTCATTAGTCACAATGCCTTCTTTTAGCAATAATCCATCATCTAATTTTTCTGCTGCTTGCAGTCTTGTTAGGTCAATATCATTTTGCTCAAGGTGGGGTCATCACAACTCTTTTGTAACTTGACAACTTTACTCTCCCATTCGGTTGCTTCTTGATATCTCTTTATGGCAACTTTGATCATTTTGTCTCCTTCAAACATCAATTCTTTTATCCACTGTTCTGTCACCTTGGCTTCATGTTTCACTTTATCCAAAGATGTTATTTCATCCCGTGAAAGTAACATAGGATTAGAAGGCAGCTATTTTATGGTTTGGCCTGGTCCAACCAGCTTTTGATGTAACTTTGAAGTTCAATTACCTGTGCTTCCAATTCTTGTTTCTTCTTCTCATCTTTCTCCATTTTTGCCACAATTGCATCTACATTGGCTTTAAACTCAATAGTTTCTCGCTCCCTAGTAGAATGGCCTAGATTCATAGTTGTTAATTGATAGCCCATGGGAGTTATATCATTTCTATCCTTTTGCACCACTGGTGTGGTAACTTGCATAATCTTGGAACTAGTCGCATCTCTTGTTACTACAGATAAGATTCTAGCCATTTTCTTTGGCCTTGGAGCTCAATCCCTTGCATGATGCTTTTCAGATCAATTGAAACTACTTCCATTAGTGGCTTGGACTGAAATTTACTTACTAATCAGGATGGGGTATTGGTGCCTACTCCCACATCTTGATGTTGTTCTCTCAAAGGCATGCCACTTTCAATCTCTACTTGCCCTTGATGGGTTTAGTTTATCACATTTTTAGAGCTTGGAACATCTTTCCCTTGTTGGAGATTATGATGCACTGGATCATGTCCTATGGGATAATCACCTTCTGCCTCCTTAGCTACTTCGGGAAATTCCTCATCAACAAGTACCTCAGTATTTATGCTCATTTCTTCTTCATGAGGCACTTCTTGAGTAATTTTATCTTGAACCTCTTGTTCAGGTGTTGTATCACCAATTGGTTGCTTACTCATTTGTTCCTCTAGAGGACTTTTCGCGTTGCTTTCTTTTTGGGTTTCAACATCTACAACTTCCTTCTCTTTGTCAGGTTCCTCAGACCCTTGAGGTAATTCCAAGCTAACCTCTTGAATTCTAAGTAGCCGAATCGCTCTATTTAGGGCATCGTTTCCAGAGTCGAAACGATTCAGACACGGGTATGGAAACAAATCGCTTTGGAATTGATCTTTTTCCTGTGGGTGCGATTTTGGATTTGGAAAACGATTTGAGCCGTTTCTGGTAATGACATGGCGATTCAACCCCTTTTTTTGACCGTTTTTAAAAACGTGTTTGACCATTTTCATCAAATTTCACGCATTTTAGGGCAAAAACGTTTGACGAAAACGCAGATTTTGCAAAGTTTATTATTTTGTTTTTCACTTTGGCTTTTACCCGCTCGCGCTTCGGACTTTCGGTTTCCATTTTCCACGCTTGCACAACAAGTGCCAGTTGCAAAGAGTTTTCTTTGACGACAGATATAGGAAGAAAATAAACGCGACACAAGAAGAAGAGAAACCCCCGACGACATATTAGAAATGAATAATATTAATGCTAATACCATATAGATAGTATAATATTATAGATTCTATAATAAAAATAGATATTATTATATTTTAGATTGAATAATAATAATATATATTTAATATTGATAATATAGTTTATAATATATGCTAAATTTTAATATATAATTTTATAAATAAATTAATAATAAATGTATTAAATAATAAATTTAAAATTGTGTAAGATTTATTATTATTATTAATTAATTTATATTAATGTATTAGAAATTTAGAAATTATATATTTTTAATTAATATGTTTATATTAATTTATATATTTCATTGTTTTAGTAATCTCTAAAATAATAATAATAATTATTAATTATTAGTTATTATAATTTAAATTGTTTTTTTATGTTTCATTGTTTTATAATAATATTATTAATTTTAGAAAAATAATATATATATATATATATTTGAATAGTTTATTATATTTTGTACGGACGTACCTGATTCCGTACCCAACCCTCCCAGAAAAATTGCCGTACCCACATATCCGTACCTGTGCCCGTACCCGATTCGGCAACTTAGCTTGAATTACTTTAGCGGTTTGTTGTAGTTCACTAAGCTCCCGTTGAGCTTGCAGTAGGCTACCATTGTCAATACTCTACTCAATTCCTCCTGATTGTCTTGAAATATGAAATATCCCACCCCTGATAGGATATTTAATTTTCTGATTTGCCTCATATTTTTCAGTTTGTTTGATGTTCCATTTTTTCATACTCAGAACATTGACATTACTTAGCGCTCAAAAGTAATCCCAGCAAAGAGAATGCTAACAACTGGATGAAATTGAACATTACTTAAGTCTGATTTCCATGAATACATTGCTTAGAAATAAAGATCAGGTTTATACATGTTCAGAAATAATACATTTCCAGATTACAACAGCCCTTGAGAATATAAGATGACCGATTATGCAAAGAGTACTGCCCAGAACCACTTAACAGGTCTGTACTAACGCAGAATCGCAGATAATAACTCAGTGATTGCAACAACGTGAAACAGCAGATATATCACAAGGTATGAGCATTAATATGGCTGATTACAATGTCACAAAATGCGGGACTGAGTATTCGACAACATGTAACAGTTAGGTTTTTGCTCAGTCTAAACATGTGCTAACTAGACTGCTGGAGAATTATTTTCAAGACTGATTACGATGACACAGAATTTCAGATTATGACAGAAGACCTTATACAGTTCTGTTGTTTACAATGATGTTCAACCTCAATCTTTCAACACAAATACAAAACAAAAGGACCACACCTGAGACTGCTGTTTAGAGGTGTTGAATAACATGAGAAGTCTTGAATCGCTGCCCAGAAGCATATCTCCAGCCACGCACAGCAGTAACAACCTTTCCCATGTCCCACTCAAGAAGTTCTGGGTACTCCAATGCACCAGATGCAGCCTCTCATACAATCGTCCTTCTTCTTTATGCTCATGCCTCCATAGTGGATGCTATCAACTCCATGAAGGGCAGCAACTGAGAGAATCAAGACCACGCCCTCTGTATTGGACTCTCAGTCTAAAGGCGTTACAGTATAGGCTGCTAATGTAGACGTTTTCATCTGATATCTGGTCACCTCCTCTAATGGCTCAGTCCCTTACAATAGCCCACGATTCTGTTCATTGATATGATATCACCAGCATGAATATGAACATCATTCAGAAACCCTTAATAAGAAATCTTCCTAAATTCTATGAAGCACAAATGCAACTCCTGGATGAAGCCGCCTATAGAGCAATCCTTGGGTGATATTGCACTCCTGTAGATCACTGAATCTAAGAGAGTTTTTGTTCTCCAAGATCAATTTCCAGACTGAAACCCTTGTTTCTTTTCCACAGCCAAAAAGCCAAGTTTGATAAAAGTTGAATAATGAATAAGAATGAGGTTTTTGAATGCTTATATACTCCTCTCAAAAGCCACGATTTCTTTAGGGCTTTTAATTCATTAAATATTTAATGATATTTGCTTTTGTTGCTCAAGTAATATAATCTTCATGTGAGCGCCCCTCTTATGACTTAAGTAATTGACCTTATGTTATAAAAATAAATAATATATTATAAGGTCATTAAACACCATTAATGATATCCTCTTATAATTTAATTATTATTAAAGTTAACACTTTAATAATAATTAATAAATCATAACTCCATAAAAACTCAACATTAATTGATTCTGACAGCACCACGGGGTTACTCACTGTTTGTACTGCTCATCTGAATGGCTTACTATAAATAGTAAGGTTGGACCCATATGTCCAAGCGACTAACTAAAAATAGTAAGTGAGTGTAAATGGAGCAAGAAACACCTTAGGAAGGTTATCCCTGAATATCACCAAACTCTGGAGAAGAAAACTCCTAAATAAAGTCCTCTAAACACCAATGTTTGCCTACGAGGACCCGTTGATAGGCTAATCACTGCATCTGACTACTGCCTAGGAAAAGGGGACATCACAAAATAGGTGGTGACAATGGCGTTCGACTAGTTAGTATTTCTCTTGTTGTATTGGACGTCTCTCCTTTCCTTGCTAATCGTGCCTTCTCCATTTTCTCTGTGATCCTTACAACATGTGATGCTAAAGGGGAAGATAAAAGCTTACTTTTGATAGGAGAAGTGGAGGGTGTCTTTACTTTCATTTGCTTACCTTTTCCTTTATTTGTTGTTGGTTTTTGAATAGTGTGTGTGATGATCGTTTGTCTCTATTGTTTTGAAGGAAGAGTGGTAGAAGAAACACCCTGAGGCACTTGGCTGCCTTCATGAATAACAACCTGTGTTACCTGGGGACGCGTCCCCGGGTCTAAACCCCCCCCGTCCTCGTCTCAGAAACGCCCTGGGGACAGGGGACGGCCAAGGGACGACTGCAGTGTACCATGTTTTTTTAATTTTGATTTTCATATCGTAATTGGAAAGAAACTATATTGGCAATGAATTCTTAACACAAATGTTATATGCTAAGTTTCTATAATTTATATATGCATGCTTTATCCATGTTTTCATATGAATATTTAAAGTTTCCCTCTATATTTTAAATTTTTCTATATTTTATATAGCCGTCCCCCCGCTGTCCCCAAATTTGACTTGAAAAATCGGAAACTTGGGGACTTGTTCTGCCGTCCCCTGCCTACCCCGTCCCTTAAACTTAGGGTAACACTGATAACAACTGTTGGCTGATTCATTGGTGTTGGCACTTGAGAACTTGCTGCACCTGTGACCTTTGGTATCAATGGAGTTTCACTAATATCAACTTCTAATTGTTGCTGTTTTGCTTGGGCAACATGTGTCTTCCTCTTTTTGATGAGGAAATCATCAAAATCTAAATCATCTCTGCCTTTCCTCTTTTTAGTCTTATCTTTGGGGTATGTGAAACTAACCCCTTGTGCTTGAAGCATCCTCTTGCATGAGTCTAACCATCCAATGGCTCCTTCTATAACACTTTGTGTTATTGCTTTCAATGAAGAAAATTTTGGCTCTAACCATTCTGGATCTTGCATGGGTTGATTATATATCTGGTGCATGTCATAACTAGTGTGCAAAATTATCACATCATCTTCTACTTCTAGGGGCACTTTGTGAGTCCTAATAGCTCTCATTTGTTGCACTGTCAATCTTTGGTAGGATCTCTTTCTAATTTCATGATCATTGGAACAGTCAACCCAGAAGTCCTCAAATTGAGGCTCATGTCTCATACTAGCAGCTACTTTTGCCTCCAATTTGCCATAGGGATCATAATTCTTTCTAACTTCATCAAATACTTTCAAATTATGCTTTTGTAGCTCAATTTTAGAAGCTTTGACACAACTCACAGTGTTACACCCATACCATCCAATGTGAATGGGCAATTGGGCTCTAGTTCTATGTTTTACTTCATGTAAATAGTCTGATTCAAATATTTGCCTTGATAGCTCTAGCAAAATCATTTTATTAGTTGGATATCTTGGTAATTTGTAAGGTTTATCTGAGAATCTGTAATAACCACCCCTGATTTTTTTGTTGTTGTTTACTGAATGTGATCTAGATTGCAGATTCGTTTTGTTTCAAGGTTCTATTCAACATGTGCGGCATTTAAAGAAATAACTTTACATTGAAAGGAAAAGACATGGACTTGCAACATGTCATATTGAACCATTACAAATCATCTTAGCATATAATAATAATTGAAATCAGACTTAAAGAAATACATATCAGACTTGATTATAGTCATATAAGGTCCCTTCCTTTGTCATACATTGAGCAGCAAATGCATACAACTCCTCATGGAAGAGACAAAATGCATAAACTATCAAACCCCAACACTCTCCTTCACATTGGCCAACATTCAACTGTGAAAAGACACCATTAACACGCTGTTGCAGACCTCTGAAAGTTGTTCTGAGAAGGAAGTTTGAAAATGCAAACCCTCAAAATGGTTTGGCTCCTTAGAAGGGGCAATCAGCTCTAGTAAATCATTCCTTCACCAAACAATACAAATGAGGGCTCAAAATGAGGCGCTCAGCTGCAAGGAATCCATAGAAACAACACCCAGAATGATGCACTTCCCACATATGGAGTTGCGAGCAGATTTATGCTTCCACTTTTCCAGAACTCATAAAAAGTGTATCAGACCTTTGAAAATGTATCAAAACAGCTCCAAACACCCTCCAATAAGAAGCCAATCACTTTTCACACCAAAACCTTCGATCCCACATCAAAATACAGAGAAATTTTTCATTTTAACACAACCAAAATGATGAGTATCATAAAATCTGTGAATGCAAAGGTGATCCCTGAAGTAGAATCATTTCAACCAGTTAGAATGGATTTCTCACCATCGAAACCAGCAATTAGAGATGAGGGTTTTCGTTTTCAACCAACAGTATACAAATCCTAGAGAAAATCCAGTAGAGTTTTCTTAAGTTGCCAAAGTTCTCATATGCAAATGAGAGCTCAAACTCATATTTATAAAGTGAGGGAAAAGTTAGGGCAACTTGTATTTGAATTGGAATGTTTTTTTCCTTCTCATTTCACTATATGAAATGACATGAAATTACCACAAGAGAAGTGTCCAACTTTATGCCTCCAAAATTTCACTTTTGATATTTTATTTAAAATTGACATTAAACCCAAACTAGGCATCCCACCTTATAAGGCATAACATTAGCCTTAAAAAATGATAAATAAACTCTCTTTTAGGCACCACACAAGAGAAAACATTGGCCCCCTTTTAAAAACAACTTTTCTCTACTAGGCCAAGGGGGTCTATAATAACTTAATAATATAAAATCATAAAATCCCTTTTTGAAGACTTAAGAGAATAATATGCCAAAACATTAGAACTCACCAAACTCCAACTGCTAAGCACTGCCCAAACTGGAAACCCTGCATTGCATTGCTACCAAAACTAGTTTCCCAAAATAGCACTTATTAAAAATAGCATACTACTAAAAATAGTAAGTGTGTCCAAACACCAAATTGGCCCAAATTGAGATACCTTGAAACTTACTAAAAATAGTAACTGCCAAAAATAGTCATTACTAAAAATAGCAAATATTGCCCACCAATGATTAGAGAAAATCCAAAAAAACCCAAAAATCTCTCTAGCAACATCAATATACTCCTTTGAATATGTAGACATAGATCCCAAAAGATAGCACCAACTGCCAAATGAGGAAACCCTAAAAAGGGGAAATTACAAAATCCTTCCATCTTGATGTAGAACTTGGGGAATTATGTAAACCAACTTCCTCTTTCATTAACTGCAACTTGGGCTTCTACAAACAACGTTTTGGCTTTATCCCCTTCCATTGTTCTTAAGAACCACATAGAGAACGCATCATTTACTCTTTTGTAGTGGATCATAGACTGCTTGGTCTCCAACTAAGGGTAATAATCATACGCCAACTTTTGTCCTTGTCTTTGTTCATAGGATTCGTGCTCTTTCTAGCCCTGCAAATGATCCTCTTGCAACTAATGAATACACTAGATAGGAGGTCATGTAGAAGGTGCGTTGTGTTCCAAAATTTGTGATTTGGCTATATAGGCTATCACTTATAAACCTAGATCAATGCAACATTTTTTGGCTTGTTATGATTGTTTCAATGTATAGGTACATCCAATCTTCAAATATTGCAGTATGTGGTAACCCAAAGACTCTACTCAACAACATTACCATGTCCCCAATTTCATTTTGAAAATTGCTCCTGTAGAGTGTCTTGGATAATTTTGACAGCGACTTGTATGCGTTTGCATCCATTTTATATTGATTATTCTTTTTGCAATCTTCATCCAATGTTGCTTCTGCAACCTCAGCCAGTATGATCACCACTTTGGTGTAAAATGGGATATTAAAGACTTGTATTATAGCCTCTTCGCTCAGGTCTGCGAACAATCTACCATTGAGCTTTACTTGTTTAGTCTTTGTGTCGTCGTTCTTCATGCATACCAACAAAAGTTCTAGACAATGCATGGATATTGGGAATGCAACAACTTTATCTAATCCATTAAGAATAATGTTCTTTGCCCATGGAGTTTGGTCGAGATCTCTCATTCTTTGGTGAAAGTCATCCATGCTTACGTGCCATAATTCAGAGTGATCTAGGATGGCACAGTCATATACAATATCAAACTATTGGCAACATATACAATATTTATTATTAAACATTTACATTTATCATTTATAAATTAAATTATAAAATAATAAATATAAATTGAACTACTACATTGTATATTTAATATTTATTATTAAATGATTATGTTTATCAATAAATATAATTAAATTATATTATTATATTAATTATAATATATTACAGTTATACAAATATTAAAAGTTAAAACTATTAAAAATAAATTATTAAGTTAAAGTTTTATAATAAAATTATAAATATATAGTTTATAGTGTTTAATAATATTTAAAAATATCAACATTAAAAATTGAAAAAAATTAAAAAATCTTATGGGTTGAGGGCAAATTAGTTGAGGGCGAAGGAGCAATAGTAGCATTTTGGTCTACTTCAAAATTGTGTCCATGTAGGGTTTTGGTTTCCAATTTCAGTTTTAGAGTTTCCTTGTTAGTGCTTGCTTTCATTCTGTTTGTTCTATTATTGGTCGTGAAGGAGCAATTAAATGTTAAAATGAAAACTATATGCATTTTGAAACAATGTTGGCTAAGGTTTTCACTTCTATACATTCTAAAAAGTTGAAAAAACACCACGAAAATTGTGCCCAACTTCCAAATGGCTTCAAAATCTTCTTGGAATTGCAATGTCAACATTGGAATCGTTTGGATTTGGCTAGCGAGTTTTAGAAACATTTCAAGCTCTAGATGGCAAACTCTATTCGATTCCACAGGGAATCTATGTAGTATCTATTCCGATACATATTGTGCTTGCAATCGATGGGGAAATGGTTGATTCAACAACTTAGGATGAAGAAGAAAAACCAATTTCAAACCCATATTTGAGTTATGTCACTTTTAAATCTCCATCGTTTATAGTTAGGAAAAGCAGTAACAAGGTAGTTTTTCCTATAATCTTTACATGCCATGGAGAATATAGAACAAAGACAAACTAGCAAATAGGGACAAAAATCTTGTCATTGGGGAAGAAATATTGAAACTATTTTATAATCACAAACAAATGTGATTATCCTAACAATTTCAAATACAAATTTTTGAAATGATAATTTTTGCTAATATCTTGATAGTAGGTGTAAAGGAGGAGATTCACTACTCTCAAGATGACGGGGTCTTAAGGAGAAAATAGCCCTCAATTACCTCAAAAGGCATTGCTCGGGTGACAAGATAAATGATGAAGAATGTTTACACAATTTAACCAAATTGACACTAAGTTTTAAATAATGAGATTAAAATCACTTAATTACAGGAGTAAATGACAAAATTAAGTTTTTTGATATACAAAAACCAAAGGTACAAAAACCACAGTTTATACCTTCAAGCGGATTTGCTCTCAGCCACAGACACCAACACACTGTGTGGATGTATGCATGCCATGCAGTCATCTCCGATGAAACAGACAGTAAAAGTTCAAAATCCATAATACCCGACTCACCAAATTTGTTCATCTGTGCATAAACAGTTCGGGAAAAATGTTGGGGGTTGTTTAGGGTCTTGCCTTAGTCAAACCCTCCTTTTGGTGTTTCCAACACCATGGATAGCCAAATAGGATTGAGATAGATAAAATGCATAAAGCAAAGACGTGTGATAGAAACAAACCTTGCCAAGAAGGAGAACCCCTATCACGTATATAATAGACGTGTGATAGAAACAAACCCTGCAAGGAGGAGAACCCCTATCATGAATATGATCAAATAAATAGAGACAAGATTATATATAGAAAAGATTACCTAAAATAAAATGACAAGAAAGTGTTACCAACAACTTGTGGCTCCCCTCTTGAATTGATAGACATGATAAAATTGTGAGCAAAAGGAGTCTTGATTGTTGTGTGAGAGAGAATTTCTGTAGAGCTTTGTTGTGAGAGTGAGAGAGCAAGAGAGAGCATTCCCATTTCTAGAAGTTATGAAAATGAGAGTGAAAATGGAGTTTTGTTAACCTGCATGGGTGTGAGGAGCCATTACACATACGTCCTTGCTAGTACGGCACGTGTCATGGGCAAAGGATACAAAATATTTGCATTTGAATCTTGGAAAGTACGGGGATGCTAGCGCATCGCACAAACGTTTGCATGTTGCTCTAGTGTCTGACCAAAACTGCACGAAAATTAGACACACAGGCTGCTAGCGCTTCGTTGTTGTTGCCTATGAAGTTAAAATTTTGGAATTCCAACTTATAGGTTTTTGCCATAATTGAGGCAGGCCTAAATGCGTAAGTGTGAAACTGCCACAGGGTGCAATTTACGACACTACAGTAGGAAGTCTTTGTTTCTTGAATAATTAAAATATCTAGCTTATTGTTAGAAATTGGCTACCATAGGAGCCACCATATGCATCAGACATTTAAGCCTGTAACATTCTAGTAGATGAATTTCATTAAGGTATGCTCATTGTGGAGGGCTCATTCCATCATAAAGAGCATTAGTAAAATTTGAAGGTGATTTCCATTTTCTACATCTACTTGGGAGTCTTAATTTTTAGCTTTTGAATATCTTAGCCTTGTGCTAGCACTCTTCTTCCCAATGTTTTTGATAAAGTAAGCAACATTTATAGGGTGCTGTACCCTTTACACAACGAGCCTCATGGGCCAAAAAGGATTAAGTCCAAGTATTTCCAAAAAAGCTAGCCAAAAAGAATAGAAACATCAAAAAAACAGTACATCGACCACAGATTGACAGCAGAAACACCAAAACACAGACCAAGGCAGCAGCTAACTGGCATTATCCCAGTTTTTAGACAGGAGGTCCACGACATCGTCCCCAATCCACTCTTGATTCTCCTTAGCATTTTTACCCTCCAGCTCATCTTTAATCACCGTGGACAGAGTGTTGGTGACGAAATGAACCAACTTCACAGTGAAGCGGGCCAGACCTCTGAATCTTTTGTCCAGCTTGTCCATCTTCTCTTTGAGCGCACGGAGCTCCTCTCCGTCATCAGCGACCTTAGGGTGCTCACCAAGCTCAACTTCCAACGGGTGTGAAGATTGAGAGGCCGAGTTCTCTTTTGGCACATTGCTGTTGTCAGGGATGGTATGGGGATCTTCCACATTTTCCTCCTCTTCTTCCTCGATCATCTCCTCCTTATACTCTTTACTGTTTGTCTGCTCCTCCTCCGAGTCCACAACAATTTGCCTTTTTTTGTTAATTTTTGTCAATCTCCCGGACCTTCGAATAGTGGTCTCTCTGCCTGTCATAACTGTTGCCTCCACAACCATATCACCTTTGGAATCTTTCCCCATAACATTTTTTCCTCTACCCTCTTTCGCCATAGGCTCCATTAAACCTTTTTTGTCGTCTTTACCCTTTTTCTTTGGTGTGGCTCTGTAAGTAGTTTTGGCTGGAGTGGCCTTGAGCTCACACAGACTGGCTGCGGCGCTCGTCTGCACATTTCCCGTGCTACCTTTGAGTTTTTTAGCAGCATGTCTGGGTTTGGGGTTTTCGGCAGTACCTAAATGGGGTTTTCGAGAAGGGCTTTTAGATTCAGTTGGGGAGATGTTAGCAACAGCAAGGGGTTCAACCTCCTCCACACGAACAACATAAATAGCCCTAGGAGGACATAAAGCCAGGTGAAAATGATAGAGCCTCATTATAAGCCCTTGGTGGAGAGGCAGAGGAGGAATGTCATTCGGGTTAAGGCTAGCCGTTTCTTTACATTTTTCCACCAAATTTTCCAAATCCATAAGCAGGAAAAACGGAAAACTAAGTAGAATTTTGTGCCTAAGATGATTCAGCAGAGGGAAGTGGTAGAAAAAGTAGGTTTTAAATCTACCTTTGAGCGTCACATACTTCATGAGGGCCAAACACACCTGGTCCCAGGGTTGTGGAAGGGCCTCCTGTTTGAAGCCCGAGTGGATGCGGATCGGCTCCTCACTCCCCACAAAAAAAGCATTCATGCTGCCATTATCCTGAGTCTGAGTGTGCTTCAGATACTTTTTCCCAGTGCACTGCATCCTAGTAGCTTGCGCAATCACCTCTTCGCTGACTTCAAAAGATATACCACCTAGTGTCACCCTTCGGTCCTTCCAGGAATTTGCAAATTGGCTAGACAAGTTAGGGTCATGGCCCACGAGATTCTCCATGAGGGGAGCTAGGCCACCCTCGACACAGATGTGCCACACCAACGGATTTTTGCGGAATTCTCCGCAATTATCTGGCTCGGTCTTAACACGATCACCACCCATGATATTAACCTGCACAGGAAACCAGAGAACTTGTAAAAGTAAAATGTTAGAAGTACCAGCTAAGCAATAGGCTTTCTTCACATGATAGATATTTAGCCGAGTAAAGCATCGTTGGTTAATCACGACAGTGTGCAGATCACTCGTGTGAAAAGGAAAATCGCCAAACCAAAGTTTAGCAATATCATAAATGTGGATCTTAAGGCAATTGCGGCTAGGTAAGCAAGATATGGTGGACAAGCAAGGTTCATTGGCCACGTTGTCTTTGCACAAAAAACTAGGCAAGATGGTTGCTTGCCAAATTTAGTAATGTCAAGGTAAGTAGGTTTAGGACTTAGAGTTAAATTAGCGGGAGTGAATGAGCCAAAAGGGAGCTTTCCCTCATAATGAGCCGTCACATCAATTTTTAAATCCACGGGCTTAAGGATGAGATGATAAATTAACACAATCCCCATGAGGAGATATCGCAATATACGACCCTTCAGATTCATAATTATAGAGTACGTATTAAATTCCTTAGTAAAACCACCTTCATTTAGCACGTGACTATCCTTAAAATTTGAATTTTGCCGCTTGTAGGCCACCTCAGCTTTAGTACCTGTCCACCAAGCCCAAAGAACAACCATGTGGACCCCCCAAACGATTCCCATAAATTGAAGATTTGTAGTCATCATATTAAATGAGTGTTTTGTTCCTTCAAGATTAGATCTTGAATCCTCGACGGTAAGTTCCCCATATTCCTCCAACATTTAGAGCAACTCCAAAAGGTGCCACAGTTAGCAAAGGCATCCGCCACTTGGTTATCCTCCCTAAAGATGTGCATCACCTTTTTTAACCTTAGCTTGGATAAAAAGAGCCTTATATCCAACAGAATATCCTTTGTACTCCATCCAATCAGTCCGCCAAAGTTCACAGCATCGCTAATGGACTTAGAGTCTCCTTCAATGTGAAGGTTCTCTATCCCTAGAGAAACAGCAATTTGGAGGCCCTTGAGCAGCGCACGTGCCTCCGCAACCATAGAAGATTGGAAGCCAATTCCTCCCGCGAAACCTACAACAAGTTCCCCCTTGGAGCCTCTGATCACCCCTCCTATACTAGCTCTGCCAGGGTTGCCCTTTGCAGCCCCATCAAAATTAAGTTTAAACCAGCTTTTGTCCGGAGGCTCCCATTTGGTGTTTTTCCTAGCCAGGGATTTGGAGTTGTCGAAAGAGTTTGCATCTAACTTCTGATGCCAGGCCTTAGCCATTCTTATTTCACATTCAGTAGGTCCCTTCTCCGGAAGTTTCCCATTGAAGAGGGAGATGTTTTTCTCAATAAGACGGGCACCAATACCAAAGACCTCCCTAGGACTCCTCTCAGTATACCTGAATATCTTGTTGTTCCTTTCCTTCCACATACACCAACCGATGATAGGAGGGACCTGGTTCCAAATCTCTCCAGGCAAGGGGTGAGCATAAGGACTACACCAGCCCAAAATAAAGGATTTGATATCCTTACAGATGGTCCAAAGAATTCCCAATCTTTCAAAAGCCATACCCCAGACTTTAGCAGCAAACTGACAGTGTAACAGTAAGTGGTCAACCGTTTCCTCACAGCATTTACATAACAAACATCTATTGGGGATATAGAATCCTCTTTTCCTCAAATTATCCTGAGTAAGGATCCTATTGTGACAGGCAGTCCACTAGAAGAAATTGACTTTAGGGATCATATGGCGGTTCCATATCTTCTTCCAAGGACCAACTGCAACACCCTGGTTTGTCAGCAGATTGTACGTCGACTTAACAAATAGATCACCCTGTTTGTCATAGGTCCAAAAAAAATCATCTCCCACGCTAGAAGAGGGAAGCCTAGTAAGAGTAATTTTTGGAGAGACCTAGCCAGGCTGCAAAGGTCCCGAGAAAGAGGACAACAAAGAGCTAGATCCTTCCACACCCTAGCCCCAGGTGGCCCATAAACATAATCCCTAATGTGGATACCAAAGAACCTCTAGGCCAGCCTCAGCCTCTTGAGATTCCTGAAATCAAAACTTTCCAGAGGGGTATCAATTAACCACGGATCTTCCCAGAACCTGATCCAATTACCATTGCCTATCTTCCATTTTATCCCACTTCTAAGAAGACTCTGTGTGCTGCAAATGCTCCTCTAGGCTAAAGAGCACTGGGGGTGAACCTCAGAGAGGCAGCTAACCAAAGGCCTGTTATGAAGATATTTAGAGTTCATGATTTTGCACCAATCCTTAGTATTCCTTATTTGATCCTAGCCCACCTTGGCCATCAAGGCCTTGTTAGTGTTCTTCCCAATGTTGGCTACATGATTCCTTGGTTTAGTCTATTCATTCTTTTTAAATGCAATACTGATACATAACTCCTTCAATTCTTCTAGTGTTGAGGCCTCTACTATTCTCTGAGGTTGTTTTTTTATTAGACCATCCCCCTTTTCTTGTCACCACTTCATCCTTCTCTTTTGAAGCCTTTACCTTTGATCGATCTTTTTGAAAGTTCCTCCTCCAAAGAAGTCTTGTTCCTCCTCACTTTTTGCTTCTTCCTCTACTTCATTTTCTTGACCGTTTATGCTTTGACCTCATCTCCAATTGTCTTGTGTAACATATCATTTTAATATACCTCAAAACATCAAAGGAGCTATTCTTCCCTATGTTGCATACCATTCCTTGGATTTGTAATTTTTCTTTCAAAACCAATTTGATTTTGTGTATGCTCGAATGTGTCAAATTAAATTGAATCTAATCTAATACACCAATGAAACATTAGATTGAAGAAAACTAAAGAAATAAAGTAAATGCAAACTCTAAACAATAGCTTCTTCAAATTCGTTCCATTGTCCTCTATCTCCAAGGATTCGCTTCAAGATGTTTGCTCTCAGTTGTGCAAACAACAGCTTCTGGAATGGCACTTGAGAGAATGAGATTATTATGAATGCATATGCATCTACAAGATTGAACTATTGAATTAAAATTGCTATGAATTGCTAAGATTGCGACTATAATGACTACGCATGACAATATGAGATTCGAGGTCCTTTTTTAGCTCATGAAAGGGCTGTATTTATAGATTTTTGAAGGTAGAAATTCGATTGGCCAAGATCAACGGTCGAGTTCAAACCTGTTGAAATGAACGGTGAGAGATCGAGAATTCGAAAAGAGGTGGAATTCTAAGAGACAGAAAATGAAGAGACAAATTGAAAGGTGTCTCTCATAATTAAATAAATAAATATTTAATTATGTGTGAAAGAAATGTGAAAAGGCTTTAATTAAATATTGTAAATATTTAATTATGAGAAAAGGAAAAAGCCTTTTAGTTAAATATTAAGAATATTTAATTTTTGTGAGAGAAGTGGGAATTAAATATCAAAAGTATTTAATTAAATGTGGAGGGAAGAAAATCATTTAAATTTAGAATTTAAACTTTGATAATTAATGTAAATAAATTGTAAAATCTATTTAATTAATTAAGAAGAAGGTAGCATTAATTAAATAAATAAATTTATTTAATTAAATTAGAAGAATTAGAAAAATGAACAATATAAATATATAATTAAATTTATTTATATGTAGAAGACTTAAGAACATTAATTAAATGACTTATATTTAATTAATTAACATGTTCGATCGACCGTGACCATTTTTAGATGTATACAGATTTCTTTTGTAATTTTCTCAGGTTTTTGAGAATTCTTTCCATCTCACTTGTCCTCAATTATCTAATTTTGGTTATGCTTGGGGTAGTTTGTTACAAAATGCCCATGATTATGGCATAATGGCATCCAAAGGGGAGGTTTTCATAGACAATATGTTACCATCTCCTAGATTTTGAAACCAAGTTTATTTCTTTGGGAATTTGCCTATATATATGCATGTTTACTCAAGTGGTTACAAAGACAAAGGGTTTACTGCCTTATTGCCCTAGCTACACAAAGGAACCTGCCACATGTACTTTTGACCTGTTTGAAAAATATGCAATTTCTAGAATTTGATGGGGAATCGATATAATCTTACCTAGACTTGAGCATTTGTGGGGGCATCTATGTAAAGATCAAAAACCTTGGCTAGTACTTTATGAAGAATATAACTCTTCCATAAAACCATGGTACTTATATATTTAAAAAAATATTTTCAGTTGAATCATATATAACAAAAAACCCTCCACACTTTATAAAATTGTCTCTTGTCCTCATTTCAATTCACAAAAACAAATCAACAAGAAGCTAATAGTGTGAGTGTGAGTGAAAGTTGGAAGTGTAAGGTGAAAGAGTGAGAATGAAGAGCAAGAGGGTTGAGGAAGAGCAAGATGAAGAACAAGGAGTGATGCCAAGTTAATGTTCACATTGAAATTCAAATTTTCAAAACTAGTTTGCCAAAGTTTCATTTGTAATTCTTATACTTATACATCTTTTTATAGCTATTTTTTCAAATGCTATATGTATTTCAGTGCTGCTGCCTTCCACCACCCTGCCACCGACCCCCCGCCATCCCCAAACTTAGGCCCTTGGTCTACCCGTCCCTAAAATCCGTCCTCACGTCCCTGTGTCCCCCGCTAGGAAACTCCGTGGAACTATGCAAAAAATTCAAATGGTGAAATATGTGGATCCTAGTTTTCTTTAGCATCAATCTAATTTCAATCCATTTTTCTAAGTTTGTTATTGGTTGCAAAAAAATCTTAAGTTTTGATATTAGGCTCTTAGCTTCTAGATCTAAGTTATTGGTTTGGGTTTGGGTACCTCAATACTAGAAACATATGAAAATTATAAATATATACATACTTTAGCCTTAAACAATCATAACGTGCATATTACATAACATAACATGCATATTGCCATGTAATAAACAAAACAACCTTAAAAATACTACTTCAATGTCAAAGTGAAATCTATTTTTATTTTTCAATATTAATAAATAAATAATTAATAATGAAGTGTGTTCCAACTTGCACCGTCCAAACGCTTTTTGTATTAGATGTCATCCAATATGTGTGCCACCCATATTGTTTATAGTTGTGCCCTCATATATGTACCTTTTGCTTTCAAATGTGTTTATCATTGGAGATCAATTTTGGTTCAAATTTTAAATATGTTGGAGCTAATTACTAATGTTGTGCCCTTTGTGAAAAATTTAAATACATGCTTTGCCAATGTTGAGTGTTGGTTGAGGTAGGAAGATATCATTGTGATTGGCACTTTTTGAAGCTTGGCAGTGGGACCAATCTAGCGTTGCTTTTGATTGACTATGTTTCTATTTTCAGGTCCATCATGCTATAGAATCAATATAGGATATTGCCATGACAAGAGCCAATTTCATTCACAATTTCTTCAGCTTAGATGTAGTGCTAAAATACGAACATTTCTCATTGTCACATGAAATTAAGATGAACAAAAAATTGCTTGCCCAAAAAATTGGAAAATAAAGAAACATGAGTCCGAAGCGAGTTTGCTTTGGTTGTGGATTTTGGGCCCTAGATTTTCTTGGGTGTGTCCATGAACATTTTAGGCGAATTTGGAGTACAAAGTTCTCACCCACAAGGCACAAGATCACAAACTTCGTTTGGGAACAAATTAGACCTTTTTCTAAGTGAACCGATATCATAGTTTTGTATGTTTGATGTTCATTTATTTCTTGATCATCTGTTTGAATTTTCAACATCCAAATCATCCTTTGTTGCAATGTTCCTCAGAGTTTTAGAATAAGAAGATGGGGGGATGGGTTGTGAGGATGACAAAAGTTTCTCAAAATTTGGGGATGATGGTGGAGAATGATGCAAATAATATAATATATGTAAATTTTTTTTAATATAAAATAGTGAAACAAATTTCAATTTCCTATTGACAATTGATAAGTAATTTAATAGATGACTTGATAAGGGGTGAGGACATAGTGTAATGTGAAGTTATGAATTTGAAGTTGGCTGTGTTGGTGAGCGTGTGATGGGATGTGAGAAGAGTTGGAGAAATAAATTTGGCGTATAGGTTAGTGATGATAACCTATGGAGGTGGTTAATATTACGAGTCTTCATGGAGTGAATATACTTTTTTATGAAGTAACTCAAAGGCTAGATGGTTATGGAATGTTATTTTCCCTTGGCCATTGTGTTAGGTGTTGATTTTAGGTTAGAGTGCTTGTATTTCTTGTGTGTTTTCAGTTTGCATGCTTTCTTCCATGAAGTTTGGGAAGGGGAAAAGAAAGTAGATAGAGGACAACCAATGGTTTGGGAGGGAGAAGGATAGATGGAAAGACAAAAGAGTGTGGAGAGGATATGCTAGATAAGTTATTTGCATTTGTGGAGAAAGTAATAGGGAGATTGGATTTGAGACTGTGGCTCATGAGAGTTTGGGAATTGGCTAAGGAGGTGGATGGCTGTTTGTTAGGAAAGGTTTTCTCAACCTTTGCTTCTAATGTTAAGATTACAAATAATGCGATTTTTAGGCTATAGAATAGAAAAACTCAATTTTTGGTTTATAGAGTTTGTTATTGGCCAGCATAAATATTTTGGGTTGTTCAACATCACTTTCAAGGATGCTTGGTGTGTAGATCTCTTAGAGCTCTACAATTTTAAAAAAGGGGCATTAATGGCCTCTCAAGTCAAAAGTTATGGCCTTTGGAAGTTGGGGCTCTTGCATTAGAAATGTAAAAGCATATATGACACATAAAAGAGTTTTAAGAGGGAGTTACATTTGTTGACCAAATTATGACACGTGTTATGACACATCATAAGACATCTTTGGATGGAGATAATGGAGCGAAAATGGACAACCCAAGTTGGTTAGTGGATTATGACAAGCTTATGGTAGGTGGAAGGAATATGCTATTTTTTAGCTTGTAGACTCATCTTGAGATTTTGGGTGTTAGATTTCCAATTAGGGATTTTGGCACAACATTTTAGGTGGTTTTAGTTTATGGTTTCCTTATTTCCATTTGATAGTTTCATGAATTGTGTCTCCTATTTATTGTATGCTTGAGATGGATGTTTTGATAGTGAGTTTTGTAGGTATTGTTATGCTATTAGAATTACATCAGATTTGTTGTTGATGATACTCCTATAAAGGCATAGACTTTGCAAGTGTATTGCAACTGTTCATTACTAAATAATACATCGAGTTGCTTTAGAGTGTGGTTTTCTCTCATAAAAGTGTTTTCCCTGCATAATTAATTGTGTTATGGTATATTGCTTTTGTCTTTATTTATGCATGATTAGTTTAATTTTTGCACATATCTCGTCTCTTAGATTAGACTAGGAACTGTATTCCACACCTTCGTTTCTTTTCATTTGGTATTAGAGCCTGATCACCTCAAATTTTAGGTGTTATGGACAAGGTTTTATTTGTATTAATTTTAGATTGAGTGGGAACTTGGATAGAAAAACATCTTGCTGTAGGAAAAATGGAAAGCGCATCAAGGATAGAAATGGAGGAGTTCTTGGGAACAAACTTTGAGCTTTGTAAGCTCAAGGTGGAGGATATTTGCAATATTTGGATTCAAACCTACTGCTATGTCAAAAGAAGATTGGGACAAAATGGATGGAAAAGCTAAGGGTTTCATTAGACTTTGTTTGGCCAATTTAGTATTGTTGAATGTGCATGAAAGAGACTACTGTAGTGAACCTTTGGAAGAAGTTGGGTGAGATTTATTAGGTTAAATCCTTGGTAAATAAGCTTTTCTTGAAAAATAAACTATATACCACAAGGATGGATGATGGTGGTTTTGTGGCGGAAAATATAAATGCTCTCAATATGATTGTGACCTGGTTGCACTTTGTTGGAGTGAAAATTATGGAGGAGGATTGATGTATGACTTTGCTATGTTGTTTGCCAAAATCTTGGGACCACCTTGTGGCTATTGGGGCACTACCACCAAGTTGAAAATGGATGAGGTGGTGGTCTTGTTGTTTTCTAAAGAGATGTGAAGAAAGACTTCTAAATTTGCTAAGGAGGTCCTATTTGTTTGTGGAAGACAAAAAGATAAAGGCAAGAAGAAGGACAAGTGAGACAAGTCTAGATCCAAATCCCGTGAGAGATCCAAATCTCTTGGTAAGACCAAGGAAAAATGTTGGAATTGTGGCAAGTTTGGCCATTTTAGAAGAGATTGCAAGGAGGAGAGAAAGAAGAGTGATTTTGATGATGAGTTCGAAAAGTCTTCCCTAGGATGATGGTGATGCTTTTTTTGTAGCCTTGGCTATACATGCATTAGATGGTGTGTGGAGACTCTTGTGCCTCATTCCACATGACCTCACATTAGGGTTAGTTCTCAAAATATGAAGAATATGATGGTAGGAAGGTTTACTTTGGAGATGAATCTCATTTGAAGATTGTTGGTTGCAAAAGAGCCTTGATTTGATTCTTTGATGGACTGGTGAAGGGGATCAATTGTGTATTGAATATCTCTAGTTTGACACAAAACCTACTTTTGAAAGTAAAATGATTTGGGTGTGCAGGTTGTTCTCTCGAGTGTTTGTTTGGGCACTTTATATAAACTGAATTGATACATACTTTGGTGCAATAGCTTTTTTGTTCCTTTAGTTGTGAGATTTGTAGAATCTACACCTTCACCATTGGAACCAACAATAAAGAGAAGTGTTGCATACAATTTTGATGATTATGCTTTTTGGGTACCTAAGGGTGCTAATACTTTGGAGACTAACCTATTAGTTGAGAAAAAAATGTTATGGCACCAAAGAATGGGCCACATAGGTGAGAAGGTTCTATGGGCATTGAATTTTTTTTTTTTTGTTGAGAGGTTAAATGATTGTAATCTTGAATTTATTTCTATGAGCAATGAGTATATGGAAAACAAAACTACATTTAGTATTATTCTAGTTCTCATGATTTTTTGGGGTGTTGGACTTAATCCTTTTTGATTTATTTGGTCCTAATGTTTATTTGATTTTTAAATCTGTATATTATGTATCTTTCATTGACAACTAAAGTAAGACAGGTATATTTTCTTAGTGGTAAATCTGAAGTCTCTAGTTGTTCTAAATAATTTAGGGATTTTGTAGAGAATCATCGTGGTAGGAAATTTAAGATTTTGAGGATTATTAATGGTGGCAATTTTGTTTAGCAAATTTTGATAGTTATTATAAGGATCACAAGATAGAGAGATAAAGACAACTTTGCACACCAGTCAACATAATGTAGTTTGAAAAAGAAGGAATAGGATGTTGATGGAGAGGGTTAGGAATATGCTTAGTGGTGTTGGACTAATTGCGTCTCCCTTTGGATTTGGGACATGGACTAACCGCCTCCCGTGGATCCGCTTATCTTTGGTGTTTGTATCGGGCGTTAACAGGTTGATCTTGTTAGAATTTAGTACTTGACATATATAGTTAAATAAATAAATTAACATGCTATTGTTAATTTAATATTTTTGGTTTTGGAAGTTATATTCTCGTAGTTAGTTTCATACGGGAATAATGGCCTTATAAAGCCAATACTATGTAATAGATTTTGTGTAATGTGAATGACTGAATTTTAATTTGAGAGCAATCTCATTTTTCTCTCATTTCAACATGGTATCAGAGCGGGTTTCTTCTTGGACCTCTCTTTGATCTCTCTCCATTCATTTGTTTATTTCCCACATTGGTGTTTACAGTGGTACTGCAGTGAAGACCACGTGCAACTGCTATTGTTTTCTACCTTTCTTGCATTCATCAACAGATGAGCAATGTAGACCATGTGGAAAACCCTTTTTGACTCCATCATTCATCTGCATTTCTTCTCTCTCTTTGCGTCGTGTTCATTCTTGCCATTGTTTATCACTTCACTCTGTTCATTGTTGTCATTCCAAAAATTTAAAATTTATATATCCCCCAATCTATTGCAGAAGTGTGTATATCTATAGCTCTTAGATTGCTGATGGAAAGTAGTTAATATAACTAACCGGAACCTATTCGAACTGATTTGTTACAAAGGCAATAAAAAGTTTCAAGGTAATACTATTGGCAGGTTTCAAATGCGTTTAAGTGTTTTGCCAAGATCGCACAGCATAGATAAATGTGCCCACTTGATTTGGCATTTGAATTTGCAAACAACAGGTTGCGTGGGGCTGAGAGGAGGAGAGAGTGCACAAGGAAAGGAGTGGAAGCTGTAAAGAGGAAAGGCAGCGATAACATATGCCCAAGCTGTCCATAAAATAGGTTTCAAATGAGTTTTGTTTGAAATTTCTGTCAAGGCTTTCTGAAAAGGGGTGTACTGTTTAGGGTTTCTTTATGAGTTTTTCTTTTTATTTATGAGAAATAAAGGTGTGGGGAATATTGGAGATATAAGTATTATTTTTAAGGACACATTTTATTCAACACAAAATGGATAAATTAAGCCTTTATGAAAAGTTTGATGGAAATGATTTTTGCAGTTGGCAAATACAGATACAATTATTGTTAAATGAAAGAGATCTCTGAGAAATTGTTGACGGTACAATGACAAAGCCAACAGATGTAGATGAACTTCAAAAATGAAAGGTAAAAGATAAGAAAGCATTGGCTATAATTGGTCTCGGTTTATTTAAACCTTATTTACATCATGTAGATTTTAAAAAATCTTATAAGGACATTTGGGAAACATTGAATACTTTGTTTGGATCAAAAGTTGAGTGTAGAATAACTATAAAACAAAAGTTGTATGGTTTGAAAAATGGAAGAAGGTGAAGATATAGTGTCTCACATCAGTAAATTCCGTTCCTTGATAAATCAGTTGGCTGGTATAAATGAAGAAATAAAGGAAAATGATGCAAAATCCACACTTTTAAATAGTATGCCAAATAGTATGTCTCACAAGATATTCACCTTAAGCAAAATCAATCCAGGTCTAGAAAGTATTATATCCACATTGTTTGATGAAAGGAACAAACATGTTTCAGAAGAAGAAGTTGCATTAGCCGCACAAAACAAGGCTAGTACTTACAAAAAATCAAAACATATGTCAATGTTCAAACATGCAAGTGGCACATGTTTCTATTGTAAAAAGATAGGACATGTAGTATTGAATTGCAAACAAAGAGCACAGGATCTTCTTAATGGAAAGTTGCAAGATAATGCAATGATAATTGAAGGAAAGGACCACACTTCAAGTGATGAAGAATATTTGTACTAATTTCTAGTTTTTATCTATGTTTGTACTAAGCGGGGATGTTAGAATTTAGTACTTGACATATATAGTTAAATAAATAAATTAACATGCTATTGTTAATTTAATATTTTTGGTTATGGAAGTTATTTTCTTGTAATTAGTTTCATACAGGAATAATGGCCTTATAAAGCCATTACTATGTAATAGATTATGTGTAATGTGAATGACTGAATTTTAATTTGACAACAATCTCATTTTTTCTCTCTCATTTCAATAGATCTTTTGGCGCAACGACAAATGTGTTACAACAAATGGTATTAGAGCTGGGTCATGGGTTCAAATCCTCTTGGGTGACGCTGAGGGGGGATTGTTGGACTAATCGCTAGTGTCTCCGATCGGATTTGGGACATGGACTGATCGCCTCCTGTGGATCTGCTTATCTTTGGCGTTTGTATCTGGTGTTAATAGGTCGATCTTTTGGCGCAACGACAAATGTGTTCCAACAAGTGGATCCAGTTTGGAACAAAAGTTTTGAGTAGAAGTAGTTTCCATGGCCTTTTACTTGGTTAATGAGTCTCCTACATCAGCTCTTATTGAGAAGACACCCACAGAGGTGTGGTTAAACCTTCATTGAGACATGTTCAAGTCTTTGGTTGTAAGGCATATGCACGTGCCTAGGGAGAAGTGGTTTAAATTGGAGAACAAGGCTGGAAAATATATCTTCATTGGCTATGGCATCAGTGTGAAGATCTTGTGGTTGAAAAGTTTTGTATACTTGAAGTGTTATTTTCAACAAAGTTAAACCTTCTTCCATAATATTACAACTAGAGAAAGATGAAAGCGAAGATATTGTTTAATTGCCCCCAAAGCTTGAGAAGGTTGCATCAGAAGCCCACGAAGGATCTAAGGAGGAGAGCTCATATAGGTAAGAGAGTTTCAAAGAGGAGATAGAACCTCCACCCTAGCTCTCGAGGAGGTCCATTCGGCAAAGGAAACAATCAAATAGGTATAATCCTTCTGATTGGGGGTGTATTTTTGCTTTGACTATTCACATAAGAGTGTAGAACTGTGAAGGAGGCATTGGATATGGATGATGTAGAGTCCTGGAAAGTGGCCATGGATGAGGAGATGGATGCATTGAAGAGAAATGACACATGGGACTTAGTACCTTTGCCAGATGGATGAAAACTTGTTGGCTGCAAATGGGTGTTCAAAAGAACGATCAATTTAAATGTCAATGTTGAGAAGTATAAGGCAAGTTATTTGTGAAGGGATATTTGGATTCCAAGTTGAGGGAATTGATTATGGTTAGATTTCTTCTCTACTTGTTGAGTTGACATCCATTTGGTTCTTTAACATCTTTTGATCTTGAGTTTGAGCAGATGCATGTGAAGACTGTTGGTTTGTTTTTCTTCCAACTGGTCGTCTAATTCTCTCTAAAGGTAAGCTACTTCTTACTGTTAAGAAAATCAAGTCAGTGGCCAACGAACAAGGATTTGAAACATCCTTCTCCACTTTAGGCTCTGCAAAACCAAGGTGGGTTTCTGTAATGCCCCCTTCTCAACAGTGATTCCTTCACTTGGCTGTTAGCCTATCCCGGAGGCCCGTAGGCTAGTTAGAAGTGGAAATTAGGGTTTCTAGCTGCTTGGAGGATTCTTTTGTGGATTCAAGGGTTTGCATGTTGGAGTTTTGCAGATTGGTTGTTGGATTCTTTCTGGTTTTTTAGAGAGTTTTGCAGTGGTGTGACATGCATTTGCATCTGGTGACTTTTTCTGACTTACTATTTTAAGTAAGTTGCTATGGTTGCTCAGTTTGTGGTTAAAATGCATTTGAAGTCACTTACTATTTTTAGCAGTGCTATTTTTAGTAGGGGTTCACCAGTTCACTGCAGTGGCTATATCTGGCAGGTTAGTTTGAGCAGTTTGGTCTTTCTCACTCTTGGAGTTAATTTTGGCAATTCAGTGCTTGTGTGTTGGGCACTTCTTTTGGTTGAGTTTATATTTTAAGTGAAATATTTGGCTAAGGCATGGTGGACGACTTTTGGAGAAATATTTAAGTTAAATTATAATGTACTTCACTTTTTTACTTAGACACCTAGTGTTGTACCCAAACCAATTTTTTTGCTTCATTAAGGCATTTTTCTTAAAATGTCCAAACCTTGTAAAAATGATGTCAAAACTCAGTTTTTGGGCAAATCAAGTATGGGCTTTTCGTTAGTGTAATGTTAGGAAGATATTGGCAAAATTTGAAAATTTTCAAAATTAGGGTTTTCAGACCCTTGTTTTTAGGTAAAAAATCCTAAAAATAGAAACTTGTCAGAATTGGCTGAAATTAATTTTGATTGGCTTATTTCGCATCACGATCACAGTGATGAAATCGGTTTCAGTTAAAAGTCAATTTAAGCCTGGCGGGTAGTTTTCACTTTTTCAGGAGAAAAGTTAGGACCTCCGAGGTCGTCAATGGCAGTTGGCCAGTACTAGGTATCAAAATCTAAGTCTGAAACTCAAAGCAAAACATTCTATGATGAAAGATGCTGAAAAAGATGCTTCTCGACAGAGGGGATTTTCAAAATGGTGAAAATTGGAAAAAATATTCTAAGTCTAGAAACACTTTCACTTTGTAACGTGGGAGACGCTTGCGCAATCAACGTGCAAATCAACTTTACAGTGTCCGTACATGTGAAAATGGTGAAATACAATCACACACGCGTCAACAGCAGTAATGCTTCTACGTGATCAACTCAACAGCCAACACGGTGTTCGTAGAGTGCGAAATGGAGGAAAACAACAAGTGCAGAACAAATCTTCGTCCTTGTAGCTTAGGGGCGCCCTTCAATTTGGAGGCTCAGATTCAGTTGTTTTTGGCGCAAACACATTCATTCTCTTCGGTTTTCAGTCAGCATTCCGACAAGCTATCAAGCGAGTCCATCCGATTTGCGGAACTCTGACAATCTGAGGCGAAAGCAGAAGTTACAGAGAGTTTACACATCATAGAGAGTCAAATTTGCAGTTTTGGTGCCCCTGTAGCCCAGGGATGCCCTTGAACTAGGCATGTCAGATGGATGAATTTGTAGTTTCCGTTTCTAGGGATCTCTTTTGATTCAGCCCAGCTTCGTGATGTATCTGATCGCAAGATCATCAGATGTGCTGAGTGACCGTGGCAGTGGTTCCAACGAGCACGTAAAACGAAGGGTAGATAAAAGTGAAAATATCAAACTCTACCTTTACAGGCCAAGGGCGCCTAGCCTTTTGGCCAACTAGATGAGGTTTTTAGTAGTCGTCGTCTTCACGAGACCTGTGCAGAATCCTTCTAGCTATTCAGTGAATCCAACCGTCAGCCCTCAGGGTTTGTCAAACGCCTGTGAGTGAAGAATTAGCGTAAAATACTGAAGAATGAAAACAAGCAAAAAATTGGCTAAGTATGGAATTTACATACTCCCTTGAAAAAAGCGTCCTTCTACTGGAGGTCTTAGAAGTAGTTTTCTCGCTTCGTCACTTCCAGGAACATCTCTTCCAAGTCCAGCTTCGTGATGAGATCAACGGTGCATGCATCAGAGCAATCCAGCTCCCGGTGGCGAGGGTCAAAGTACAGTGTTCAGTTGAAAGTTGCAATTTGCAAAATCATTTTCAAGATTGTAATTGCGCCTCTGCAGGCTAGGGGCACCCTTGCATGTGAGGGTCTTAAACCAAATTTCAGACGCTCTACATACAATCCTTATTTGCGGAATTCCTCTAGCTATGTGATGGATCCAGTATCTAATCGATGAGAGTCATCATTATTGGCTAAGTTTGGTGGCGTGTACATTCTTTTTAAGAAAGGTGCCCTTGTTTTTGAGGCACTAGATGCAGTTTTTAGCACTTGCAGCTCCCAACAAACATTTTATTAGAGTTCTAGCTACGCAATGGATGTGTCAGCTTAGCTCCAGCATCAACCGGGCATCCAGAAATCAAAGCTCAACAAAGGCTGCAGTGACATTTTCAGGCAGCTACAAAATAGGAAGTTAGCTAAAAATCTCAAGTTTTGAAGGAGGGCGCCTAGAAAGTCAAAGTTTGACTTTTTGGAATCAACATGCAATTACAAGACAACCCAGAAGGGTGGAACTCAGTTAATTGAATAAAATAATATTAAAATCTTCAGTTTCATTTGTCAGTTTTTTGCTTGCAAAAAGCGTATTTCTTCAATTTTTTAAAGTGGCACCTATTTTGAAAACTCAATGTCAACTGAGCATGTTGAGTTAGATTGAACTTTTAAAAGATTGTGCCTATTTTTAACTCCAAGTCAATTTTTGTTGAACAAATTGAGGTCCAATCGGATAATTTCCTTCCAGATCAGGGTTTTTACTTGCAGTTGACACCTAAACCCTCAAAATTCTTGATTTATTTCAAAGAGGCGTTCGTTTCTCTCACAACAGGTTGAGTGCAAATGAGTTTTCTCTTGTGCAAGCAGTATTTGGAGGCGCCATAAGTATTATTTTTCAGATTTCCTTGCAGATACATGTCCAGAATAATCAACAAACTTCAGACAAGCATGACGATTTTTACAGAAGCAAAACCATAAAACTTCTATCTTTTGTCTTAATTTCTTCTTTTCTTGTCTTAGGTATTCTTCGCATGTCCAAGAATTCAGCGACTTTTGACAATTTTAATCATCTAGGTTGGTTGTGCATGACATTCTCCACCAAACCCATGTGTTGGAATTTTTCAGGAAAAATTGCCTTGAAGCTTCAATTCTCAAAGCTTTGCTTTTCTCAACTGAAATTCCTTTGCATGGTAGAGTAAAAGTTATTATTTTTCAAAACGGAGGATTTGGGTTTGCTTAAAATCATCTTCTGCACAAAACCCATGTTCTAGATTTTTTCGGAAAAATCTGCCCTCGTAGCCCTTGTTGCCCCCAGTTCCTTTTTTCGGAAAAATCTTTGCATGTCAAGCTAAAAGGCGTTTTTTCGAATTTTTGACGTTGTGGGTTTGTTTAGAATTATTTGCTGCACAAAACCTACGTCTCGGAATTTTTTGTGAAAATTGCCCTTCGACAGGGTATTTTTAGCCTCATCAGGAGTATTTTTCGGCTTTTCGGAGAAAGTTGTTAGAACATAGTCATGTTTATAGTCAACAGGCGAGTTTTTCAGAATGCAGTACACACAGACTGAATTCAAGACCAAGTCGGTCTTAATTCATGATTTCATCAAAACAGCTGACACGGATTTGCATAAGGTGAATCCAAAAGCTGACTTCAAAGGGTCAAAAATAGGTAGAATGGGCAAACATGTTTGTATTTCAGCAGTTGCCAGAGAAGCAATGGTAGAATGGGCGGACTGGTTCATTCAGTTCCCTACCTATACCTACATTCGCGTCTACGGATATGTAGGAAGTCCATCCATGCTACCTCGTTATCCTTCGGATAAGACGGTTTTCATGGAATTTCTGAGGTAGTTACATGATGTTCATTCACATCTACGCCACAAGTGCAAGCCAGTTGCCAATTTTCCATTGCAAATGGGAATCTATAGGTGCAAAACAATAGTTGACGCCAAGGCTATAGGCCATGAGTTAGCGAGACTTAATCTTAAGTACCTTGTTGACACACGCTCATATGACCCTTGGGGTTATTACTCAGCACGCTTTGGTAGTTGCTCTTGCCACAAGCCTTCTATGGAGGATTACTGGGTCAATTGCGAGGACGAGTTGGAGGTGCGCCGACGTAGTTACAACAGGTTCACCCTCTCACAGATAGCTGTCTTCATGTTAGAGGATGTGGGAGGATTGTCAAATGATGATGGGGATACACTTCCTCAATTCTTCAGAGAACAGGTTGATACGCAACCACTTCCAGTTGTCGATTGGTTTGCCAAGGAATACTCATCTGTCAAAGAGAGATCAAGTAGAGTTATTTAGAACAATATACTCTACTTGAATAGCAAGAAGACAAGGAGGGCAGTCATGCCATGTACAGAGCCGCCAACATTGGAATCTTCGCTGCCATCCTTGTCAAAGCCAAAACAAAAGAAAAGGAGCAACCCTCCTAAAGGAAACAAAGTGTCTGATAATTCAAAAGGGAAGGCACTTGTTACAGAAACACATGTTGAGGTAGCCACGAATACAGTTCAGAGCATGCCAGAGCCAGAGGTAAAACCTCCTTTGCCATTGCCAACACCGCAACAACCCCCAGTTCCAATTCACATTGACTTGGACCTAGACTCGCCACCACGTAGCAATACCTCTACACATTCCCACTCATTAGGTTTTCCTATGACTAGCATCGATCCTTGTAGTGAGATTAGTCAAGACTCGTCTTGGCTTGAGAGTCAGTTGGCCAGGAAGAGGAGGTAGCCATCCTACAAACTAGACTTCTCATATTTTGATCATGTCTATCAGGACACATTAGATAAAAGAATAAGGAAGCAGGTTCATGTAGAGAGGAACGCTGATAAGGATAATAATAGAGACCGTTGCACCCCCAGAGGACAAGAACTTGAATGAGGTAGAAGTTGAAGACTTCAATGTGATAAAGGTCAACTTTGGTAAAAGCACACACCAAACAGGGGTTGATTTCCTTCAAGTTGCAACGAATAGCATAAAGGATAGAGTCATGAAGGACGAAGAAGACAAAACAACCCTCAAGGCTGAAATCCAACAGCTTCGTCAATATATCTCTAACCTTACACATAACACTAAGAACGTGACTGCCTTGCTCCTGCAAATGTTAGAGCTACCAGCAGAGCAGAATCAACTTAATCAACTTGTTGTATACGGGAAGTGCCTGAAAGATTGGGAGGAGGATTTTGTCACAAGGGGTCACTTTGTGCTTGCAGAGTTATATCAGTTGAGGTATAATGCCCATGAACTCCGTCTGCAGATTCAGGAATCAGAGTGAGAGTTGGCAGTTGACAAACCAAGAGATGAAATCGTGATCTTTCATCTGAGGATGGCATATGACTCGGTCACCGATGAAAAAGATAAGGAAGCTATTTTTACTTGGAGAACACAATTAATCTTCAAGGCAAAAATACAAGAGACAATGGCTTCAGAGTTGGCCAAGAGCAGAGAACACGTGACTAGTGCACTTCGGTACGTGGGAACTTTCGTATCCCGAGTTCCTTGCCAGTATCAACGTGAGGGTGGTGAGTATGTTGAGCTTATCGACGTTCAGTTAGAGTTGTAGGTGCTCATTCATGGTATTTTTAGTGGAAATTTCGTTGGCTGTAAGTTAGATCAACTTACAGTCATGTCAACGTTATTTGATGAGGCGGTTAAGAGTAGGGGAGAACTTTAGAGTCAAATCATGGGCGGTGAGGAGATGCTGCGAAGACACAGTGTGCTGCAAAGAAGTATCAATGCCCCAGATGGTGATGCAATCAACAACTTCGTGGAGGGGTTACTTGCTCGAGATCACGACGAGTGAACTCCAGATCAAGACGTCCCACCTTTTCAGGATAAACATCATATGCAGTAGTTAACTCGATGCCTCTTTTCAAGTTAACTCGTTGTTCCACATCTCATGCACGTCTATTTTGGAATTTCTTAAGTACAGATGGAGTTTTCATTTAGTTGTCATTCTCCGTTAACTGATGTTAGTTATCAGCTAACGTGCATATCAAAAAGGACTTGCGTGTTGTACACGTCCATTTGATTTAGTTTGTTCCAGTTAGCTGATAGTAGCGTTCCAATTAACTGTATAGTTGCATACAATTAGGTTTAGCAATAAAATCTCGCATGCTTGCGAGACTGTAGTTGACTCAAGGTGATTTTAGGGTTCCCTACACCTTTGATGTCTATAAATAAGATCTCTTTGCTCATTTGTAATTAACTTTTGCACGTGATAGTAATATATGCTGCGCCACCTTGCCTGATATATTGCTGTTCTGTATCTGTTCATTAGCTTTTACTGTGATAATAAATAGCTGCGTCATCTTGCCTGAATGTTATTATTATGGTGTTTGTTCAAACTTAGTTAAATGGAGTTTCTAGTTTGATTGTTTATTGTATGTGTGTCTCGCCAATGCAATTTGCTATCCTAGTTTGCTATCTTATGTTATGTTTAATAGTTGTTCTTTCAATCTACGCCTCGGATAGGGGTTCCTCTTCCTTGGAAATTTGGAAAAAAAAATTATCGTTTAAGTGTTGTTGCCAATAAGCTTGTTGCATATCTACGTCTCGGATAGGGTTTCTTCCTCCTTGAAAATTTAGTAATTGAGCTTATTATTTGATGTTGTGCCTAATAAACTTCATATCAGCCTATGCCTTGGATAGGGGTCCCTCCTTGGAAATCCTGTTGTAAAGTTTATCGTATAATCACATTCTTGCTCCTAATTCCTCATGCTTTGTTTTTCTCGAGGGAATAGGATAGATTAAAGCATTTAGTTTAGTTGTAGTTAAGATCTGCAAAACCAGAGAAAACCCTTAGCTGCAACGTTCTTGGTTTCCTTAACCTTGTGCCTCTTCCACCTGAGTCAAAAAGATAGGATTTAGAATACTTTACTTTTACGCATATCAGCAAAAGAGGGAGCTTCCCCTCCTAATTTGAAGAGCAGTCATTACGCACTGTGCATAGCTGTCCGTACCAACTCGCACTCCAGAGGTGCTAATTGTTACACCAACACCTAGCTTGGAGAAAATAATTGCATTTTATAAGGTTATTTCACTTAAAGGAGAATTGGATGCCTAACTCATGATAGTGCATTTTTCTTAAGTTATAAACTTCATGTGTATTGGACGCCTAGCTTCATGAAATTCAAATGCAAACTCAAGTCAAATGTGAATTTCATCTTGGGCGCCCTAATTGGAGGGAAAATGGATTTGTATTGGAGGAGAAAGTTATAAATAAGAGTGTTGGGCTCCTTTTGTGGGATCCATTGAAAATTATGATGAAGTGTTGTCGAAATTTCTACAAACCTTTGCTTCGAGGAATGCATACCTCCTAGCACCCTTGGTTTCAAGCTTGCAAGATAGCTCCTAGCTAAGTTTGTGACTATTCTTTACACTGAAGAGCAGATTGAGCCTATTGAGATGAAGATTTTTGAAGCTTTCTGAGTTTTTGAGTTGCTGCTTCGGTTTGGCAAGAAACACCTTTTTGTTCACAGCTCCTTGTATGAAATTTTGCTAGTTCTAGGTATTGGTCCCATGCTTTAGTCTGTGTTGGGCGCCCCTTCTTGCAAAGTTTCAGATTTTTTGGTGAGCTCTTGGGTTTTATCTTGCTTGTCGACCATTTTTGGAGGTTGTACCTTTTTTGAGGCTGCATTGGGAAGCGTGCATAAATAAATCATTGCTGTTTGGAGGAGTTTCTTGGCTTGGTCTTGGTCGCCCAGCTCCTACCTCTCATTTTCCTTCAGTTTTAGATCAAACGAAGAAGTTTGGAGTAAGATATGAGCATTTTGGTGAGTTTGGTGCTTGCTGGTTAGGGTTTCTGTTCGCTGCTATTTTATATCAGACCTGATATATTCTATCTATTATTGCATTTCTAGTTGATTTTCATGTGTTTTGATGTTGGAGATGGTTGTCTAACTTATTGATGATCTATTTCTATGTATAGCTCCTTTCTATTGCAGCTAAAACTATATTTTGTAACGTTGAATCAGTAGTATTGATCAACTCTTTATATTTCTACAATTTACTTTTTGTAGTCCCACTTTTAGTGGAAGAGATAGTCCTCGTCGTCTTTACTTCAGCACTTTACTTTCTTGTACTGCCTGCTGAAAAGCGAAAGGGGTCGGCTAGCCGCCTAGACATTTACTTTTCAGTACTTTGTATTACACTCCCGTTGAATAAGTGGTCGAGTTGCATTTGCATATCATTCTGATCGACTGAGCTGTCCTTCATATTCCGGTTTTTACAGCTAACGATCCCCTTTCCACCGTATGCTCTCACCTTGCCCTCATTGGGATCTGGGTGATCAGAAAGTGAAGGGTTACTTTCGGCTGGTTTATTTTGATCATCTAACGTTAACGGGTGAAGTTGTTTGTGAAAAATTTGAAAAAAATTATAAGGGGATATTTCAGTTGTATCAGAGCTTGAAGTTCTTGCCATCCTGTTGGGAGAACAAAAAAATTAGAGTTGCCACAATGGAATTCAGTAGAGATGCCGAACAGTTCAAGAGGCAATGTGAACATGAGGCTTCCCTATTCCATGCAGAATATTAGAACATGACAGATGAGTTTAAGAATACAGTTCCTTTTGATTCCTTCTTGAATTGTGTGGTGATTTTGAAACTTGAAAACATGGTTGTGGTCAACTACATCAAGAGAATGATAGAAAAAGAAACAAAACATGCCATGGATGAAGGGTCAAGGAAGGGAGAAGGGCCTGTTTGTGGGTTGCAGCCCACAAGTAGGCACATTGGAGAGAAAATCCAGTCAACAAGTTTAGGAGATGGCACAAGCAAGGTGCACATGACACATCAAAAAGACCATGAGTTTGAGGAAGATACCTTGAAATTTGAAGAGTTTGTGGAAGAGCTCCAAAATACTCCCTTAGACTTGCATGTGATTGAAAATAATGAAGATTGCTTTGGTGAAAAGAACAAAACAACAGTCTTGAATCCTAATTCGGATTCATTCAATGATGGCTTTGAGACTAATGAGTTCGCTAAAGAAGAGCATGTTAAGGGTAATTTGGGTGGCGTCATTGAACTAGCTTATGACCATTACCACGGTGATGATGTTGGTGATGATTCCAATGTGTTTGTAGCCAATCATGTTGAAGATTTGGTGATAAATGGTCCTCCTCTTGTTGCTGACCCAACTCCCCAAGAGTTTTCACATGAGGAGTTCATGACAAGTAGCCAAGAAGACCTCTTTGGTATGCATGTAACTGTTAATGATGAAACTAGTAACATACCTACTCATGATGGGTTCATTGAAGATAAAGATGATAAGAGTTTTCCAAACAGCTAGCATTGATGACTCTTTACTTCATTACAATGTTGGTGATTTGGGTGGTTTTGGGTTTGATTATCAAATTAAGCCCTTGGTGAGAGATTCTTATGAAGATATCAGTTTAAGTGAGTTGGTAGGTGATTTATTTAAAGAGTCGATACTCCAAGAAGAGTGCGAGGAGCATTTTCCTTTTGATCAAAACAATCAGCCCCTTAGCAGTTGGGATCCGGGTGTGAAGGCACCTAGCAATGTCAAGGAACCAGTGTGGGATGAATTCTCCTTTGATCCGAATGATGAAATGGCACTCGATGAGGATTCTATATCAGCAAACAGTGGTAACATTATGCTTGAGTTTGGGGCTGCCTTCTCGTTTGATCAAAGTGACAGTGAGGTGGAATCAGATTTAAAAGTCCATAAGGTTTTTGATATTGAAGAGTTTGATGGTGTTCTTGAGCAGAAATTTGATTTATTAGCGGGCGGAGTTGATTATCATCTTGGTATTGAGCAATATCATCACGTGAATGATGTTGGGTATGGGATTAGGGACAGTCAAGGAGTTGTTGAAAACAAGAAAGAAAATTTTGATTGTAACCAGAGGCTTGAAGAACTAATGGAGTTTGATCCTATTTATGATATTGAGCATCTTCAACTTATTGGTGGTGAAAGACAAGAGTCTTGGAGCAGCTATGAGGGCATCAATGACAAGAAACAGAGTTCTGATTTTTATTTACAGCCTATCAGCAATACACTTTTGCATATTCATGAGTGGGAAGGTCAATGCAAGGTATCCGTTGAAAAAGAAGTGCAAGCTCTATCCCAATTTGATTGCACACATAGTTTGATTGAAGAACTCTACTGGAAAGCTTAGATTGAAGAGAGACAAATAGGAGTTAAGGATGAAGTTGCTCTCCCTAACCTGCAACGTATCAAAGACTCTTTGGAGACATTGAAATCAAGGTACATACACTTGATCAGAGATTGTAATTATGCCTTCGAAATTGCAAAAAAGACCATTGGTGCTTTCCAAGAAAAAGAGAGAAAGGTTGATGAGCTTACTCTTGAGCTTGAGTCCACAAAGGACATGTTAGAAAATACTCAGTTGGCTCTAACGGAGGTAGAAGATCAGTTTGCCGATTACAAACTTTTCAAGGAGCAAGAGAATGAGCAAAGAGTTGAAGAAATCAAGCAAGTAATTGGTGAGCTTGATAGTCTTCAAGAGGAGTTTGATCTTGAAAGTTTCACAAGTCAAAAGTTGCATGTATAGATTCGGATCAGCAAGATGGAAGTGAGCAAGAGGAAAGTGTAATGTCCCCTTTTCGGTGATGACCTTGTTATGGACTGATAGCCTATTTCCCGGAAATTTGTAGGCTATTCAGATAAGCATAGTAGGATTTCTAGTGTTTCCTGCTTAGCTTGGCCTTCTGTGGTTTTGATGTAAACTTACTATTTTTAGTAAATCCATTTTTGGCAGTATCTTCATCAACAGTATTGTTCAGATCATTATCCAGATCATGGTAATCTCTCAGTTTTGGTTTAGCTTTGGCTTTCTCATTGGACTAAGTTTTATACTTAGTTAAAATTGTGTTTTGAAGTTGTACCCCACGCCTAGCTTAATGACTTCAAGTTGTTTTTAAGTTGGGGCCATAAAGTTGATACATTTAATATTTTATTAAATGTTTTATCTCTCATCAAAGTGGGACGACTTGGAGAGGTGAATGAAGAGTTTAATTTTATATTTTAAAAAGGTGCCTTTTGGAGATGGGCGTCCCTTTTGGGAAAATGAGGAGTTTTCTTTTGGAGTTACAGTTGATTCATCTCCCTCTGAGAAGCTTATATATTGGTTCCTTGCTCTTTTATTCTTATCTTGGAAAATTGAAAGTAAAGTTATGTTGTTGGTTTGAAATCCAGAACCCGGCTAAGGGGAAGCTTAGCATTTTTCAATCCATCATTCGGGCCTGAAACTATGGCTTCCTCGGTGGATCACTGTGATTATACTTCACCTTGGAGTGCAGATGGAGCTTCAAATTGATGATATCAAACAGGTTGCTGATATAAAGCCTGTTTTCTGAGTTGCTGATTCGCCATGGCTGAAGCTATTTTCTGTTCATAGCTTCGTCAACAAATTTCTTTTCATTTTGGGTACTGGCCCATGTTGTTCTACTGTGGAGGGCGCCCCTTTCTGCAAGTTTGCAGATTTTATCATTGAATTTCTGTTTTTTAAGAGAGTCGACCTCCTTGAGGGGCCGTACCATTTGGAGTTAGCATTGGAATTCGTGCCCTTTGTTTTCATCTGTTTCTGGCTCGAATTTTCATTGGGAATTGGACGCCTTGCTTCTAGTTGTTGATCGACTGTGGTTTGGAGGCATTCCAAGTTGATTCGGAAGAGTTTCGTCCATTTATGTGAGTATTCATGTTGCTGGTCTAATTTTCTGTTTATGCTGTTTCCGATCAGATTTGCATTTTATCACCATTCTGCTGGTTTGTGCTTCAATTCTTTATTATTGTAATATTGTAAGAGTTAGAGGAAGTGATACTCTAACCAATGATTGTTTTGGATGATTATCTATGATGGATTGCAGCTGTTTGTTATTTGTTTGTAAGCTGATTAGTAGTACTAACAACCATTGTTTCATTGTTGCAATTTAATTTGTTTTACACTCCCATGATTGAGTGGTTGAGTTTTAATAAGCATCTTTCTTTAATGTTGTATTCCCCCCATGAAATAAGTGGTTGTGAGGATTTGTATACCCCCTACTGTACAAGTGGAAGTGTGGTTACATGGCTGGCTTGCCACCTTAAAATAATTGTAATAATCACACCCACTGAATAAGTGGAGTATTCCCACCGCTCATGGATGCCTGCAAAGCAAAAGAATTGTTCTTTCAGTTTGATAATTAACACTCCACCATATGTTAGCACCTCGCCTTCTAAAGGATCTTGTGTGCACATTCTTGGTGTTGAGTTTAGCTTTCCTTTCAATTTGTAATCAAGTCAATTATTGAGTTATTAGATCCTAGGGATCCTTTGACCATATGACCGCCCCTCTTCCTTAAGTGGTTTTAGGGCGCATTCTTGGTTAGAGTTTATTTCAGCATCGTTTTGATTTGGAGCTAATCTTAACGGGTGCATGATTGCATTGTATGTGAACTGAAAAAAAATTAAAAAAATTAAGGGGAATATTTCAAAAAGGAATGACTTCCAAGTTCTTGACAATCCTCTCTTTGAAGTGGGTGTAGAAGCAATTTATGATAATCTACTCTTTGTGGTGGAAGATGAGACGTGGTAAAGTGGCCAAGCACGAGACCGAGTACAATTTCTAGTCTATGGATGTTTTGATATCAAACCATAAGGATGTGTCATACTTTGAGATTAGTCATCTTCCGAGGCTGTTTGATAGTGAATGTATAAGTGGGTTAGAGGATCAAGTCTCCACTTGGGAAGTGTTGAATCAAGATGTTGTCCAAACACAATTTGGTAGCTGCTCAAGGTTTCATTACAGCAGCAAGGAGTGAAGATTTTAGACTTGTAACTCTTGAAGTAGGAGAGAAAGAAGGACTAGAACATGGTGATTTCATGCTTGTCAATCCATCCCATGGGTTGAGTGATGCTTTAGCTCATACTAGTCTATTTTGGGAGTTGGATTTGAAGACATCTAATGTTTCATGCTCCAATGTTGTTGAAACTTTTTTGGTTAGGCTTCAAGGGTTCACTAAAGGAGACACCAATTTCTGAAGTATACACTTGGTCCTTACTGGCATTTGGGGATGTGTTGAGTTTTCTTTCCAGTGTGTTGGAAATCACTTTCGGTTGGGTATCCATGCTTGGGATCCTCAACATGGGTTGATGGAGCTTATTACATGTGAAACGAAAGATCTTTGGAGGGATAAGGATCAAATTTTCAGATTTTTTGGTGCTGTCCCCATCTTGACCAGCCATTTGATGGTTACTTTTGCCCATCAACTAGTGGATTGGAGAAATATTTTGAACAAAGGATGGTTCTATGTGGTGTTGGAGTCACTTAAGAGGATATTTCGAGCCTTGGACGTGAGCAGATGTGTTGTTTTGGATGACAATTTCCAATGTTGCAGCAGCTATTCATCTTCTTGGATGCTGATTTTCCTAAAATCAGATCTTAAGTCAATCATTTCAGACTTGGTGGGTCACTGGTGTATTCTTTTTCAGACTTCATAGTCTCCTGGAAGGATTGGTTTATGGTCTTAGATGAGAGGTATGGCGAGTTGGGGTAATTAGTATCCGTGTCTGGGAAGTGTTCAAGCTCTAACTAGTGGTTATCCTTGTGCACTCCCTTCTACTTTTGATTGGGACAGCGAACCATTGCTTGCTTTGGTTCATCATTCTAAGACTCTTGGGGTTGGAATTGTGAGGAATTTCTGCAGTCTTCATGGTTGTATCAAAATAATTCAAAGGAGGCAGAGTAGATTCATGTGGAGTTATGAGTATGAGTTTGTTGAGCTCCTGCAAAGGATTGCTTTCCTCTTTGCAAGAAGATTTGGAGATGTCACATCTGTAGTCGTAGCTCTTTAGATACCATATGGAGATATGCTGAAGAATTTGATTTTGAGTTGAGTAGACTATCTTTCCTATTGCCTAGGATTGTGATAGACAGTGGCATTGTTGATATTGATGACTCAAAGCCTTTTGGGCATGAGATGCTGCATGATATTGATTTTAGTCTTTCAAGATTTTTTCAGCTTGAGTATCATGGATGGTAACATTTTGGAGTTATAGGGGAGGTTAGTGCAATTTTGGCATGATGGTTCCATTGATGTGATCAAAGTGGTGCAACATCAGCATGGTGGGTCCTTCCTGAGACATACATGGGACCTTGGGATCCTACTTGGTTTGGTGTGGATCAATCTAGATGTTCTAGAGTTGTGGTGGCATTGCTTGAGGACAAGAAATCTTTGGGAAGGGCAGACTCTAATGTCCCCTTCTCAGCAGTGATTCCTTCACTTGGCTGTTAGCTTATCCCAGAGGCCTGTAGGCTAGTTGGAAGTGGAAATTAGGGTTTCCAGCTGCTTGGAGGATTCTTTTGTGGATTCAGGGGTTTGCATGTTGGAGTTTTGTAGATTGGTTGTTGGATTCTTTCTGGGTTTTTAGAGAGCTTCGCAGTGGTAAGACATGCATCTGCATCTGGTAACTTTTCCGGACTTACTATTTTTAGTAAGTTACGACGACTGCTCAGTTTGTGGTTAAAATGCATTTGAAGCATAGTAACGAGACTCGGACTCGGCTCAGACTCGGCTAGGGTGACTCGACTCGGGACTCGGGGACTCGGCGCAGACTCGACAAAATGAAAAAAAGTTGAAAAAACCCTAGAAATTTAGAGATTTTTTAAGGATTTAAAACTTGTTTCAAGTACCCTTTATTGAATACAATACAAATAAAATAAAATTTAATCACATACACAAGTATACAACGATCACATAAGTATAAAGTACACAAATTGTAGTTGCGCCGCTGAAGGAAATAGCATACTTAGATATATAAAATTAGTCAAATGTATACAAAACTCATGGAATATGAAATCCATAACATCAAATGTTCCATACAAATATGAAATATCAAAACAATAGCTATAAGTCTATGACTCTATGGCATAGTGGAGCCAACATCCTTCCTACGAAGGCGTCTAAGGATCCTGGATGATGAAAAGTTACTTACATAAGTATTGTAAAATGAAAAGTTTTAAGTTTTTAACTTTAAATTTGAATTCGATAATGAGATACATCTAGATTCTAAAATAATACAATTTAAATATAAATTTTAGAACAATTGAACGAAAAAGAATTACCTGGCTACATGGAAGGGAATGGTGCAGTAGTACCAAAAGTCTACAATTGTCTTTTTTGTTGCATCATGTGCGTCCTTGTTCCAACCCATGCTCTCAAGCGACGGTTGAGAACCAGGAGTAGTGTGTGGTACAAAATATGAGTCCACGACATCAAATGTTCCAAACAAATATGAAATATCAAAACAATAACTACAAGTCTATGGCTCAAAGGAGTTTGCATCCTTCCTACGAAGGCATCTAAGGTGGGTCGTAGATGACGTAGCAATTGCAGCCATAGTCTCTGCTTGTGACTCCATGCCACCCTCACCAACATTAGTTTTGGATGTGTTTGCTCATGCTTTAGCCTCCTCCTCTGCCATGGCTATAGCCTCAACCTCTCTATCTACCCAGTCAACCCAATCAAGGTCCTCATCACCAGCACAAGTATACATCGATCATATAAGTATAACTATAAACACAAATTGCAGCCATAGTCTTTGCTTGTGACTCCATGCCACCCTCACCAACATTAGTTTTGGATGTGTTTGCTCATTCTTTAGCCTCCTCCTCTGCCATGGCTATAGCCTCAACCTCTCTATCTACCCAGTCAACCCAATCAAGGTCCTCATCACTAGCACAAGTATACATCGATCATATAAGTATAACTATAAACACAAATTGCAGCCATAGTCTCTGCTTGTGACTCCATGCCACCCTCACCAACATTAGTTTTGGATGTGTTTGCTCTTGCTTTAGCCTCCTCCTCTGCCATGGCTATAGCCTCAACCTCTCTATCTACCCAGTCAACCCAATCAAGGTCCTCATCACTAGCACAAGTATACATCGATCATATAAGTATAACTATAAACACAAATTGCAGCCATAGTCTCTGCTTGTGACTCCATGCCACCCTCACCAACATTAGTTTTGGATGTGTTTGCTCATGCTTTAGCCTCCTCCTCTGCCATGGCTATAGCCTCAACCTCTCTATCTACCCAGTCAACCCAATCAAGGTCCTCATCACTAGCACAAGTATACATCGATCATATAAGTATAACTATAAACACAAATTGTAGCTGAGTTGCTCAAGAAAATAACACACTTAGATATATAGTCAAAGACTCAAATGTATACAAAACTCATGGAATATGAAATCCATGACATCAAATGTTCCAAACAAATATGACAATAGCACACTTAGATATATAGTCAAAGACTCAAATGTATACAAAACTCATGGAATATGAAATCTATGACATATCAAAAGATTCAAAACAATAACTAGAAGTATATGGCTCAAAAGAGCCTGCATCTTTCCTATGAATGTGTCTAAGATAGGTCCTGGATGATGTAGTAGCCATAATCTTAGATTCTCAAGTATCAGGGAAATTGCCCTGATGGGGTTGAGAGGTAGTGCCCTTTGTGGGGGTTTAGGCGCAGTGCCTCTAGTGGGGTTAAGGGTCAACGCCCCTTGTGGGGATTTGGGGGCAGTTCCCTCAATGGGGTCAAGAGGTAGCGCCCCTTGAGGGGTGGGGGGTGGAGTGGGGTCAAGGGTGCGCTCTTGCAGGGGGGCAAGACCAGGGCAGCAAAGGCAATGGGGTCTGGGGGCAATGCCCCATCGGAATCAAGGCGGGGTCCTCTCAAGATCAGGGCTCCCTAGTGGGGGGTTAGAATGTCCCGGGGAGCTCCAGGGCATACCCTGGCGATACACAGGTGGGGTGGGGTGCCCCTGCCACCAAGCCCAAATTAAGACCTCCAAAACCATACAAACCTCCATGGCGTACATCATTTTGCATTCACAATAAGTAAATAAATTAAAAAAATAAAATTCAAATTTCATGTATTTTTTTCACTTTCAAAACTTGCCTTTTGTTGAGTCCTGCTAATGGGACTCGCTTGGACTCGACAAGTTTGGCGAGTCTACCAGACTCGGCGAGTCCAGCCAGGACTCGGTAGGACTCGGCCGAGTCCGAGTCTGAGCCCCCAGGACTCGGCCAGGGTGACTCGATTCGGGACTCGCCGAGTCCTGGCGAGTTTGGGCGAGTCTTGTAACTATGATTTGAAGTCACTATTTTTAGCAGTATGTTATTTACAGTAAGTGCTATTTTTAGCAGTGCTATTTCTGGCAGGGGTTCAACAGTTCAGTACAATGGCTATATCTGGCAAGTCAGTTTGAGTAGTTTGGTCTCCCTCACTCTTGGAGTTAATTTTGGCAAGTCGGTGCTTATGTGTTGGGCACTTCTTTTGGTTGTGTTTATATTTTAAGTGAAATATTTGGCTAAGGAATGGTGGACGACTTTTGGAGAAATATTTAAGTAAAATTATAATGTATTTCACTTTTTTACTTGGACGCCTAGCTTGGAGAAAATAATTGCATTTTATAAGGTTATTTCACTTAAAGGAGAATTGGACGCCTAACTTATGATAGTGCATTTTTATTAAGTTATAAACTTCATGTGTATTAGACGCCTAGCTTCATGAAATTCAAATGCAAACTCAAGTCAAATGTGAATTTCATCTTGGGCACCCTAATTGGAGGGAAAATGGATTTGAATTGGAGGAGAAAGTTATAAATAAGAGTGTTGGGCTTCTTTTGTGGGATCCATTGAAAACTATAATGAAGTGTTGTTGAAATTTCTACACACCTTTGCTTCAAGGAATGCATACCTCCTAGCACCCTTGGTTTCGTGCTTGCAAGATAGCACCTAGCTAAGTTTGTGACTGTTCTTTACACTGAAGAGCAGATAGAGCCTATTGAGATGAAGATTTATGAAGGTTTTTGAGTTGCTGCTTTGTCTTGGTTGGAAACACCTTTTTGTTCGCAGCTCCTTGTATGAATTTTTGCTAGTTCTGGGTATTGGTCCTATGCTTTAGTCTACGTTGGGTGCCCCTTCTTGCAAAGTTTCAGATTTTTTGGTGAGCTCTTGGGTTTTATCTTGCTGGTCAACCATTTTTGGAGGTTGTACCTTTTTTGAGGCTGCATTGGGAAGCATGCATAAATAAATCATTGCTATTTGGAGGAGTTTCTATGCTTGGTCTTGGTCGCCCAACTCCTAGATCTCATTAGCCTTCAGTTTTAGATCAAACGAAGAAGTTTGGAGTAAGATATGAGCATTTTGGTGAGTTTGGTGCTTGCTGGTTAGGGTTTCTGTTCGCTGCTATTTTGTATCAGACCTGATATATTCTATCTATTCTTGCATTTCTAGTTGATTATCATGCGTTTTGATGTTGGAGATGGTTGCCTAACTTATTGATGATCTATTTCCTATGTATATCTCCTTTCTATTGCAGCTAAAACTATATTTTGTAATGTTGAATTAGTAGTAATGATCAACTCTTTATATTTCTGCAATTTACTTTTTGTATTCCCACTTTTAGTGGGAGAGACGGGCCTTTCCGTCTTTACTTCAGCACTTTACTTTCTTGTACTCCCCATTGAAAAGCGAAAGGTGTCGGCTAGCCATCCAAACATTTACTTTTCAGTACTTTGTATTACACTCCCGTTGAATAAGTGGTCGAGTTGCATTTGTATATCATTTTGATCGGTTGAGCCGTCCTTCATATTGTACTTTCCAGCATTCCAGTTTTTATAGCTAACAATCCCCTTTCCACCGTATGCTCTCACCTTGCCCTCACTGGGATCTGGATGATCCGAAAGTGAAGGGTTACTTTCAGCTGGTTTATTTTGTTTATCTAACGTTAACGGGTGAAGTTGTTTGTGAAAAATTTGAAAAAAATTATAAGGGGATATTTCAGTTTCCCTTTACACACACCACTTGGAGATATACAATTAAGAACAAAAGGTTTTTTCAGCAATGTAACTTCTTACACATAATGCTAGAAATTTCACACATATATTTATCTCATCTGGACATTTCGACAACTCACTCAGTTCTTGGTGTAAGAGCACAAACTAATAACTAATCACAAGAACCTTAAAATATTATGATTTAGTTTTTTTTTTGGGTTCTGAAAAGAATGCATCAATGGACTGGTGTCTTATCCAACCACAAAGTCAAGAATTGTGAAATCTTCTCATAACAACAATTTAAACACAAATGCAAGGGTATACATATACTATTACTTTATAATAGTACATACTACAACCCACTATTGTGCAACAACACAATTCTTCTTACAGATCCTTAATCATATCAAATAGTTCAAGATTTAATTGAAAGCAATTACTTTACTCCTTGAATAGAAGCCATCAACAAAACATTTATTACATTAAATCAGTGTTATCCGGGGACGCGTCCTCGGGTCTAAACCCCCTCGTCCCCGTCTCGAAAACGCCCCCATCCCGGAAATGGCTAGGGGGACAGCAACAGTGTACCATGTTCTTTTTATTTTGATTTTCATATCGTAATTGAAAAAAAAACTATATTGGCAACGAATTCTTAACAAAAATTTTATATGCTAAGTTTCTATAATGTATATATGCATGCTTTATCCATGTTTTCATATGAATATTTAATGTTTCCCTATATATTTTAAATTTTTCTATATTTTATATAGCCGTCCCCTGCTGTCCCTAAATTTGGCCTGAAAAATCGGAAACTTGGGGACTCGTTCCGCCGTCACCTGCCGTCCCCGTCCCGGAAACTTGGGGTAACACTGCATTAAATGTGTAACATAGAATCTCAGAATCTTTGATTGTATTGATTTTGGAAATTTTGTGCACAAAAAGGAGGCAAGAGTGTTGATTGATATCACTCATATGTGCCTCAATTTATACTGTATATTGATATTACATGCAAAATCTTTACAATTCTTTTCTCTGAAATGCTAAGGCTCGCTAAAATCTGACTAGCCCATACCAAAATGCTCTTTTCCAGAATCCCAAAATGAGGCTCAAAATTTCCTTTTATAGGAACAAGGGGGCAAACAAGCTAAGAGCCCTGAATAGATGTCATGACCAAACAAAAAGCAGGAACAATTGTTTCATATAAGACAAAAGACACTTTAAGCGAAGCAAAACTGATGATGAGGCCGTTGTAGAATTTGAAACTGATGCTGAACGTGCCACTCCATCTACTCATTGTACTGCTCAAACCATGAATTGTAAACATCCTCAACATGCCATTTGAAATCCAAAACCTTTTGGACTTTATTGTTACGGACATTATATTTGGCATCCATAACTGCCCTGGTTTCCTTAACAAAAATATCTAGGCTGGATTCTAACTTTATTAATTCATCAATTGAATTGTTTAATAAAGACAAATCTGTCTTTCCACTTGAGCAAATAAATGAACACATGGTTAGGATGACATTCCCAAACTCTTCTTTCCAAACTTGCAGAGGCTTGATTATTCCAAAGTTGTCCAAAATATCAGGCATCACCCCCTCCTCCAATGTCTCAAACATTTTCAATTTATTCTTCAATTACAGGTCCAATCTTGATTGGAAGGCTGAAATCTCCCCCAATAGTACAATGGCTTCATTGGTCTTTGTGTCCTTGGGAGCATTGTTGTCAAATTTTGCAAATTTGACAATTTTTGCCATTGAAGTTGTTATGGGAATCCATGTGCTCTGAATTGTCTGCAGGGACACCAATTGCCAACTATGCTTAATGAAAGCATTTTTCAAGTTACTGTAACCTCCCCATGTATTTTCCAATCTGTGCAAGATATTAGATAACCTATGACCAATGATGTCATCAATTATATCTGTGGCGATCTTTTGTGCCTCATCCTTGGTTGCCTTCTTAGATTTTTTGTTGTTTTAACTCCTCTTTTAATCCTTTTATTCTCAATGATAAAGTTTCTCTATCTTGAGATGAAAACTCAGCAGATCCTGATTGAGGAGTGGATCGAGGAGCCTCCCAAAGCTTTGGGGAGGTGGCAATTGAGATACCACTTTATTTTATTCCAAAATTAATTTATTGTGAACATCCTGCAACTTATTGTAGTCTTCTTGTATCTTCTTGGCTGTTGCTTTCTTTGAATAATGCAATACTCACCACTAGGGATGTTGCTTGGGAAGGAGTAGTGTCAATCAGTCTTTTTACAATCAAGTTCCCTGACAATTCATTGACATCTACTCGAGGCTTGTTGTGAACTTGAGCCACTGACCAAATTGCTAAGGTTTCATACTTGGTACTGAAACCTGATCCAAATTACAAGTCATCGACCTACTCATCTGATGTTAACACTTCAACTCTAGCCTCTTGCCTCCTTATTATATCCAATGTGATAGCAGAGGATGTGTCCTAGTTTGGTAATAGAAGGCATTTGCTATCTTTCACAATTTGTTTCCCTTCCTTAGGGGATATATTCTTTAATTTGAAATCTACCTTCTCCATAACTTCTTTAGTTATGTTCTTCATCTCCTTGTGGATGGCTTCTCCCTTTCTTTTGTTCAATTATGCAATGAACTTTGCAGATTTATTATTGATTAAGAAGTACCTGAATTCCCTAGACTTCACAAAACCATCATTAGTCATGAATTGTGTGCATGCAAGGGCCTTGGCATCATTAATCACCTCATGCCCACTCAATTCAATCATCATTCTACTTTGAGGTGGGTCATCCAATGGGGCTCTTGGAGGGGAAGGAAAAATTTGATTTACTTCTTCATCAAGAGAATTTTCACCTACACCCTCTACTCCAATTGAGTAATCTACCAAAGGTTGTACGCCACTTAGTTTATCCTGAAGTGCCCTTGAAGGTGCACTTGAGCTTGCATGCCTTGCTTCTTGTTGAACATATTGTTCAACTTCTTCTCTAGGCCTTTCTTCAACAATTGCAGGCAATACTATTGGGATGGGTGCAACACTCACAATGTCCTCATACTTGTCCAACATGGCTCGAAGTCTTGTGAATGGATCTTTTATCTCTACACATGCTCCCTGGTATGAAGGATTTGCCTTTTTTTTCTTTTTTCTTCAACTTTGTGAATCTTAACCCATTTTTCTTTCATCATTTTTACCTCCTCAGCTGTGTTACAATTTCTAACTACATCCTCTATGATGTTGAACTTATGATAATAATTGAACCTTTTTACATCCAGTCTAATTTGGTCAATGTAATGCTCAAGGTCACAATTTCGGAGGATATCAACCTTCATTCTATATGACTGCAATGGAGAGGGCAATACATCCAATCCTTCCTTAGAAGTAACTTCAAAATTTGAGAAGAATGTGGTAGAAGGCCCTTATTGTTGATCCTAAGATGAAACTTATCAGTTTCACTCAATTGCCTCATTCTCTCCAAAAAGGCAAGTCTATTAGGTACATACTTTGGAAGAATATGGGGCTGCACAGGTGAACCATATATTCTAATAACAATGGTATTTGAGTGTAAATACCAATCACCCAAGTTGTGATCTATCTCTTCTCAGGATCCCTCTCTTTTGGTCTCAAGAACTTCATTATATTATTCGAGATCCTATGTGTGTATGGAAACCCTAAATTCTTGAGGACCACTTGAACAAATAGTTCCTCAAAAGCCAAATAACTGGCAACATTACAGTGTGTATCCCACATATGAGTTGATGTTTGCACAAGCATATGGACTCCTTCATTTGCCATTCTTAGCATCATGTGGCCACTCTAAATCTCTCTGCCACTATGTAAAATTAGGTGATACAACAAAGAATACCACCTGAAATGAATGGAGTAGTCTTAATTTGAAACAACTTTTAGTTGTGAATGCATGCCTTCTGCAATATAGGATGCATAATCAAATCCTTTGTTCAAGTCCCTATGTTGCACATCAACAAGCATCATCATATACACATACATTTGAACCTTGCAATCTTCACCCAAAACTTGGCATAAAGCACACTAAGTATTCGCAAAATAATCTTCAAAGATGTTATAGTTGAAAGGCTCAACTTCATCTTTGGTGAATTTGACTATTTTATGTTTTGAATCTCTTCTCTTGTTCTAGGGCAAATGATCGAGGGATGATCATGTAGAGGCAAGAGCAAGAACAACATGGTTAACTTTGCTCTAATGGCCACAATTCAAGGAGTTTATGAGCCACTAGTATTTGAGGAGGCAAAAGGAAAACCTGAATGGGAAAAGACCATGGCAATCGAACATGACAATCTTATGAAAAATAAGACTTGGGATCTCCTAGATCTTCTAGCAAGGAAGAAACCCATCGGCCACAAATGGGTGTGTAGAGTCAAGTACAAGGTAGATGGTACATTAGACAAGTACAAAGCTCAATTGATTGCGAAAGTATTGACATAGAGAGACGGGCATTAACTTTGAGGAGAAATTTGCTCTTACAACAAAGATCACCATTTGATTAGTCCACCAAATGGACTTGAAGAGTGCTTTCGTCAAAATGGAGATTTGGAGGAAGAAGTGTAAATGTTTCAGCCATAAGGTTTTTAGGTTATAGGAAAGGAGCATCTTGTTCGTTGACTAAAGAAAGCTCTACATGGCCTAAAATATGCACCTAGGGTATGGTACATCAAAATTAATAGGTATTTGGTTGAATAGGGCTTCCAACGGAGTCCTTTAAATTCCGATCTATACATCAAAAGCATAGGTAATGATCTCATTCTATTGGTCATTTATATAGATGATATTATTACAAGTAGTGAGATACATGCAATTGAAGAGATCAAATCTAATATGAGTAAAGCTTTTGACATGATTGATCTAGGTCTCTTACATTATTGTCTAAGTGTAGAAGTTTGGCAAACAAGTGGCAATATTTTTATTTCACAATCCAAATATGCCAAGAGTTTGCTCGATAATTTTAGAATGATTGATTGCAAAATCTTGTCCACACCTATGAAGAAAGGGTTGAAGCTTTCAGCCAAAAGTGACTAGAAGTCAGTTAATGAGTTGGCCTATAGGCCACTAGTGGGAAGTTTAATATATTTTATAGCCAAATAGACCTGATTTGAGATATGTTGTGAGTTTCATTTCTAGATTCATGACAACACCAAAGGTAGACCATTGAACTACAACAAAGAGGGTGTTGAGATATGTGAAAGGGACATTTGACTTTGGCATTATGTACAGTAGAAGCAAAGACCTTAGGTTGTGTGGGTTTCCAAATTTAGGTTGGGTAGGTTTTGCGGATGATAGAAAATCCACTTTTGAATATGTTTTCAACCTTGGCACAGGTGTAGTCACATGGACCAACAAGAAGCATCATGCAGTAGCTCTTTCCTCGATTGAAGTAGATTATTGAGTAGTAAAAGCAATGTGAGGCAGTTTGGCTCAAAAGGATGCTTTTAGACATGAAGATGGGTTCACCCCTACTTTGTGACAATCAAGGGGTGCTCAAACTTGTCAAAAATCTCATCTTCCACGAACATACCAAACATGTGGAACTACATTATCACTTCATCAGACAACTTGTACAAGATGGATCTATTATCTTATAATATTGTTCAACAAAGGACTAAATTGTAGATATTCTTACCAAGTCTTTGGGTCTCGACAAATTTGTAAAATTTCGGGATAAGCTTGGTGTAGTTAGCAGATTGACGGTTTGACCATTAAGGGAGGGTGTTAAAAGCTATTATTTTTTAGTAATGGTTACTTAGTTTTTAGTCATATTCTTTAATAAAGTTGTTTTGACTTTATGATAGATTTTAGAATATTCTTTATGCTTTATTAGTTTATTACTTTTAATCCTGCATTTATAATGTGGCTTATCGCCTTTCATCGTAAACCAATGTTCCATGGAGTCTTGGTGTAGAGGGATGTGAGGACGGGTCTTAGGGATAGGGGCACCAAAGGCCTAGATTTGGGGATGGTGGCGGGGTGGTGGTAGGTGGAAGTTTAGGGGTTGGGTGTGTAATGGGGTCAAGCACCCCTTGTAGGGCCTTGGGGGTGGAGCCCCCATTGGGGTTGAGGGGTGGTGCCCCTTATGGGTGTTTGGGGTTGGAGCCCCTAGAGGGGTGAAGCCCTTGCCACCAAGTGCAAATTATGGCCTTCAAAACAACACAAACCTTCATGGTGCATGCGATTTCAACAATTTTATCACTTTGTTTATTGCAACACCAAGTCCTTACTATTTTTGAAACTTGGGAGTGATTTGGGTTGAAACTTAGAAGCCTATTTATAAGTTTTTTGCATGTTTAGGGTTTGGGTGTGGCCCATAGACTAGTAGGGTTAGGGTTTATGGTACGTAGATTGGAAATACTTTTTGACTTTTTAGAAAATAGTTACCTTTTCAGTTTTTTGCCATGGGTGACACTCAGTCTTGGGGATAGTTGGGAGACTCTTGGAAGTCCCTTGGACATCTTGGAGTCTCGAAAACATCTTCTCTTTGAGGGTATGTCTTGAAAAAACCCTAGGTTTGGAGTGGAGGTTGTGGGATGGTGGGGTGATGTTGTGTCCCTAAATCCCCCACATCTCCGAAATAGGGGGATTCGGGGGGTGGATGCATCCTTGTGGAATACTTTTTGATTTTGTAGAAAATATTGACCTTTTCATTTTTTGCAATGGGTGAGACTTGGAAGTCTTGGGGATAGTCAGGAGACTCTTGGAAGTCTTGTTGTGACCTATTTCACACATTGCCCCATTGCAAATGGGGACCCCCAAGTTTTGGTTTCGCCCTCTGCATTGCCAGTTTAGAATTCAAAATTTGAGTAAATTTTTGAGAGTCAGTTCGGCCAAGTTAAGAGTTTGAGCCTGTTTGAGTGCCTAAATGTCATGGAAAGGCTTGGAAGGTCCGGAAGACGAGGATCGCCTGTACTTTTGGTCATTTCTAACACTTCCTATTTTTCAGGGATTCTGCTTTTTTGCTTTTTGCTTTTTGCTTTTTGGCATTTTTAGGCCATTCTGGAGTTCCTATTTTTAGGGATGCGTTTTGCTTTTTCTATTTTTAGAAAGTTTCTATTTTTGGGATCCCACAGAGCATGAAGTCAACATGCCTCCAGAAGTCAACACGAAGATCAAGGTAAATGGTGAAAAGGTTGCAAAATGGCTAAGTCTGGCAAAGTGCGCCCATGAGAAGAAATGGCAGGCGAAGCATGAAGTCCGCCCTTGCCTTTGGCATGCCAAAGACAGGCAATGGCGAGCCAAGGCTGAAGTCTACCCATGGCATGAGAGGCCTCCAAGTCCGCCCATGGCCTGAGGAAGCATGAAGTCCGCCCTGGAAGAAAATGGCAAGACCAAGGGTCAAGTCCGCCCTAGGAAGGAAGAAGTGGATGGCGAGAGAGGAGGCCAAGTCCGCCCATGGCTTGAGGAAGGGTGAAGTTCGCCCTAGGCACAAGGAAGGATGGACGGCGAGAGAAGAGGCCAAGTCCGCCCCTGGCAAAGCAAGGTCAAAGTCCGCCCCAAAAGTCAATGGAAGCAAGTCTCCAAAGTCTGCCCAAGCCAAGTAAGTGGCAAGACAAGGGGTGAAGTCCGCCCAAGGTAGAAGAAGAGGTAAAGTGCGCCCATGGCAAAGAAGAAGCCCAAGTCCACTATAGAGAGAAGGGTAAGTGGAATGAACAAGTGCCAAGTCCGCCCTTGGACAAGGCAAGGATAAAATACGCCATTAGCAAGGAAATGTGAAGAAATTCGCCCAACATAGGAAAATAAAATTTTCTAAGGCATGGAAAAATGGAGAAATGCCTAGAGGGAGAAGAGGTTAGGCAAGCACGAAAATCACTCCTCAGCGTAATGGAATGAAATTCTTTGGCAAGGAAGAAAGAGTGTAAGGCAAGGCAAAAACGAAGACCATCCCTCTCAGCTTGAATAAATTCCTAAGGCACGAATAAAAAATGGCAAAATGGCAGGAATATCTCCAAGTTCGCCCAACCCAGAAGGAGAGAGAAAAGGAAGTTGTTGGCTAAGTATGAATGTCCAGAGAGGCCAGAAGTCCGCTCGGAGAGTTGAAAATTGGCAAACGAGTTATTAAGCACCTTTTGACTAGGCAGACAATTGGAAAATAAAATATTTGGCCATGGACAAACGAATTTAGCCATGTATCAACTTTAAACGGTTTGGAATTTTAATATTTTAATATTTTAAATTATTTCCCAACACTTAGGGAATTTTAATTGAAAAATTCAAAATTTGGAGATTACTTGGAAGATTAAATTATTCTGCCTTAGGTAAAATTAAATTTGCCATGATTCGAAGATTAAAAATTAATTTTGATGATTAATTTAATATCCTTCGATATTTTTCCAACACTTAGGCAAATTTTTAAAGAAAGCTGAAGATTTCAGACAGAGGTGGCGCCATGGGAAAATTAAAAACTTGCCTCAACGACTGCGAGAAAAATTGGAAACTTACTAATCGGAGAAGAGAAAACTTTTCTAAAATTGGAAGAAACTCAAGAAAAAGAAAGCAATTCCTTGAGAAAATTGCACTTCTCAGCCATAAAATGAGTTTCAGCAACTCATTTTTCATAATTTCGACTGAGAAGAATTTTGTTCTCTCAAATCTGCAAGAAGTAATCTTTGGAGAGTAAAATATTGAGGCTAGTGTTATTATTCTTCAGTGGAATAAGTAATTTGACACAAGGACGTGATTTTTGGAAAGAAATAAATTATTTCTTTGCTGAAAGTCACACTTCTCAGCAGATTGGCGCACTTACTCTGTCAAATTTTCAGAAATTTTGATTCATTTGCAGCCAGAGGACGATCTCGGAGGTTTGGAAGTTCATTGGCAATACTTTCCTACTATTTTCTATCTTCTACATTCATTCCGGCATGAGATTTATTCAATGCTTGGTGAATTTATTTACTTTCAGCTTGCTTTTTCACAGAAATTTTACTTTAAACAAGCTGAAAGTGCGATTTTATCAAGTAAACATCTCGGAATAAACTAATTTTTAAAGGTCTCGTATTAATGTTAAGTATTTTATGCTTGCAGGTGGATGACCAACCAAGGAGAGCCGTCCATACAAGTGCTCATGAAGTTTGCCAACAAAGGGTCGCAGTCGGAGTCTAAGATAAAATCAAAATGGAAAAATATTACGGACACCAACCTTGGGCACATAGACTTCAAAGAATTCAAGCAATGGATGTACGAGCACAACGGATTCCTACCGACACGTATTGCCAGAAGAATGATGAGGAATGGGATTGTTCAGGCTGTCGGATTCCCGCCTGCAATTGAGTGTGCTGAGTTGATGGTAGAATGTACCCTCCACTATGATGCTGAAGAAAGGCGGATTGTTGCACCCGATGGAAGAATACTGGCTCATCTAGGAGAGTTGGCTATACAGGAGGCTTTTGGCATTCCCACGTATCCCAAGACCGTCTACAAAACCAAGGAGGACGCAAAGAGACTGTATGATGACAAGTTGGACCTCTGTGCTGCCAACATCAATAAGTCATGGCCGGACAAGCCAAGAGCGTCAGCCAAAAAGATGCCGAAGAAGCTGTTGCGCACAGACTTAAAGGAAGATTATGGGGATATTATTATCCTACTAAACCGGATAGTTGGCAACCCTTTGGGAGCACCCTTCGAGACTTGGATGTATTATTTTATTGAGGATATCATAGAAGGGGTCAAAATGTTCAATTGGTCGTGCATGATAAGCAACAGCCTCCATGAGCAGTTGGTTAACCTGGAGAAGACCAAGACTTTTTATATGAGTTCCTATGTCATCTACATGTTGGCAAGGACGTACAGGTATGCAGGCTTGATCTGCAAAGGCATAGTCGACAACGGTGAAAATGAGTTGAAGTCTTAGGACTGCTACCCACAGCTGCAGTTGAGCGAGAAGTCCCACTTCAGGTGAGCTCACGATGCCTTCCTCATGTACATTATGAGGATACTTCAGGGAGGGACACACCAACGACTGACTCATGAAGCCAAAAGTTTGATAGGCAAATACAGATCATGGTTCATCCAGTATTCGAGGTACACATATATCAGGATCCAGGGATTCACTGGGAATCCGTACCGACTGCCTATCTTTCCCACAAACAAGATGGTCTTGCTTGAAGTGCTACGACAGTTGGAGGAATATCAGAACTTCCAGAGGGCGAAGCAGAAGGCGGTAGTCACCTTTCCCTTCTTTATAGGGAATATGCTGGAGACATGCTCGTCGGCACAGGCAGCTGAGAGCGCCAGGCTTGAGATACAGCATTACCCCTTTGCTACTTATCCGTCTAGCGATCACTTCGACCCACATCATCACATCAAAGCTGTGGATGGAAGAAGATATAGGCATAGGGTCGAATTAGAAGACTTCTGGGCAGATGCCGCAGATGAGTTTGAGGTCAGATGGAGGATGTGGTCTAGGTTGCCTGTTAGCCTGATCAGGGCAACTAAGCTTTGTCGAGTGCTGGATCAATTGGAAGAAGATGGACAACAAGTACAGCCGCACCTTGACGAGAGCTTGCCATTGCTTGCGGTCAGATGGTCAGAACCTGAACATGCTGACTTAAACACGTTGATGAAACCGGTTGTCAAATACACGCAATGGTGGGTTGACCAATAGATTCAGGAACTCAGGCGGATGAAGGTGACGCTGACTTATGATATGTTGAGCGAAATGGAGTCCTATTCTTCTAATGCGGAGGCGTCTCATGGTGTAGACATGATAGAGGTCACTACTTCCAGGAAAAGGAAGGAGATAGCTACAGGCAAGGAGCCGGCTCAGAAGCAGACAAGGGTAGAGTCTTCATGCTCTGTCGCATCTAGAAACATTGAGGAGATCCTGGCTACCGTTGACGCTTCATTGGTCGACATTAGAGATCCTTCTCCGATTCCGGAAGACAATATGGAGCCTCAGCCGGACGATGATGAACCACCATCTCCCACGGGCACAGAGATATTGGGATCTGATGATGACAATGTGGGTGCCCAAAATGATGACTTTCAGGAGGGCATGATTTCCGCCCTTCGAGGAATTTTAGACACTCCAGAAGGAGAAGGTATGCCAGAAGAAGATGGCGTAGAACAACACACAATCCCGGACTGGTTGAAGGAAAGGATGAAGATACAAGTGCCAGTAGAAGAGCAGGAAGAGGATGATGCGGCAAACTTCTTGGCCAAACTTACACAAACTTCAGTCAGGAAGCCGGCCAAGAAATTCTCAAGCATACAGAGGGATGAGGATGGCAACCGAACCGTGTAGATCGTGATGTCGACAGTGGACAAGCTGCAGGAGGACATAGCCCCACATGAGTATGCTATAACTACCATTGACTTGGGTCCAACCACGAAGGGCCAGGAAATTGAAGATTTGGACAATTTAGTGTCCACTATCAAGTCAAGGTTGGCGAAGGAGGTAGCAAAGAGGAAAGAGTGCCAGCAGGAAATTGAGCACTTAAAAGAGTATATCCAGCATCTGATCAAGCCACTTGATCAGGATGACACGACAGCTCCTCTTCTCCCAAACTCTTCACAGGAGGTAGCAAAAGATATAGAAGAAGATAGGATCACAACTAGGGAGGCTAAGGAGTGGATAGCAGTGAAGGGCACAAAAGCCGATACGTTCATGGAGAAATTGACCTTGGTTTATGGTGAGGCCACTTCTTTACTCTCTAGATTGGCAGTCTTGGCAAAAATGTGGGATGGCCTTCTGGATGTACAAGAAAGGATAATTCCTTGCCTTAGGATTCTGAAAGGGATTCCAAAGAAAGAGCTGATAGATGGAGGCGTCATTGCAGTAGGAGCAGCCTACGACTTCCACACCTAGTATTGGGCTTTGACAACGCGAGGGAGGTCTTGGAAAGAGTAAAGGCTGATGGACTGAAGGTAGAAGAGCAGATTAAGGCAGTCCATACCAAAATCCTCAATATGGTGGCTGAAATCCTGGATAAGGAGATTATTCGGGAGAACGACTTGCAGCTGGAGGCTTTGAAGAAGAAGGTGTGAGAAGAATTCTTTTCCATCACTGAGCCTATCCTGAAGCAGAACTGGGCTAAAATGGCGAACTTCCTAGACATCCGGGAATCTGTTGTGAAGACTAAGCCGAAATGGGAGGACATCTTTGTCAGATGCGCCGAGAGTATGGACGGACTGGAGTTCAGGATCAGAATGCTTCCACAGGTCACTATGGAAGAGGTTGCCTTAATCGTGTCTAGATTCATCGAGCACATGGCAACGCGGGAGGATAGGGATGGAATTCCTTGAAAGTAGCTCCAGGTGCCAACTCACCTTGTCAACTCTGAGTTCACTCATGTTATTTTGGGAAACCCTAATTAGGGTTTATTTGTTTCAATCTTGGCCGTCGGCTCATTTTTAATCTGGGCCATTTATTCATTTTTTGGAACTCTATATAAACTTGCATGCTCTCATTTTCAATTTGTGAAGTGAGTTGTATGAGATTGTTGTAACAAAACTATTTCCGTTTATAAAAGCTCTAATACATGATTTGTTTAGAACAACTTTTGTTTTCAAATAGTGTGCAAGGTCTACATCTTCTCTTTCAACATTTAGAGTAGAGTTAAACTAGTATTTCATTTATATGTTTGTTAGTGAATGATAGATTTGATAGCAGTGGTGGATGAAATTAAGCTCATACTTTTGTTGAATGGATGATTTGTATTCAATGTGTAAAGTTAGCTTGAGCTATTAAGTTGTGGATGCTTAACTTCCGTTTGGATGATTGTTAATTCAAATATGAAAATCGTTATCACCTCCGTTGAAGATTGCACCCACTTTGCGTAAGTTGTCCTAAAGGAGGCGAAACAAAGTGCGGTTATTCCAATTTTATCTAGTCACTGCCGTCTCTTGAGTTCTTAGGCATAGCTTAGACTTCTAAACCCTTATCTTTTTGCCCTTTTTTTTGGAAAATCTAAAATACTGATGAAAAGAGCCTTCAATGATAAAACCGTCTAAGTCCTCAACTTGCAAACAAATTTAACGTAAGTCCCCTTGTGATTACTAGCAAATCACAACGCCCACTGGCCTTATCCACATGTCATGACCTGACCAAAGAAACACTGGAGTTATTGCATTATCTTCTTAGTATTTGCCTTAACTTTTCAAGAGAGGATAAAGTGTCCTTGGGCATTTTATTCTGTGTTCGGTGGGTATTCAAAACACACACCAACAAGTCCCTTGGACATGTTGGAGTCTCGAAAGCATTCCCTCTTTGAGGGTACATCTTAAAAATACCCCTAGGTTTGGAGTGGAGGTTGTGGGATAGTGGGGTGATGTTGTCCCCCTAAGTCCCCCATTGTAATGTTCCTAGGGCTTACAACTTTAATCTAAAGAATAACAACAAATTAATTCATTCAAATAACTTTCATAGTACATAGAAATAGAGTTCCAACACTGATATACACAGTATGTAGCAAAATTTCAGTTATACAATCACTGAAATCTCAGTTTAAATAGTGCAGCAAGAACCTGGTATAAGGCGGATGTGATGTGAATGAATTTACAATTGTCTAAAACACAAGCTTGGGCTGATTTGAGCTAGGGTTTGAGGTGTGAACCTGGTATAAGGTGGATGTGATGTGAATGAATTTACAATTGTCTAAAACACAAGCTTGGGCTGATTTGAGCTAGGGTTTGAGGTGTGGCAACCCTCAAACCTAATTGCTCGAGTGATGAAGTTGCTGTAGGATTGGGCATCTAATCAAGAACTTGGATTCTAGAAATGTTGCCAAGGAATCTGTTGTCGGCAAATTGGAGTTGGCCTGCCAAATGCTTCAGGTCTGGTTTGCATAGCCTCTTGCCTAGGCTTAGCCTCTTATTTGCTTGGTTTGCTGGTCATTGTTGCTTTCTGTTGGTAGAGGTGCTATAATTTACGGATTGTCTTGGCCAGGGCTGTTATGCATGTTGAGTGGTTATTATGAAACATGTTGTATGCATGTTGAGCAATTACTCTAGAGCATGTTGTATACATGTTGAGTAATTACTTTGGAGCATGCTATGCACTTGTGTTGAGCATTGCTCTGTTGAACCAGCACTTGTGTGGAGCGCAATAGTGCGTTGTGTTTCGAAAGGAACTGTTTCCTCCTAGATTGTTCCATAGCAAGAGACAATACCACTTATATCTTCCTGGGGTGAGAATGGCCTTTCCAAGACCTATGATTCAGATAAGTACTAAACTCAATTCCAAGATATTTTTAATTATAAATGAGATGGAGTTGATTTAATTGAATTCTTGAATGATGTAATTTCTTCTCTTTTAATCATATTTATATTATTGAATGCAAATTTATGTATTATTGATGATGTTTTAATGTGTTTAAGTCTTAAACTAGACAACATTGATTGATTAACATTTTTGTACATTTGTATTTAATTTATAGAAATAATTTATAATCTTTAAACTTAATAACACTAATAAATCTGCTGCCAAATATATATTAAAATTTTCTAATTTTATACCCAGAGAAAAGTAGCATTACAATGACTAACATATAGGCAAAACGGATTGAGTAGAAATTGCTCTTTTAATATGGCAATATTGCTTCAAAATGCCTACTTGGTTGGCAGTAGCTTAAAAAAATTGTGTTCACTTAGTTTCAAATCTAAAATATTAAAAAATTGCAATATTCATCTTGTAATACCTTCCTAAAAGTGCGACCAAGGAATAAGTTGACTAAAAGTCAAAATCAAGTGCCTATTTTAAATATTTAAAGCAAAAAATCAGACCATTTATAGTGCCCTTATTCTGGGCAGCATATTTACTAAGGAGGAAGCTGATTTAAAGCAGGGAGGTGCCTATATTAGGTAGTTTTGAGCGATGTATTTCCTCTTTCTAAAAATAAGGATAGATTTTGTTCTAAAGCAGCTTTGAAAAACTTTATTTTATTATTATATTGCCTTGAAAGCTATCCTGGAGGGACTACAAAAATCAGTTAGTTGATATTGTTATTTAGTAATTGTTAGACTTATGTTTCTAATGCTGTAAGTTAAACTGAATCGAGTAACCTTGTTAAGCTTTGCATTGATGCTCGTTATTTAAGTAATGACTTTTGTGTATTGTTTTAGCAATTTATCTTCTGGAACCATGTGATGTTCATCCATTTAATCATTTTTTGTTAATGTAGAATATTGGTCTATGATATAGCCAATAGTCAGCATCCATTGGTGTTATTTTGTTATACGTTTTTTTACTGCCAAATACGAGTCTCTACTTTAACTAGTAGGCAGTTGTGCTTGTTTGTTCTTGAAGTGTTTACCCTCTTTAATTTAAAATTCTTGCTACAGGGCTTGACTATTGATAGTTTTGTGCTGCATTTGGGGGAAAATATTGTCGGTTAGATATTTACATTTAATGTGAAACCCCTATTGAAATCTTTTATCGTGTGCATATTTCTACTTTGCTAGTTTTAGGTTTAGTTAGATCTCAGGGAGTTCACTCATGTAATTTGAAGAATGGTTCTACCACACACACTATTTTGTTTTGTGTTGTCCTAAAAAGTACAAATTAAAATCACTAGCACCTATGGAACACTACTTTGCCATTGTGGAAGCATTAATCTGCAAGCTATTGGAAGAAGGTTGTTGCTAGTTTGCCTGTCCTATTTTGTTGGTTCTGAAATATAGTGGTCATTTCATTGCTTGGTTTGTGATGTATTCATTTTGTCTCTCTATCCAAATTCACTTTTTTATTTTCAGATGTTTGAAGGACAACAATTAATCTTTTGCATGTTTTGCTTGAAGAAAGGAAACTAAGAGATTTCCGCTCCTTTGTGTGAATTACTTGCAACAACTATTATTTGATGCTTTTGAAAGAAAAAGATAGGTTGATCGCCTCCTCCAATATACTACTGGCATTAAAAATGTTTGAAAATGTTTTGGGTGTCCTGTTGTGATCCATCTTCAAGATGAGTAATAAATCATATTCTTATAATAATGTTGTGCCTTCATATATTTAAAAAATGTTAAAATAGTACCTCCTAAGTGAGACCATTGGCTAAGATTAATGTGTTCTGTAGATGAGTTAGAAGTTTGGATCTAGAGGGGGCTAGGGTTGTTGAGAACATAATGGAAATGGAAAAACAATCCCCTTGTGGGCTTCCACAAGGGAGCTTTGATATGCCAATTTGGTATTCTACTTGGTGGTGACATAGGAAACTACTACCACCTTACCTATATTAAAATGCAATGTAATATTAAATATTATGTCATCTTTATCATGTTAAGCTATTTATTCATTCAGCTTCCTAGGAAAGTACATTTCTTTATATTTTTTATTTTTGCAAAAGGTACCTGGGGACTGTCTAGTAAGCTCCAGTTATGTTTTTGGGGGCTCTATTCCCTTGGTTTGTGGTATACATGCTCTTTTGCCCAGTTTATCATGGTTGTATTATTGGGGAGCTTGGCCCAGTGGTTCCTGGTGGGATTTCAATCTGGGTATTTAACCTGGTAATTGCTTCATCTTGCTACTCAGTCAGTGGTTTGAAATAATTAATTCTTCAAAATTTTATTAATGCATTTATTATTTTTGCGTAGTTTTATTTATGCTGTCATTTTTTGTCTATTTCTATTCTTCACTTTTAGAATATTTTTTATTTCTACAATAAAATTTATAAATATTCTTCTTCAAACAGGAATTTTCAATCCCTTTTGGAAAACCCGGGTTTCTAGACAGTCCATCCTTACCTTTATTTGGAATTCCAAACTTGATGGATATGGTTTTTGAAAACAAGTTGCTTGTTGCATATGAGCAGGTGTTTTAATCTGTATGTTTCTTACAAAATAAAAGTTTCTGCTTATATAATGTAACATTTTGAGCAGGTGCAGGTAAGATGGATTCCATTTTCTAACCTTTGGCATCTCTAGTATGCATAGCTACCAGGAGATGGACTGGTACTGGTATGGGAGATGGAGACAGTTACCGACCAGTCGGTCAGTTTTCAAAAAATGGGAGATGGGTACGTGGAGAAAACAAATATAAAAAACTATGGAAATACTTAGTTTAGAAAAAACATACAATGACTATACATCTTCAAAAAATATTAAATTGTAAAAAAAAAATCAAAATTTTTAAAGCACTGAAATAAATGTCAACAAAAGCAAAGATTAATTATATTGATATTTGATAATAACCATCTTGACATAGTCAGCTAAATTATAAACGATAATCACTTTGAGGATGCAGATGGGAACAGTGATGGGAATGCCATTACTTAAAAACATGGTATGGGGGTGCTCAAAGATGGCTATATTTTCTCAACCAGTTGATTAAACTTAAGTGCACTTAGACATCTTAATCCTTTTTATCGTTTCTCTTCTTCCTAGTACCTTATTGGGCTTTGATAAGAAATTATGGTGCTAGAAAAAGCTTATATATTTTCAAGCCAAAAATAGACAATTGTAAGTCCTCGTGTGTGCAAGCATGAAACCTCTATAAGAAGTTTTCTAATCTTTAAGAGGAACATCCTGGGGATGTATAGAGATGTGAATAAATTCCATCTGAAGTCTCCTGACGTCTGGAGATGCTCCGATATGTGACCCTGAGATGGGGATGTGTTTCTCATAGAGGAAACTAGTACCAGGGTTCAGGGTAGGAGTCTCCAGGAAACTATGTTAGTATGTTGTTTTCCTGCATTTTAGTTTAGAGATCACTGCCTGTATGGCCTTTAAAACTAGAGTTTTCACCTGCATGGATGGGATTATTCTGTCTTCTTGATTTGATTGTTGTTTGAAGATTTTTCAAGAAACCTTTTGTTTTTCGCAATGTCAGGGTGAAGGATAATAATCTGGAGAGTGATTAATAGTTCAAGATGATTAAGTGGGTTTTTAACTCTGATGTTTCTTGTTTCAGATGGTATTGCATTTGATGATCCACCAGAGGTTTTTATGGCTCGATGGAAGGATCGTGATAAAACAGAAAGCTCTCCTTTTCTTGATAAATTCAAAGAGGATCGTGAAAAATTCATTAAAACCAAAAATGAGCTGTATCGTTCAGGAAATCCTGAAACAGAAAGCTCTTCCAAATCAGCGAAGTCAACCTCAATATCAATTTCTTCTGCTTCACCTTCAACAAATTCCACATTTGGTGCAAATGATAAAGTGTGTACTTCTCTCAATGATTCTTCTTCAGGTGCTAAGACTATAATCAGTAGCAGTGGGGAGCCTGGCAAATTTGTAAAGGATTTGAAAACTAAATCTTGGCAGCACACTAAGAAATGGAGTCGTGCCTTACAAGAAAAATACAATGCGGAAAAAGATCCAAAGATAAAAGAAGTAATAAAAGAAATTGGACAGGACCTTGATAGGTGGATAACAGAAGAAGAAGTTGAGAAAATTTCACAGGTTCTTAAAAGATTTTCAGAAGAAGAACTTAATGACATGAAAAGAGTAAAGGAAAGGATTACAAATGAGAATGAAAAATTTGGACGAGAAGCAATGCTAAGTAAGTATAGAGGGTATACGCCAAAAAAGAAAGACCATTTATGGTGGATAGACCTTCCATATGTACTGGTACGTTTTTTCGACTTTTTATCTATTTCATGTAAGGGTTTTGAATAATTAGTTCCTGAGATGTAACCTGTCAATTTTGTGGCCTTTATATTCAATGCAAAGTCAAACACCTCTTCAGTGCCAGGTAAATAATAGGAAGAAGTCAAAACTTATTCTGCAAAGATGGGGTCTAAAGTTCTAAACTTATTTTGAAAAGAAAGTTTCTATTACTTATGCTTTCCTATAAGTGTACAAGTCATGACAGTTGAGGTCTTTCAATAGAAAGAGCCATATGCACCCTTATTATTTGTGTAAGTATTCTTTTTGACTATTTTCATTCACGTTTGAATTTATGTTGGTAGAACATTCTTTGACACCAAATATTGTGTCTGAAAATATGGAATTGATATCACGATCGATCACCATTCAAAATGATGTATTAGAGAAGCATTGGAAATTCAGAAGCACCCTATCAATCCTAACAAGGATTATGGATGGGCTCAAGTTGGTCTCAAAAACAGTACATCCATACATAAATAAACACAATGTTGCAGTCTATATTTCTCATGATATATTTTCTTACTCTGGTTGGCACTGCTTCTTTGTACCAATAAAATGCATATATATGTTGGTCTGTGGTTTCGCTTAGCAGCCCTCCACCTTTGAAATTTTTGAAGATGGGTAATGAAGGAAGGACGCAAAACATTGATATCAATAACTTGAAATTTGATTATTCCTTGTATGCTTACTTCCTTGTGTTGCTACAGAGTTTCACTTTTCTAGATATGTGATTATGCTCCAATATTATGAAGGATACTTAAAATGATTTTTCCAGAACATGTTTACATCAAGCACTGTCCAAAAGACACAATGTGACATTATTTAGTCATTTTCTTACTGAGGTTCATCTCAAATTGCAAATATCCTAAATATTATTATCACTTTGCCTGTCATATGGATGAAGAGATTGGTGGCATATTCTTTGAGTAACTGATTTGAAGGGTCTATGAAAAAATATTTTTTATAAGGAAATATCATGAAAAGTAAGTCATTTGGTTACATTAAATTCTAAGAATGTAAGTTTTAATGTTAGGAGTTAGAATAGAGTGGTCATCATAACCAACATGTTATCTATGTTGCCGGTTCAGGTTTGGCAGTTCCCTAATTCCCCCCAAAGTTCATTATAGCTGGGTTCCTGTTGGTGTGTGTTTTGAGTACGCCACCGAACACAGAATAAAATGCCCAAGGACACTTTATCCTCTCTTGAAAAGTTAAGGAAAATACTAAGATAATGCAATAACTCCAATGTTTCTTTGGTCAGGTCATGTCATGTGGATAAGGCTAGTGGGCGTTGTGATTTGCTGGTAATCACAAGGGGACTTATGTTATAATTCGTTTGCAAGTTTAGGACTTAGACAGTTTTATCATTGAAGGCTCTCTTTGATGGGTATTTCAGATTTTCCAAAAAAAGGCAAAAAGATAAGGGTTTAGAGATCTAAACTATGCCTAAGAACTCAAGAGACGGCAGTGACTAGATAAAATAGGGTAACCACACTTTGTTTCGCCTCCTTCGGACAACTACGCAAAGCGGGTGCAATTTTCAATGGAAGTGATAATGATTTTCATGTTTGAATCGATAATTAAAACAAACAAAAGTTAAGCATCCACAACTTAATGGCTCGGGGTAACTTTACACATTGAATGCAAATCATCCATTCAACAAAAGTATGAGCTTAATTTTATCCACCACTGCTATCAAATCTATCATTCACTAATAAACATGTAAATGAAATACTAATTGAATTCTACTCTAAGTGTTGAAGGAGAAATATGAAAACCTTGCACACTACTTGAAAATAAAAGTGGTTCTTAGCAAATAATCATGCACAAGAGTTTTTATAAACGGAAATAGTTTTGTTGCAACAATCTTATACAACTCACTTCACAAATTACAAATGAGAGTATGCAAGTTTATATAGAGTTTACAAAATTGAATAAATGGCTCAGATTAAAAATGAGCCGACGGCCAAGATTGAACAATAAAACCCTAATTAGGGTTTCCCAAAATAACTTCAGTGAACTAAGGGTTAACAATAGTGAGTTGGCGCCTAGAGCTATTTTCAAGGAACCACATCCCGATCCTCCCGAGTTGCCGTGTGCTCAACGAACCTAGACACGATTAAGGCAACTTCATCCATGATGACCTGTGTAAGCATTCCGATCCTAAATTCGAGTCCATCCACGCTCTCGGCGCATCTGACAAAGGTATCCTCCCACTCTGGCTCAGTCTTCTCAAAGGATTCTCGGATGCTCAGGAAGTTCGCCAATTTGGCCCAGTCCTGCTTCAAGATGGGTCCAGTGATAGCAAAGATGTTTTCCTGGACCTTTCCCTTCAAAACCTTCAACTGCAAGTCTCTCTCTCGTAGAGCTTCCTTGTCCAGGATGTTAGAAATCATGTTGAGAATCTTGGTCTGGACTTCTTTGACCTGATCCTCCAGCTTGAGACCGTCAACCTTTACCCTTTCCAAGACTTCACCTCGTGCCGTCAAGGCCCAATACCAGGTATGGAAGTCGTAGGCTGCTCCTGCTGCAATGATGCCTCCGTCTATCAGTTCTTGCTTTGGAATCCCTTTCAGAATCCTAAGGCAAGGAATTATCCTATCCTGCACATCTGGAAGGCTCTCCCATACTTCCGCCAAAGCGGCCAGTCTAGAAAGTATTGAAGTGGCCTGACTGTAAACTAAGGTCAACCTCTCCATAAACGCCTTAGCTTCCGTGCCCTTGACCGCTATCCATTCTTTGGCCTCTCGAATTGTGACCTTGTTTTCTTCCATCTCCTTGGTTGCCTCCTGTGAAGAGTTTTGGAGAAGAGGAGCTGCCGTGTTATCCTGATCAAGTGGCTTGATCAAATGCTGGATATACTCCTTCAAGCGCTCAATTTCTAATTGGCACTCTTTCCTCTTTGCCACCTCTTTCGCCAACCTTGACTTGATAGTGGACACATAATTGTCCAAATCTTCAATTTCCTGGCCCTTCGTGGTTGGATCCAAGTCAATGGTGGTGATGGCGTAATCCTGAGGGGCTATGTCCTCTTGTGGCTTGTCCACTGTAGGCACTGCAAGCTGTATGGTTCGGTTGCCGGCCTCATCCCTCTGTATGCTTGAGAATTTCTTTGCCGGTTTCTTGGCCGCAGTTTGTGTAAGTCTGGCCAAGAAGTCCGCAGTATCATCCTCTTGTGGCTCTTCCACTGGCACTTGTATTTTCAGCCTTTCTGTCAGCCAGTCCGGGATTGTGGGCTGTTCCATGCCATCTTCTTTCGGCATACCTTCTCTGTTAGGAACGTCCAAAATTCCCCTAAGGGCTGAAATCATTCCTTCCTAGAAATCATCATTTTGGGCGCCCACATTATCATCATCGGACTCCAATATTTCTGTGCCTGTGGGAGATGGTGGTGCATCATCGTCCGGCTGAGGCTCCATATTGTCTTCAAGAATTGGAGAAGGGTCCCTAATGTCCGCCAATGAAGTATTAATGGTAGCTAGCATCTCTTCAATATTTCTAGATGTGGTAGAGTGTGACGGCTTTAGCCTCGCTTGTTTTTGAACTGGCTCCTTACTCACAACTATCTCCTTCCTTTTCTTGGAAGTGGTGGCCTCTATCATTTCTATGTCCTGAGATGCGTTTGCATTAGAAGAATAGGACTCCGCCTCACTCAACATATCATAAGTCAGTGTTACCCTTTTTCGCCTTAGCTCCTGAATCTGCTGATCGACCCACCACTGTGTATACTTGATGACAGGCCTCATCAAAGTATTCAAATCGACATGCTCCGGTTCCGACCATCTGACCGTAGGCAATGGCAAGTTCTCATCAAGGTGCGGCTATACTTGTTGTCCATCTTCTTCCAACTGATCTGGCACTTGACAAAGCTCCGTTGCCCTAATCAAGCTGACAGGCAGTCTAGACCACATCCTTCGCCTAACGTCAAACTCATCCACAACATCTGCCCAAAAATCCTCCAGTTCAACTCTATGCTTGTATCTCCTTCCATCCACTGCCTTGATGTGATGATGTGGGTCGAAGTGGCTCCTAGACGGATACGTAGCAAAGGGGTAATGCTGTATCTTGAGCTGGGCACTATCGGCGGCCTGGGATGATGGACATGACTCTAGCATGTTCCCTATAAAGAAGGGAAAGGTGACTGTCGCCTTTTGCTTTGCCCTCTGGAAGCCTTGAAACTCTTCCAGCTGCCTCAGTACTTCAAGCAGGACCATTTTATTTGTGGGGAAGATTGGCAATCGGTACGGGTTTCCGGTGAATCCCTGGATTCTGATGTAAGTATACCTTGGATATTGGATGAACCAAGATCCATACTTGCTAATCAGGCTTTTGGCCTCAGGAGTCAGCCGTTGATGTGTTCCTCCCTGGAGTATCCTTGTGATGTACATAAGGAAGGCATCGTGAGCTCGCTTGAAGTGTGCCTTTTCTCTCAACTGCAGCTGTGGATAATAGTCATATGCCTTCAACTCGTTTGATCCACTGCCAACTGTGCCTTTGCATATCAAGCTTGCATATTTGTACGTCCTAGCCAACATATAGATGACATAGGAACTCATGTAGAATGTTTTAGTCTTTTCCAGGTTGATAAGCTACTCGTGGAGATTGTTACTTATCATACGTGACCAGTTGAACATCTTCACGCCTTCCGTGATGTCCTCAATGAAATAGTACATCCATGGCTCGACAGGTGCCCCCAAAGGACTGCCTGCTATCCTGTTCAACAAGATGATGATGTCCCCATAATCCTCTTTGAAGTCTGTGCGTAACAACTTCTTAGGCATTTTCCTGAAGGAAGGTCTTGGCTTATCCAACCATGACTTGTTGAGGTTGGCGGCACAAAGGTCAGGCTCTTTATCATACAGCCTTTGGGCGTCCTCCTTGGTGTTGTAGACTGTCTTGGGGTATGTAGGAATGCCAAAAGCCTCCTGTATGGCCAACTCCCCAAGATGAGCCAGTACTCTTCCATCGGGTGCCACAATCTGCCTTAACTCAACATCATAATGAAGTGCGCATTCCACCATCAGCTCAACACATTCAGTTGCAGGTGGGGATCCGACAGCTTGAAAAATTCCGTTTCTCACCATTCTCCTGGCAGCAGGCATTGGTAAAGGTCCGTTGTGCCCGTATATCCTTCTCTTGAATTCATCGAGGTCAATATGGCCAAGATTGGTGTCCGAAATGTTTTTCCATTTTGACTTTATTCTGGTCTCCGGCTGCGATCCTTTGCTTGCGAATTTCATTTGTGCTTGCTTGGACGTCTCTCCCTGTTTGATCATCAACCTGCAAGTTCAGAATACTTAACATTAATACAAGACCTTTTCAAAATTAATTTATTTCGAGGTGTGGTTTGGACAAAATCATACTTTCAGCTTGTTTAAAGGAAAATTTCTGTGAAAAAAGCAAGCTGAAAGTAAATAAATCTGCCAATCATTGAATAAAACTCGTGCCGGGAAGAAAGTAGAAGATAGAAAAGAGTAGAAACATATTACCAATCAATTTCCAAACCTCTGAGATTGTCCTCTGGCTGCAAACGGATTAAATTTCTGAAAATTTGACAGAGGAAGTGCGCCAATCTGCTGGGAAATGCGATTTTCTGCAAATAAATAATTTATTTCTTTCTAAAAATCGCGTCTTTCAACACAAAATAACTTCTCTCAATGCTATTCTCACTATCTTTTCCTTCGCAAATTATTCCTTGAAGATTCGAGAAAGATAACTTCTTCTCAATCGAAATTGTGAGAAATGAGTTGCTGAAACTCATTTTATGGCTGAGAAGTGTGATTTTCTCAAGGAATTGCTTTCTTTTTCCTGAGTTTCTTCCAATTTTAGAAACGTTTTTCCTTCTCCGATTGGCAAGTTTCTAATTTTTCTCTCAGTCGTTGAGGCAAGTTTCTAAATTTCACCTTTGCGTCACCTCTGTCTGAGATCTTCGAATTTCTTAAAATTTGCTTGAGTGTTGGAGAAAATATCAAAAGATATTAAATTAATTGTTAAAATTAATTTTCCAACATGTTTTAAAACTTCGAATCATGGGAAATTTAAAATTACCTAAGGCGGAATAATTTAATCCTCCAAATAATTTCTAGATTTCGAAATTTTTAATTAAAATTCCCTAAGTGTTGGGAAATAATTAAAAATATTAAAATATTAAAATTCCAACCTGTTTAAAGTTGATACATGGCTAAGTTCGTTTGTCCGTGGCCAAATATTTTATTTTCCAATTGTCTGCCTAGCCAAAACGTGCTCAACAATTCGTCTACCAATTTTCAATTCTCCAATTGGACTTCTGGCTTCTTCGGACGTTTATACTTAGCCAAACACTTCATTTTCTCTATCCTTCTGGGTTGGGCGAACTTGGAGATTTCTCTGTCACTTTGCCATTTTTTATTTGTGCCTTAGGAATTTATCCAAGCTGAGAGGGGCGGACTTCATACTTGCTCTGCCAGACATTCTTTATTTTGTGTCAAAGAATTTTATTCTGTTATGCCGAGGAGTGATTTTCGTGCCGGCCTAACCTCTTCTCCCTCTAGATATTTTTCCATTTTTCATGCCTTAGAAAAATAAAATTTTATTTTCCTAAGTTGGGCGAATTTCCTCACATTTCCTTGCCAATGGCGTATTTTACCTTCCATTTGTCTAGGGCGGACTTCACCCTTCTCCTTGCCATGGCGCATTTTAGCCTTGCTTTGTCCAATGGCAGACTTGGCACATGTTCATTCCATTCATTTTTCCCTTTCTCCCCATGGCGGACTTGGGCTCTTCCTTGCCAAGGGCGGACTTGGCCTCTTCCTTGCCATTCTTTTTGGCTTGGGCGGACTTCTTGTCTTGCTTGCCATTGACTTTTTTGGACGGACTTTGACCTCACCTTGCCACGGCGGACTTCAGCCTTCTTGTGCCATGGGCGGACTTGGCCTTCCTTGTGCCATGGGCGGACTTTAGCCTTGGCTTGCCAATGCCTACCTTTGGAAAGGTAGGGCGGACTTCATGCTCTGTCTGCCATTCTTTCCTCATAGGCGCCCTTCATCAAACTTAGCCATTTTTCCAAACTTTTGCCATTTTACACTAATTTTCATGATTTCTGGAGGCGTGTTGACTTCATGCTCTGTGGGATCCGAAAATAGAAACTTTTTCCCAAAATAGAAACTTTCTAAAAATAGAAACTTTCCAAAAATAGAAAAAGCAAAAAGCATCCCTAAAAAATAGGAACTCCAGAATGGCCTAAAAATGCCAAAAATCAAAAAAGCAAAAAGCAAAAAAGCAGAATCCCTAAAAAATAGGAAGTGTCAGAATCGATCGAAAGCAATGGTGTTCCTCATCTACTGGGTCTTCTGATCATTTCCATGACGTTTAAGCATACAAACGGGTTCAAAATTACAACTTGGCCAGACTGACTCTCAAGAATTATTCAAAATTTTGAACTCTTAAAGACGTTGCGCAGAGGGCGGAACCAAAACTTGGGGGTCTCCATTTGCAATGCGGCGATGTGTGAAATAGGTCACAACAGTTCCCCTGTACTATATATATATATATAATTTGCACAAAGTGTACAAAATTAAATACATAACACAGCTGATAATTGTTAATTCAATGTGAGTTGTCAAACATTTATAGACAAATCAAAGTGGTTTATATTGGTGCATCTGCATTTGATTCATGACCAAAGATGCATTGTACCATAGATTACATACTCTCCGATTACTCTCCGAGTAGCCGAGTAATCTCCAAAAAATTTGCATGCCGAGTAATTTCTGCTTTTACTCTCGAACAGTATGTAGATGGATTTTCTCCCGTCAAATTATCGAGTAATCGCCAGTAGCTCGCAAAAAACCCACAAACTTGGCAAGTTTTTGTGTGTATAAATATGTCTGTGTGTGTATATGCATGCAAACTTGGCATCTTGTGTATGTTTATAGATATGTATGTGTGCATAGTGCAATCCTGAGTATACACATACATAAATATCCACACACATTTGCCAAGTATTTGCCGAGTTTTCCCCGAGTCAAAATTTTTGGGCTTGCTGAGTACTCTCCGATTCCGAGTATGTAAACTATGCATTGTACATTACACCTTGTCAATAGAAATGCCTAACCCCTTCTGGTTCGAGTCAAAATGGCATTTGTCAAGAAAAGCAACAAACAGATTTTGATAGTAAATTGACAAATGCCATACCCAAAAGTTATTACAAGGATCCTGTAAACCAAATTTCACTATTATTCAGTGTTCCATGGAGTTTCGGGGATGGGGACGGGGGGATGGCGGGGGACACGTTTCCGAGATGGGAGACGGGGGGCCTAAGTTTGGGGGCGGCTGGGGGGTGTGGGGGGGGGCGGGAGTGGGGGCGGGGGGCGGTGGCCGGCGCTGAAATACACATAGTACTTGAAAAATTAGTTAGAAAAAGATGTATAACAATATAATTATATAATTGTAGAAGCCTAAGGAATAAGTAAAGTTAACACATAAAAACAAAACTTAAAACTTAAAAGTTTAAAGTTTAAACACAATAACACATTGCAATGATATATCATTTCATTGAACTAGTGAACCACTGAACATTGAAAATGAAAATGAAAATATAGACATTGGAAAATGCAACAAGAACTAGATGTTTCATAATTTGAGTTTCATAATCATGATTCATGAATCATAATTACAATCAAGTATCACTGTATCATCAATGTTCAAACTTCAAACTTCAAAAACAAAGTACAAAGTAGTAAATACTAATAGTAAATGGCTCCAGGCTAATGGCTTGATGCCTCTGGAAGTCTCCTAGAAGTTTCCTTGGAGTCTCCTTGGGTGGAGGGGACGTTTGGAAGTCTCCTAGAAGTTTCCCTGGAGTCTCCCATGCAGAAATGTCTCCCTCCAGGAGGAGACTTTGGGGGGATGGTGGAGAAACGTGGAGACGGCGGGGGGACGTTTCCTAGGCATCTCCTCGTCTCGGAAACAGGTGGTTTTTCTAGGGGGACGCATCCCCGTGGAACACTGCTATTATTGCAATTCAATCATATTGGTTCTCTCTCTTAAGGTTGAGAATTGAATGGGGGTAAGAAGTAAAACAACGAAATAGATCAGCAAATAGCCTATGCTTTCCTAGACTAACATAACCATGGGAACTGCAAACACCTCACAAACATGAAGGTTAAAGCAGCCTTACATTTAGTTCTTTCATACCTCTAGTAGGGCATCACTTAAATAGGGCCCAGGAAAATGGGTGAACCAAGGCAAGACCTCTAAGATCAGAGGTGGGTCCTAGACTGGTTCGAGTTTGATCAAAGTTCTTGCAAAATCTAGTAACATAGCATGTTATCAAGTAAAAGTTGTAATATAGACTATTGTAGAGTTGAAATGCGCATGCTTTGCACTTTTTTCTTTTCATCTTCTGTGCCTACTTTAATGTCCATCAACCCTAGACATGATTAGGCCCCATTTGACTGTTTTTGAGCTTGAAACCATTGAAAGATGTGCCAAGTCACCAAACTAGGATCCCTTATGCTGTCAACAACTCATCCCCTTTTGTTTGCATTGTTGTGTCCTCTTGGACACTAGTGTGCCAGCACTAGTGTACCCCATCAATTTGAGTTGCTTCCTCCTCCCAACGGTCAGTAAAACCCAGATGCTCGCCTTACTAAGTTTCCCAATGGTCCATTCCTCCCAAATTTATTTATATAAAGAAGCTTTCCATTTCTCTCTCTCTCTCTCTTGCTTGGTGCCTCTTCTAGCTCTCTTGTACTCTTCACACTCAGTCACTCTTTTCCCAATACTTAAATTTCATCTTCATCCATTTACAAACCTTCAATTGCAGGGATTCCATTGAAGGTTCAAGGCTGAAATTCCATTGAAGGCCCTTGGCACACCTTTGAGCATCACTCCATCACTCTTCTCCCTCCATGCGTAACACATAGCACACACTTTTCACATTTTCGCAAGGCTCTAGGGCCTATCCATGACCATTGCACACATCATTTCTATACACTTGCTTTATGGGACCACACACTTGATAACCTCCAATCTACTTGGGCTAAACGTGCCAAATAGGGGCTTAACTGAAGCAAGCTACTAACCTTAGACACCATTTTTTTTCTCTCTCATGGATTTCTAAAGGCTTCTATTTCTGCAACCATTTCAATCACTTTTGAATCATCTTGGAGCAACACAAAATTAGGCAAGTAGGTACATGAAGTTTCAGTTCATGACAGTCAAAGGACGCTATCATTTGAGGAGGGTCAAATCACTAGCGCACCTGAAGCATTGCTGCTGTCTAGTGCAATTCCCCTTTGTGCACATCCAAAACCCCTTTTGGTGTATTTTCTAGCACTTTCTAGCCTTTTGCCACTGCCTCAGCTTCAAACACTGAATCAGACACATTGTCTACCCTTACTCCATTTCCGTTCTAGTTTTATTCCAATCTCAACTCTTATGATTATTTTGTCTAGTTTAATGTAAAATTGTTACTTAACTATTCTTTAACTGACAAAATCAAAGTAGCAAGTAAAATAGCACATTGAAATTAGAATAACACAGTCTAAACACTAGAATGGTGTTTATTTTAATCTACAACTATTACTTGTGCACTTTCATCTATAAGGTTTAATTTTGCTTCCTTAACTTTAATTTCTCTATTTGGTACCAAACTTTGCATTGTCGTCCTTTAATATTTGATCCTAAATGCCATTGATCTAGAGAATCATTTTTTAGGATCATAGAGAGTGGTGTAATTTGAATACAATGCCTTTGGGCATTAATTACATTGTACGAAATTTGGTCAAACCAGAACCATTGTAATAGAGGTGAAGAGCCATGGTTAGACTGAAAATCTATTTTAAAGATATAGGTCATGAATGAGAAAGATTAGTGACTGATGCCATTATAAGATCTGCTAGGATTCATCAAGTATCTTGAAGCCTTTTAATCCAAGAGTTCTGTACCTTTAGTTGGAATTAAAAGAAAATCATCTTAGAAAGAATCATATACATAGTTTCTGTCGCAAATATTGTCATTGATGTCAAGTTGAGAAGGTTTGAAGGTTCATATTGTCATTGATGTCAAGATAAACTGAAGATAACATAAGCATGACTGAAGATAACATATTTGAAAACAGATTACAGGCAGATCACAGTGAAGTCTATGAGCAGATTCTAAAGGATATTATTGCAGATTTGGAACAGTCATTGGAGTAGACCTTACTCATTCTTATCTGGTAGCTTTGAAGCCCATTATTGAAGAAGAATTCATAAAAGTTATTAGAGGCAGCAGTTAAGATTTGATTTGAAGTGGAGTCTTGAGTTCATTAAGCAAAGAGTTGATCTTAGTCAAGCTGCAAGGTCGCATAACACTGAGGATTAAGGAAAGAAGTATAATTTGAAAAACACATAATGAGAGGAATGATGTAACTAATATTCCTGAAGAGATTATCACGTCAGGTCCAAGTCAAGGGGCAGCCTGAGCGATTAGAACATGCCAAAGTTTAATAAGCTTGAGGATCCAAGCATATAATAGCATGATAAGTCGACGTACACTTCTATATATTATCACAGCAACTATATTCCTTCAGACATCGTGACTATTAAAGGTTCAGCGGTTTTTAGAAAGAAATTGGAAGGCAGTTTTGTTTTCAAAGAAAGATTAAATCCGTCAACATCCACCTGAATGCTATCACCCTGATTTACATAGCCGCTATGTATCTAATTGGTTGTGAAGATTAGCGGGCTTTCATCGGAATAAGAACAAATTAATAAAATACAACGATACATTTTAATAAGGCGCCGCTTATTCTAAACGATGCTTATTTGGAATGGTTATTTGCACTTGAAGATGTCGTGAGTTATTGGGAGACTATCGGGGGTGGAAGTCTATCTTACAAATTTAGAGAAAAACATAAGAAATGATTAAAGGCATCGAAGCATAATCAATATAGGTGGCAATCTCCTAATTTAAAAGATTGGATTCGACAAGCATGGGTCACGATTTAAAGTGCAGCGATAATGAACAACGATTATAATTGAAGATAAATAGCGACTAAGGGAATACATGAAGGCAGTGAGGATATTATAGGGGACATGGCCGATATCTGTAAGACGATTTAAATAGATTAATGAAGCATGTAAAGGCAGCAAATCCATCTAAGGAAGATCGGCGATAGATGGGAGTTTTAGTGCATAATATAATTAAAAGACACTAAATACAATTGATTATACTAAGGCACCGATTGAGTTTAACAAAGGGTTATGACCTTACAAACGGTTATATCCTTTTCTGAAGAAATGTGTCTTTCATGAAGAAGAATAATGATATAAAAGGATAATAGGAAGTGTGTAGAGGATGTGCGGAGTGTTGTGAGAAAGTGTGGGTGTAGTGTGTAAAGAAAAAGAAAAATTATTAATACACCAACAGTCTTGTGGTGAAAAATGAGATATATGTGGAGAAAATAAGATACATCATATATACACCAGCATGATTGTGTCATAAAAACAAGGGATAAATCAGACATATATGTGCAGATTTGAAAAGAGGAATAAACAGATTTGAAGAACAGTGTCTTGTGGAGTAAAAGAAGAACAAATACATTATATACACCAGATTTATGGAGAAAGTCGAAGCAGATTTGTGAAGGAATTGTGAAGAGTGTATGGGCAGATTTATGAAGACTCTATGGGCATATTTGTGAAGACTACATGATCCAGATTTGATAAGGGATATAGACAGTTTGGATAAAGGTGATATATATATATATATTTGATGAATACAAACTTGACAAAGAACATGCAGATTTGAAATAAGTATAAGCAGATCTAAAAGGAATACATATGGAAGTGATTGTATCAATTTATTAAAGCAGCATTGTATGAAGAATTGAAAAAGAAAATATATGAAGATATTTGGAGATCATTCAAGGAAAATAAATTCAAGAGGAAGAGTGGTATTGAAGAGGAGATCTTAATTGTCCATCATCCGTTGAAGAAGCAACATTGAAGGTGGAACATTATTCTTGAAGTTATTATCTTTTGCTAAGTTGATGCTTGGCAAGTGGGGGTTGGTGCCTACAAACTTTAGGAGTTGGTGTCTACTAAATCAGAGATAGGAGTTGGTGCTCCTTGTGAGTTGGTGCCTACTAAATTGTGAAAGTTGGTGATTCAAGTAGGTTGGCGCCTACATTCATTGTAAAACTTATATAATTCATAAAGTACATTATTTGTACCGTGGTTTTCTCCCGTAAGGGTTTCCACGTAAGATTTTGGTGTCAACTTGTTCATATTGTTTCATTCTTGCATAGTTGATATTGAGTTAGAGTTTAAAGTTGATAAAAGTTGAGAGGGTGAAAATTTGTTAATATATTGATTCACCCCCCCTGCTCAGTATATTTTTGTGCTCTTCAATTGGTATCAAAGCGGGTTCCTTTGGAGAGAGCCTAACCGCTTGAAGGGAGATCCTAAAGAGCACACATGGCAGAAAATAATACAATCAAGGCCGCCATCTTTGATGGGACTAATTATGCATTCTGGAGTATTAAGATGGAAGCTTACTTGAATGCTTTTGGGTTTGATGTTTGGCAATCCGTAGTAGATGGTTATACACCTCCATCAACCCCTCCAACGGATCAAGCCGGAAAGAAAAGAAATGAAAATAATGCCAAAGCCAAGCATGCTCTTCTTTGCAGTTTAACAAATTTCGAGTTAACAAAAGTCATGCGTTGCAAGTCAGCAAAATAAATATGGGTCAAACTTCAAAATATTTATGAAGGAGATGCCAAAGTGAAGAAAGCAAAGTTACAAACTCATCGAAGGAAGTTTGAAAGCCTTAAAATGAAAGAAGATGAAGACATAGTATCATATTTTCTTCGTGTTGATGAAATTGTAAATATTATGAGAGGACTTGGTGAAGATGATGATGATGCATTTGTTGTTGATAAGATATTAAGATCCTTATCTACGAGATTTGATTCCAAGGTGTTGACATTAGAAGAATTGGCAAATCTAGACAAATTGACAAAAGATGAATTACATGGGATTCTTGCTGCTTATGAAATGAGAATTGAAGGGAGAACACCACAAAAGGAGATTTCCTTCAAAGCATCCAACAAAAGGAAAAACCAAGCATTATGCATCATGCGAGAATGCAAGCAGTGATGAGGTAGAGGCTTATTTCATGAGAAAGCTAAAGAAAGGAAATGGAAAGTATAAAGGAAAATTTCCTTCTAAATGTTTCAATTGTGGAAAAGTTGGACATTATGCTTCTAAATGTCCTCAAAATGAAAGTGACAAGCGAGGATGAAGAGGAAGTATACACAAAGAAAAAGGGAAAGAAAAATTCTAAGCATAGCTCAAAGAAGAAATTCCGAAAACATAAAAAGGGCTTTTATTCAAAGAAAAAAAAACAGCTCTTCAGAAGAACAAAGTGATGAATGCCAAAGCAATGATGAAGAAGAAATACTATTTATGGCCATGGAAGACACAAATAGCGAACACGAAGGAGAAGAAGTTGACCAAGAATGCAATGAAGAAGAAGAAGTAGATCTTGAAGAAGAGCTCCATTATGCATATAAACAAAATGAGAAATTGAAGAAGGTGGTCACCAAGCATGAAATAAAAATTAAGGAAATGACAAAAAGCTTGGAGGAATCAAACAAAATCGTTGAAGACTTAAGGACTCAACTTGTAGAGGCTGAACAAGTTGAAAATGAAATAAAGAATAAGTTGGAACAAGAAGTTGCCATGTTGAAAAAAGAATTGAAAAAGCCAAAGGAGCAATGTACAAAGTTTGATGAGAATGCCACAAGTTCCAAGGAAAATGAAAGAACATTTAATGCTAGGCAGTTTTATTCTTTCAATGGATATTGTTTTTCATGCAACTATTTTGGCCACAAACCAATGAATTGCAGAATTCGTGCAAGAAATACTTCAAGCTTCACTAGGAGAAATTATAATTCATTTGGTCACGATATTATGTGTTACAAGTGTAGCAACTTTGGACATACATCATGTTTTTGCCGAACTATCTTTGTTGAGCCTCCAAGATAAAGCAAAAAAGAAAATGTCTCTAACAAACAAAAAGGAAAAACTATTAAAGTTTGGAGAAAGAAGATAGATGGAAGAAATGAAGAAACCAATGCAAGTTCAAATTGCCTCTTCTAGTTTATAAGAAGAAGCACAAATTTAGGGGGAGCTGAGGTTGATATTATCTTTCATCCCTAAGGAAGAAAAATGGAAATAGCGAAGATGTAAGTTAGACCAAGCTCGATGAAGATGAAGACAATTCAAAGAAGTATGCTTGTATTTGACAAGCATGTATTACCAAAAGGGACAAAGACGGAAGCCTGCAACAAGAAAGCAATAACTGAAGGCTTGGATGTGCTTGGGTGCTCCTAGCTGTGCCCAAAGCCTAGGCGGAAATTTCTAACAAATAAATACTTTTTATACTTAAAAAACATTTTAAAATCCTACAAAACCCTGAAACATCAATAACAACCCCTAAAAGTGACCAATAACTTTCATTTCACAATTACAAAGCACAAAAACTACCAATATTGTTCCTCTTTGCCATTTTTGCATTTGTGAAGCTAGTTGGTTTGTTTGAAAGGTGATGCTGAAGACATTTGGTAGGAGCTATATGAGAAGGAACTAGCTTGCACATAGGATATTTATTGATCAAAGGTAAGTATTTTGTGAAATTATTTCAAGTTTTTGAAGGATTTTTTCATCTTTTTCCCACAAAAAAAGGATTTAAAATGTTTATTTATTGTTATTTGTTTTTGTTATGTTTATATGTATTGTAAAGGTTATAGTTTTCAATTTCTATTTTTTTTGTTTGTAACAACAATCTATTCAAAATGGCTACTAGTTCAAGTTCAGTGGCCCTAGAGATAGGTAAACACTTAAAATATGATCAAACATCACCTCTATGGAAATATGTTATGGTGATTGAACCACTTCCTAGAGGTGGGGCTTGTCTTTGGGGTTGTAGTCACTCTAGGATCAAGTATAAGAGTTTGTGCGGTCAAGTGAAAGCTCACCTCTTTGCTATGATTGGCCTAGGAATTATAATTTGTTAAAGGGAAAACAAGAAGTTGTTGCCAAAGGAACAAATTATGACAGATATTAGAGAACAAGAAGCTGATGCTATGAAGAGAGAGCAAAATGAAGGTCCCATCCTTCAACCAAGAAAGGATTCAAGAACTGACCTACATCTCCTTCAATAGTAGCTGCCCAACTACCTTTCTTGGAAACACCATCTACCCAGGAGGAAGATCCCTCTATTTCTTCCTGGAAAGAGGCCCATTGGAGAGAGCATTTCAAAATGAGGTGAGGGACAATGTAGATGAACACATTGCAAGTTGCATTTATGCCAATGGATTTCCTTTTAACTTGGTGAGATTACCATATTAGTGGGAAATGGTGATGACAATGAGTCAAACACCCTCTAGTTACATATGTCTTGGGTATGAGAAGGTGTGCACCACCTTATTGACAAAAGATTTTTCTTTGTATAGGGGCATCACTAAAATCAATTAGGGGTTCACAAGTTGAAAGAAAAGTGTCTATCGTTTCTGATGTATGGAAAGACTATAAAAACCAACCTTTAATGTCATTTCAATGTCCCTTAAAGGGGGAATGTTTTTGAAGGTAGTTGATTGTGAGAGGCAAGTGAAGGATGCAATCTTTATTTCCAAAATCTTCATTGTGTCCATAGAGATGGTGTGTGTTGAGATTGTTGTTCAAGTCATAATAGACAATGCAAAAAATTGTAGGGTAGTAGGTACTTTGGTTGATGAAAGGTATGAGCACATTTTTTGGATACCATGTATTGTTCACTCCCTCAACTCGGTGATACAAAAGATTGGCACTTGTGGGTAAAAAATAGATATACTGAGAGTGAGGAGATTCAAATGTTCATGAGTAACCATCATGCCATAAGACATCTATAGTATTTTTCTCCAATTTGGAATTAATGAAGGTAAATTTATGAAATTTCAATATCTATTATAATAATTTTTGTGACATGTTTACTTATTTAAATTTTAATTTGTTATTAACTTATTTCTTACATTACATTAGGTTGCTGAGACTTGTTTCACATCACATAATCATTTTGAGATGACTTATGAAGTTGTGAGAGGCATTGAATGTCATGGTTAATAGGAATCATTAATGGCCCAAAAGGTCAAACCATTGATCTTGAATGATGATCGGTGGGTTCATGTGGACTACGTCTTGAGTTTTATTGAGCACATCATGAGTATGATTAGGTACATTGATATAGATTAGCTATATTTGAGAGAAATTTATGATGGCATGGATTCTATGATATAAAAAATAAGGGCCATAATAGCAGAGAAGGAGAATGACCTTGAAGAAACATTTTTCCAAAGGGTGAACAAAATCATTCCTAATTTTTGAAACAATATGACTACACCCTTTATGTCCTTGCATATGTATTATCTCCCAAATATTATAGCACAAAAATACCTTCTTTGCCTAGGAGAATGACATCATCTAGAGACAATGAAGTTGCTGATGGGTACAAAAAAGCATTCCAAAGAATCTTTTGAGATCTAGAAGTGGTGGATAAGGTTAGGACTGAATTTAGTAGGTTCATCATGAGACGAGATTATTTGCGCTCTTCAAGATAAGTACTGGATGAATACTTGTACATGGTGGTACCTCCAGGGGCAAAGTTATATGTGCTTCCAACCTCTTTCAATCAAAATTCTATCATAGGTAAGCATTTCTAATTTTTAATTTTTAACATTTTTACCATTCTTTCGCATTTTTAAGTTGAATTGACTTTCCTTCCAATTTCAATAGGTTGTAAATTTTTCTTCCATTAAGCGGAATTGGAGTACATATTTATTCACTTAGTTAAGCGCAACCGGTTGGCTGCAAAAAATGCAAAAGATTTGGTCTACATCCATTTCAACTTGCACCTCCTATCACATTAGAAAGTTGACTATGAGGAAGGGGTGACAAAGATTTGGGATTTAGCCCCTGAGTGTGCCAACTTGGATGCATCTGTTTTAGAGCTTTCCAGAGTTGTATAGATGACGACAAGGCTCCTACACATGATGTTCATGTAGCTACTAGGAATGGCATTGTGTTTGCTTGTGGTTCGAATGAGGTTGAACCAAGTGATGACTTAAATGTAGATGCTTTCAATGGAGAGGAAGAAACAATTTTTAATTGTAATTACTATTTTCAAGTTTTGTAGTGATTTGAGATATAGATATGTTATATATAATATATATAATATATAATATTATATGATATAAAATTGAACTATCAATTATCTTTTCAATTCAAATAATGAAATGTAGATATATGATATTTACAAAATTACATGTTATGATTTATGATTTGACATATAGATATGAATGAATTATGAAATGTATTTTCAATTCTATTATTTAATTTATTTTTAGTATCAAATATCAAATATATTTATACAGCTGTACCCGTACCTGGAGGGGGCGTGGAATTTGCCATACCGGCGAACCTGAATACCTAACCTGAGCCTGAGCCCGAGCCTGTACCAGTACTGGCAACTTGGTATATATTATGTCTTGTATAGTCTACTGCTCCACAAAGCTTGCCAACCAGATGTGACAGTTTCACACTTCCTTATGTATCCTCTCTCATCTGGGAATTGATGTCTATGAATTTCTTTGTGAAGCTGTTGACTGCACAATGAGGGTATATGGGTTGCTGTTGACTGCACAAAGAGGGTGTATGGGTTGCTGTTGATAGGGTTTCTGAAATGGAAGTTCTTGTTCTGTTTAGGAAAACCATCAATGAACAATTAGTTGCTAATTTTTTTTTTATCCATGTATATACACACTTGTAAGTTTTGACAGTCTATTGCTTATAATTGTGATCATAAATTAATTGAATAGTTTTGGAGTATGCACGGGCATTGCTGGCAGTTTTTATAGGATATATTTGTAGCTTTTCATTAGGGATTGATGGGTCATTAGAAATACTCATTCAGGCTGTAATGCAACTCCTACAGGTGTACAATCATCATTATCTAGCATATGATACGAGAACCTTCCTTTCATCCATCATACTTATGACGGAACTCTTTACATGTCCATTGAACCCAACCCATTTGGCCTTACCTCAAGTTTCAGTTAATTCTACCAGTTACTATTTTCAATAAAACTCTGTCTACATCTGAAGCACATGAGAGACAAAAAATAGTAGAATGGATGCAGAGCATCCATACACAACTGGAGTATCACTTGATCCCGAATAGCAGGATGAACAATGGGTTATCACACTTTCAAGATTGATTACAGAGCATCACCTGATCCCAAATAGCACAATGAACAATGAGTTATCACACCTTTAAGATTGATTGGAGTTTCTTGCACACGAAAATGAAAAAATTGCAAGGCATGGTTCTTGAATATGGTCCGTATGCCATTATTAAAGCTGTCAGTTAGATTTCCTTGGTTCTCAACATCCCACCCTACCTTGGCATCCATTATACATAGTTGATTAACTTCATAGTAGTACTGGTTTCTGTTGGATTTGCATTGCAATTTTATTGCTCAGTGACTTCTAGTACAGTCGCAATAGATGCTTGCTTTGTCATTTATGGACATAATACAACATTTCAACTTGTATCTAGGCTTCAGAATAATAGTTTTCTTTGGGTTAGTCTTTGGCTGGATGCCCCATCCCTATGTTCACCTAAATCAGAAAGTATGGAGTTACAACAAATGTATTATATGCACAAGGTTCTCTGGAGCTATTATATGTTCTATTTGAATATTCTTTAAATTGCATTCCATCAAATTCTTGTGTTTGCTCCTAAGTTGAATTTTACATTGACATAAAAATATTAATCACTACACATTTTTTCCATGACAAAAAAGGACTAGTTTCATACAAGGTCGACGAATTCCAACTTATATCAGATGGCATACATGTTTTGAGTGATATTATCATGGTCAAAATTTCAGTTCCTAGCTTATTGATATGTGATCTATCCAGACATGATGCATGCACCATATTACACCATTGGGGTAGAGGTGTGTGGCTTGATGTTGAACTGACAAATATCTCCCCATAAACGACCCAATTTTCCCAATCTCATTTAATTCCATGATGTATGTTGAATGATTCATAAGGTATCTAGTTGTGCACCTACAATTTAAATTAGAGGAACTTTTTTCCTATTTTTCAATACATAAATTGCATGAATATCTAATATTTAATGGCTTATGGGATTTTTTCTTTCCTATGCAGTGCATTGAATTATATAGAAACAAAGATGGTGAACTGGTGAGAGGTTTCTACTCATTGGAAATGGCTCCAGACCTTGAACCAAAGGTTAAGTATCACCATGTTATTGCTTTTGAAGACCGTGGGGATGCTAAAAATTTTTGCTATATTCTAAGATCAAGTCTAGAGAATGCTAGCGCCCGTGTCATGCCGTGTACTTCCAAGGTAGGCTCACATTCCATGGATTTGGCTTTCGTAGAGCATTTTTTAAATCCTCTTCTTTCAACTTTCCTGATCAGAAAAACATAGTAGAAAATCAACACCAGACCTTCGAATGGGAACCAGCTTTTGTTTTAATGGGTTGATCTTGGTGTTGACTTTTTATGTTTGCTAGTAATTTATGGCTAGTACCAGTGATCTATTGTAAATAGAAAAATAAAAAATGCATTTTTGCACTAAAATGTCGTATCTATATTTTTGGATTATAAGTTGGTGGTCTAGGGAAATTGTCAAATGTATCCATATTTGAATAAATTTAGTCCTAGAAAATTAAATGGAAATTTGCAATAAATTAGCCACCTTTTTCCTTTTCTTCTTCGTATTTTTATGTTTATTAGTCCATATTTTTACAAAACTCTAAGCTCTATAGATTGTTGAATCCTAAAATTTAGGAAATCTGCCACATCTGCATGTCTCTGTTAACCACTTTCTAGTAACTTCGGAAGAAAAGTGTACTGAGGCAAACTAGTTACTATACATTTTTTTCCCAAATATCCTGTCGTGTAAATTCTTTATCTGTCACACTTATTTAATTTTCTTGATATTAAGTTTTAACTTAAACTGAAATCATATTAATTCAAGAATTTCTTTTGGATTAGATCAAATGTTTTATAGAACTAGAAGTTGACAGTCAAAAGTCCATGCGGTCTAAGCTAAGAAGCCTTTGCCTGGGGTTATGTATAGTTGTAACTGGAAATAGTTCTGTAATATTCATCTGTACAAATGAAGATGGGCCAGTTGTCTGGGAGGAAATAGGGAGACAGCAAAATAGCTCTGGTGGGAATACGAAAAATGATAATAAACGAAATAGGGAGGACAACAAGAATATGGGTAGGAAGAAGTCAGGAAAAGTGAAAGGTGGTGAGGATGAGGAACAAGGGATGCAGGAATAACTTGCTAGAGCCACTAATGTGGCATTCATTTATTGAAACTATGATCCATGTCTTACCTATTAGACTAGGATTGTGGATGCAGATGAACTGGATAGTAAAGATCGCTGAAACTACATGTATCTTCTGGAAGATCTAACAATCAGTCTGCGAGTACATGTTATCACTGAATAAATCATTTAGGATTCATCTTACATTTATGATTCTGATCAACCCAAAATAGACTTTGTGATTCAAAGAGCTTTGAATTTTCAGATGGTGCACTATTTTGTGTTGACTGCTCTGAAGTAATAGCATAATGTGCTAGTACATTTAAAAAAAAATTAAATGATGGAACAAGGGATGCAGGAATAACTTGCTAGAGCCACTAATGTGGCATTCATTTATTGAAACTATGATCCATGTCTTACCTATTAGACTAGGATTGTGGATGCTGATGAACTGGATAGTAAAGATCGCTGAAACTACATGTATCTTCTGGAAGATCTAAAAATCGGTCTGCGAGTACATGTTATCACTGAATAAATCATTTAGGATTCATCTTACATTTATGATTCTGATCAAGCCAAAATAGACTTTGTGATTTAAAGAGCTTTGAATTTTCAGATGGTGCACTATTTTGTGTTGACTGCTCTGAAGTAATAGTGTAATGTGCTAGTACATTTAAAAAAAAATTAAATGATGGACTAAGCTATTTTTTATTTTTTCCAGGACCTTTACAGGGAAGCCCAATCAGAGGGCTATAAAGTGACGGTTATAAAGAAGGCACAGATACAACTCTATATTGATAAGCCTCTTGAAGAAGTGGAAGACATGATGGCCGATATTGGGAATGATATCTACTATGATAAGATACTGCAGGACCATGTCATTGACATGGATTCTGTTATTGAGAACGGATTTGGCTATTAAATAGCAGCCGAGTTCCACATTCAAATTTTGTTTGTAATTATGTAAATTGAAAGTAGGATTTCTGCTTCTTGTATAGTAGTTATACAACTTTTTTTATTCTTAAGAACAATTTTTTTTCAGATTTCATGAAAAAATGAGAGGAAAGGTTCTGGAAAGAACTTTAGGAAATCAGCCAACAGATGGATACTGTTGAAAACTTAAAATCTTCTACAAAGTTTTTCCCAAAAGCTTTGTTCTCACATTTTATTCTTCATTTAATAAAATAATAAAATCCCTTCCCTTTTGTGAGAGGAGAATCTACGTAAAAGAACCACGTATTATTCAATTAAGAATCCACAATTGTAGCAAAAATGAATGGAAGAATGGATCAATGATGTCACAAGTATGGAGTTGTCATGGTCATAATCACAAATGAACACCAGAAAGAAAACACTAATGGCTTTGGAGCTAAACAACGCACACAATTACCTTTGTTGGATTGTGATATTTACTTACCCAAGAAAACTAGTTATGCATTATAGCTTGTGTCCTACATTATCGTTTTTCTATGATGCCATCCTCATCTGCAAGGATTGCTAACACATGTAGTAAGGGTTGGTGGTCAGTGCCGTCTTCATGTATCATCAAGCGGATTATAATTACTTTTTAAACAAGAGGGATGAAGCGTAATTAACTGAAGAAAGAAATGTCATCATGAGTTTCACTGTGTCATCACAAATGTGAACTCCACAAAGAAGACAATTTTTTAAATGTAAAGTAAACAACCCATAGGAGGCAATGCTTAGTTCCTTGAATTCAAAAAAAGAAATATGTCATCATGAGTTTCACTATGTCATCACAAATGTGAACTCCAAAAAAGGAGACAATTTTTTAAATGTAAAGTAAACAACCCATAGAAGGCAATGCTTAGTTCCTTGAATTCAAAAAAGGCGTAATAATTGCCATGAACAATACCTAACTTGCAAAATGTTAAGTGTTTTTACAATACCATGCACATATATTTATAGGCACAAGTCTCATAAGAAACAACTAAATGGTTTTGGAATACAGTAGGTATAGAACCATGGGCCATGGCCCTTCATATTCTACCTCTCCTAATGTATTATAAGTGACACCTAATGCTCTTCATGTTTCAAAAGTGAATCTAAACATCCATGTCTGGCCCATGTGACCTTTCACCTGCTAATGCTTTAGTCTTTTTGCTTGGCTTTTTATGACCTCAATTTTTTTTTTTGAAATTCTAGTATCTCATACAATATTACATTAGGAGAAATCAGCCAAACAATTGAGCATGGCATCCCATTCGACAACAACTTACAACAATATTTAATGATATTAAACTAGGTGTGCAAACACACTATCTTAACAATATCATTACAATGTCAATATGCAAGATTTACAATACATTTCCAACATTCTCACACTTATATATATTGTATAAGGGTCCAAATAAAAGAAAAAAATGAATTGGTTGTTGCGGGTGGAAATACTTATAGCTCTCTTCCACCAAGAAACCCTTGTAGTGCTTGTCACCATCACTTTCGAGACACAAGCTCTTTCATTTTCAACAACTCGAAGATCCTTAAATTTAAACTAGGACATCTTTGAAGCCAACAAATTTATAGTGCTTGTCACCATCACTTTCGAGACACAAGCTCTTTCATTTTCAACAACTCGAAGATCCTTAAATTTAAACTAAGACATCTTTGAAGCCAACAAATTTACAACCAACCATGTTCCTAAACAAAGTATAGGAAATATATTAATCTTAACATAAACACCATATATCACAACTCCAATAGAAAAATATAACTATATCACAAGAGTTACCTTAAAAAATCATTTGGGAAAGAATCTAGCAAACAATAGCGCCACTTTGGAATTTGACCATGCTATCAACGAGATCTTCAACTCACTTCTTGAAGCTATTTTGGTAGCATATCTTTCTTTCAACAGACATCTTCCTATCTCAAACACTCTCTTTATAGGCAAGAGAACAAGAAAGCTAAGTTTTCCAATCAATGCATCCAAGTGACTTTTTCAAGGCAGGTCCTTGAGTTTTACTCTACATCCAAGGGTTAGTACAACCTTAAAAGACAAACCCAAATGCTTTCCTAATCTAAGCACTCAGAATTGCTTGTTTTTATGCGTCTCACATTAAATCCATTTTTATATGATCTCAAAAATAAAAGTATTTCAAATGTTACATGCAACTATCTAGGAAAATATGTTTCTACCCAAAGTGCGTTGTAACCCTCTAGGTGGATCAAATCTTATAAAATAAATATTTTATGAAATGTGTAAACACATTTCAAAACACGAAGCTCCCATTGCATGCGAACCATATGGGACATTTGCATACACCCAATAGATTGCCTTTCAGTGGGATCACCATTTCCCTATGTAAAAGAATGTCTTCAACTACACAAAATTCCCACTCAAACAAAATTTATTTTAGGCCAATCTTTTCAAATATCAGGCTGTCAATGACATAATTCTGCTCTACAGTTGCAAATCTATATGTAAGAGGCCAACAACATAAGAGCTATGGAGACATCTTCTTCCAGTCATGCATGGTTCCTTTGACCTGTCAATTCCAACACTAGTTGATCTGGTCTGCAGTTTACCTCTTCTGAATGATAAATGACATTAGGGATCATAATGGGACAGTAACAAGATCAACCCATAAAAACTAGAGTTGATTTAGAAAGGTCACATCTGTCTGTGTTAATCACCTCATGGAAGCATCCATTATGCTTGCACCTAAGAGGACATCACTTGGGACGTTTATCGATTTCATATTCTCATCAAATTAGAGTTCAGAATTCTTATTCACTCCCTTGCCATGATGACAACCTGGGGAATATCTTTTGTGCTAAGTACCTAATTAACATACACATCATACTCTACTACCATCAAGTATTTATAGAGTCCAATAATGTTTGGAAAGGACCGATAAAAATGGAAAAAAGACTTTCAAAATTTGATAATCATTTGGTGCAATCTTAATGCTTGATAACATTGTAGTTGATGAACAAATCATATGGCTTGTTACAATTTATTTTGCCGTTTTTCTGGTTAGAGGATTTCCTTGTTTTGAAATGCGTATGGAAAGAGTACTTGGAGTACATTCAAAAAGCATTGTAGAATGTGAACATTTACAAGCTCCAAACCCACACTACGGAATGCTCCTTTTCTATGAAAAATATTTGGTCTATTTGGTGTTTAGGTGATGAATGTAGGGTACATTTATACTGGAAAGATACAAAATTTTATTCACCAACCTTGGCCAACTGATGTTTCTCGTGAATTTCTATCAAATATTTGTGTGTGGGTTCTCATCTTTTTATCAGTTTGGGTTCAGGTTTGAACATTGGTGTTTGCTATTTATTTGGATCCCTCATACAGTATGACTTGGGTACACCTGTTCAAAAAGTTAAAAACATAGACAAGTAAACAAAATTAACCATAATATCGATGCTATATGCATAAAATAGACCAAAAATATAACAAAGCTTTGCTGGTATATGATATATCACATAGATTTATATTATTTGTTAAAAAGGGAAAATATTCGATGGTCCTACTCAAATTCAAGAACCATGTGAACAAAGTGTCATATTGCTCTTCATCAGGAGCATCCAAATCAACAGTTGTTTCATTAGAAGCATGTACAATGGGATTAGGAGTAGTTTAGTTGTGTTTTTTAAAAATGTTTTTGATTGTGTTTTTAATATTTTCTGTATTTTTTTTAATTGGGACTGTCATACTGGACTAGTACTGTTTCTTAATTTAATTTTTATTATGACATTTGGGTACCTGGGGGTCAGAACAATAAACAGAATTCGGGTTGCCCAGGAGGTACCCGGATCAGTATTAATTCCATAACAATACCGGTACAAGTATGAGGTCTCTCGGGCAGTACCAGGTAACGCAGGTTCTCACTATGTTGGTTGACAATGATGTCTTTCAAAGACAATGAGAAGCATCTTTTGGTAGACAGGGAATCAACAAGAAGCCTTGATGAGATTAAACATTGGTTTTATTTTGCAAGTAGTCAATCATCAACAGCATTTTAGATCAAGACAAATGTCTTAAAGTATACTATGGGTGCTACACCTGCAAAGCTAGTGTATCCAAAAGCCTATCATTCTTAAAACATTCAATTGTGAATTATGCTGTATACCTCTTACAATGATGAACCCTATGCTATTGTCCAACTGATTTGCAATTAAAGAGATGATATTCTTTGTAATGAAAGCTGGTCCATTCTGATTGGTAACCTTTGCAATTTCCCCAATCCTAGTTCAATATCAAGAATGCTGGATATATAAAACTATAAAGTGAGTGATGTATCTATAATAGTCCTACTTGATGATTGAGCATAGAGATGACCATGATAATGAAGCAGCATTCTCTCAACAATCCACAGTGAATAATCCTCTCATTTTTGTGTGTATTGGACACTTTGGTACTGTTTTGCCAGAAACAAGAAGCTGGAAATGTGACGGCAATGCTTGAAATGTGCTAGTCAATTTTTTCTTGGAATTTTCACAACACAACCAGCACTAAGCCAATTGATTAGTGTTAGCTCTCCAAAGTAATAAGCAAACTGAAAACACTCAACACGAAGAATGTGCCCTAAAACCCGATGTGGGTGAGGCGCTTATGGTGGAGGTAAATGCTCAATAACTGAAAGTAAATTACAACTGGAAGTAAAGAGGTGGTGAACCAACCATGAACAATTTTCACACTTCCACTTATTCAGTGGGGGAAAAAGAAATAAAACAAACTAATTCATCCACTGCGACAGACATCCACTTGTGAGTGGGAATTCACCACTTTTCAGTGGGTACAAATGAGAGATTATTAAGTTCTTTTTCCACATTGGCGGTAAACCATCCAGAGGTTACAAATGTGAGAAATTAAGCACAAGTAAGCAGTAAAGAATGACTTAAACAGTACTACTGTTGTCAGTCTTACAATGTAAAGAACTACTACAAATTACAAGTGATTACAATTAGAATTGAAGCACAAGAAATAGAAGATCTCCCTCTCTAGAATCTCTCAATTATTGAAGTAATGAATTGAAAACAAAGACTGAAATGAATTTGGTATAAATCAACAAACTAGAATTTTGAACCAGCAAACAACAACTCACTAAAAATGACAAATCTTTTACCAAACTCCAAAAACTTGAACCAAACTGAAAGTGCTTCACTTCTATAGCTAGGCAACCAAGAAACCATCACTTCCCAACCTTCAAACTTAGCAAAGACAACCAACATGAATCCCAAGGTAATTAATGAATGGTACGACCCTAGGAGAGGGTCGACCTCACTTATTAAATCAACCACTTCATATTAAGTTCTGTCCTTGCACCAAAAGGGACGCCTCAAACATATAGATGGATAGAAACAATACCCATGTGCAAACAAAAAATCACCCAAAGAGCTGTATGCAAATTCGACTTTCAACCAATGAGTGAACTAGCAACATCAAAATCTGATAAACTCCAAAATTCTTCAACTATTAAGCTTAGTTTGCTAGTTTGGATGAGAAGTAGCCTGAAAAACCAACTAGGTGTTATCTTTCAAACACAAAATTGAAAAACCAACTAGGTGTTATCTTTCAAACACAAAATTGGATTAGAACTGGGAGGTAAGCATCCCTTGAAGTGAAAATCAAGTTGTCATTCCGACAACATAATAATAGCATAAACATTGGATGAGAAATGCTAGAGCAAACACTCTCTTTTATAGAATTGAAAATGACTTTTCAAAGTCCATAACTCCTCCAAGAAAAGGGATGCCCCTTCATCTTTTTGAAATATTCAAATTTAAAAAAAAAACACTTTATTTCATCTTATTTAGGCCTCCAAACTTCATGGCACAATAAACATTATAAAATATCAATTAATTTCTCCATGAGGCATCCACCCTTTATGTCCACCTTTTAACACAACTTCAAGTCATAACACTAGGCCAAGGGGTCAATTTAAAAATATAATATTAATGACTTGAATTAACTTATTTCTCCAATATTTCATCTCAAGAGTCAAAACCAAACATACTCAACTGCTCCAACTGAAATGGAGAACTTACTGAGATGCTGTCAATAGGACCACTGCCAAAATTAGAACTTACTAAAAATAGTAAATTCTGAAAAATGCCAAAAACCTCCAAACGATGGAAACCCTAATTTCACCTTGACAAGCCTACGGGCCTCTGGAATAGGCTGGCAAACACAGAAGAGTGTATGGCTAAAAATGGGGACATTACAATGCTACTTGACAATAAATGGGGATGAGAAGGTTTTGACACAGTAAAGTATACATACACATTAGATGAATTTTAAATTTAGTTTAGAGATTCATCAACCATGCACATTGCTTATGGTTCAAGTATCATAAAATATCAAGCACAACTATCACAATTGAGAAAAAAAATATGACCAGAAGTGGAAATAAACAGCTAGAAAATGGTCCACAATGATAGGAAACAACTGTATTTTGCACACGATGATAGGAAACATGACATGGCTCTGAAATAGTTGTTTGAGACTGCAATATGTTTGTTGGTGCCAACAACCATAATGGTGCTGAGATGTTGCATTTACTGAAACTAGGAATTTGGACATGATTTTGCAACTTTGTCATCTATACCTTGGGAATCTGCACATTAGATCCATCTACAACACCTGTAATGTACACTTGTTATTTACATGTAGCTTGTTATTCTACTTTGGGATTCTATGTGTACTTACTACCATAAGAACCTCGATGTAGGTGATGTGGAAATCACATTATTCTCATCAATAGAATACATGTAGTGCTGCAGAAATATTTATGTTGGTATGCTATGTTATTGGAAATGACGTGTTTCACCCTTTTGTATGGGAGTGGGCACGGGAGCGAGGATGTGACAGGTAGGGAATGCTTTTTCTGCCTTGGGTGTTGTGTGGGTATGTCCTAGATGTACCCATAGGGTACCTAGAGCGGTAGGGTACACCATGACGAAAGTTGAATAGAGGCCCATAGCTAGACAAGAAGTTGAGGAGAGCTCATCTAGCTTTGAATCTTTAGAAGAGGAGGAAGAACCTCCAACTCAACTTGTTTGTAGGTCTACAAGGCATAAACAACCACCTAAAAGGTATTCACCTAATGATTGAAGATGTATTTTTGCTTTAAATACTAACATGGATGGACCCAGATCTGTAGAAGAGGCATTACGTATGAATGCTGCAAAATTTTGGAATATTGCTATAGATGAAGAAATGTCAGCTTTGAAAAATAATGATACATGGGATCTTGTACCATTGCCTAAAGGATGAAAACCCTATTGGTTGCAAATGGGTGTTTAAGAAAAAGATTGGTTTAGATGGAGGTATTGAGAAGTACAAAGCAAGGTTGGTTGCAAAAGGTTACTCTCAAGTTGAGGGTGTTGATTATGGTGAGATATTTTTAATTGTTGCAAAAATGACATCCATTAGATTTTTGCTTTCTATTGCTGTTGCTTATGATTTAGAGGTTAAGCAAATGGATGTGAAAACTGCTTTCATTCATGGTGACTTGGAGGAGGATATTTATATGACATAGCCAGAGCACTACATGGTGAAAGGTAAAAGTAAGTTGGTTTGCAAATTGAAGAAATATTTGTATGGCTTAAAACAAAGTCCTAGGATGTGGTACCAAAAATTTGATACATATGTGTTGAGTTTGGGATTTGAGTTTTCTAAATCAAATCATTGTATTTATTATAAAACTGATGGTGATCGTTTCTTGTTTATTGCATTATATGTTGATGATATGTTATTTATTGGTAGATGGAAAGGTATGATTTCAGAACCGAAATCTCAACTTCCTGCTAAATTTGAAATGAAATATATTGGTGTAGTTAAACACATTCTTGGGATGGAAATTAAAAGAGATAGAGTGAACAAAAAACTATGTCTTGGCCAAAGTAAGTATGTCAATTCAATTTTCCAGAGGTTTGATATGAAGGATTATAGACCATTGTGTGTTCCTGTTTCAGCTGGAACAAAGTTATCTATTTTAGATTGTCCAACATCCCCATCAAAGATGGAAGACACGAGCAAAGAGCCTTACCAAAGTGCATTTGGAAGTTTTATGTATGCTATGGTTTTTACTAGACTAGACATTACCCAAGTAGTGGGAGTTCTTTCCAAATATATGTCTAATCTCGGTAGAGTTCATTGGGATGCAGTTAAAAGAGTCTTCAGATATTTGCATGGTACCTCAGATTATTCCTTGTGTTATCATAGTAATATGACTGAAGATGATATTTCCCTTAATATTCATGGTTATGTGGATTAAGACTGGGCAGGTGATGATAATAGTAGAAGATCCATCAATGCTTATGTGTTTACTTTATTTGGTGGTGCGATTAGTTGGATGAGTAAGCGGTAGGCTATGGTTTCTTTGTCCACCACTGAAGCAGAGTATATGACAACTACTCATGCTTGTAAATAAGCCATTTTTTTAAGAGACTGTGTTCAAATATTGGAATAAAACAAGGTACATTGACAATTTATTGTGACAGTTAGAGTGCGATATACCTAGCCAAGAACTCGACATTTCATGCCAGGACCAAGCAAATTGATGTACATTATCATTTTGTTAGGGATATGGTCGAAGATGGCAGGGTAAAGCTGGTTAAGGTAGAGACTTTGATGAATGTTGCTGATTCTTTAACTAAACTTGTGAGCACAAAGAAGTTCAGATTGTATTTAGAGACTATGGGCCCTTCGACCTTTGGCAATTAAGAGATGAGGTTTACACCCTCCCGTTGCTTTTGCAAGGTGTTTTACAAGTGGGATATTTGTTGGGAAAATGTGTCTCAATCTTGAAATTACATGTTACTGCTGATACATAAGGTATTGTTCATACGATGATGACGAGGGCGGGGCGGGGTGGGGGGCGCATAGGGGGGTCCCCCCTTGCAAGGGGTCTGAAGGATCATCCCCTCGGTTGGGGGTCCAGGCGGCAAGCCAAATTTTATGTACACTTTATTATTGTAAATTTGAAATGTTCATCATTATATCTCAATCTAACGGTCAATATTTTTGTTGGCTTGACTTGCCCTAGAATGCAACCCTATTTTATGAGGGAATTGTATTACGACTGGGTGTTGTGATGTGTTCTGAGAGTCTAGTTCAATGGCTGTGTTACCTTTGGATCTTTGGTTTGTGATACTCCTATGAGAAGCTTACTTTGCAAGTATATTGTAATCTTTGTTATTTCTGAATAATATATTGAGCGGCTTTTGAAGAGTGGGGTTTATTTTGAAAGGGTTTTCCCCACGTAATCACTATGTTGTGGTATGCATGATATTTATGTTTATTTCTGTTTAAGTTTCTGTAACTGTTAAATATTTGTAAAAGTTTTGCATAATTCGCCTCTCAAGATTAGTGTAGGAAGTTGTTTTCCTACCTTAGCTTCCTTACAAAAACGAGGGTATCGATTATCAACTCCTTTCCTTTTGCTGCCTTAGGAGTAGGTAGAGGAATGAGAGGAGGCCTCAGGGGCCGAGATACTGGAATGACAAAAGAAGAGCCAACTCAGGACACCTGTTTTATCTTACCATAGAGGGTGGATCAGAGAATTGTGGGTAAGACCTAGATTTGGAAGACCTATGGTTTAAAATTCATCAACATGGGTGCCTTTCCTTTTCTTGTGTTGGGCATAGTAAAAGGAACCGAGGACATTTCCGAGTGTTGTGAAGTCACAAAAGCTCTACACGCAGGAGCCTGTTTGTCTGTAGCCTTCGAGGAGGAAGGTGCAAAGGGAAAGGCATGTTGTTGTGCACACATAGACTTTCATGGAAATAGTGTGAGAAGAAGGTGGGAAAACAACATTAGGGGACGTGACTCCCGTATTGTACCTATAATAGGCCTTGTGGAATAAGACTCCATGAGGCAGTAAAGGTCCAATAGGGGCGGGCCAAAAATGATCTAGAGAAAAGCCCCCATGTGACACAAGTGGTTTATATCCAATATCCTAGATAGTATGCACTATACCATCATGAGGGAATTTTAAACATTTGTGGATCATTGAAGTGAATGCATTCATGGAGACTAGCCATGAAATTCCTAGTCTCACTATGAATAGGTTGGATTTAGGGATCACGAAAAATGGGACATCAACGAACTTAGGTCCAACAAAGACCAAAAAAGAAATGAAACCAATGGGAGGCACATAAAAGACATCATGAATACGACTTGTGGTCTTCAAATCCTCATACTTCTCCTTATGTAAATTGTTGATAAAGAGGGTCTCCTCCATACTAACATTGACCTGACTTGTAGGGTCAACCATAACACTAGTCATGATGTTATTGTTGACTTGAGCCAAAATGTAAAGTGAATAAGGTTCTTTGTTAAAGGGTAAGTCGTGTGGTGTGAAGTTTATAGTAGGAGTATTTTCTACACAACTCAAAGGAGAGATAGGAGTGAATGATACCATGTTCATGTACTTAGAAGGGCTAGGATCAAAAGATGAAGAAGCAATTGTTATCAGATTGGTAGAATGAGAAGGAAAGGGATCTATGTATATCTGTAGTTGGCTATTAAGCTTGGCTATATTTTTTTTGGGTTTTGTTTCCTACCATCAAGTCAGATGGTACCACTATCTATGTGGTCTTAGACAACATGTCAAAGATGCACACAATGTTCAGTATCATGAACAAGAACTTGGTGGTATTGACAAAAAAATTGTGCATTATACCAACTAGGATAAGGTTTAGATAAAAGTCTAATTTCCGGGAGAGTGATTAAACCATATTTTAATAGCTTTTGAAGAACATTAGCATAAGACTTAGATAGTTTTGTGAAGATTCTATTGCATCCTGCGAAGTTCTTTTCGGTAGCAATAGAAACCATGTTCGCTAATGCTTTATTTCTTTTAGGCTCCCTAGAAATAGACATGGCTAACCAATTATCAAGATGGGAGGACAAGGAGGAACCCCCCCTACTATGTCACTGTCTACTAGTAGTCTCTCAATGTAGTACATCAATGGGTGAAAGAAGTGTACTTCATCAAGATAACTTTTTCTCTCAATGTTGGTTGTAGATTCCCTACGAATACATGCTAGACATCAAAATATGGTAGGGCATAAGAGATTTGGGAAAATAGGGATTGGTAGTGGGCAATGAGATCAATTACCTTCTCATGAGTCCCCTTCTTACAATGAATGAGATCAATAAAAGTGAACTTTGACCCAATGTTTTCTTGGAACTATTGTAAAAAATGATTAACTAATTGATCGAAAGAGAAGATAGAATTATCAAGAAGTGAGAAGAACCACTCCAATGTAGCATCCTTGAGGGATTGCAAGAATAGATTTGCTAACAAAGCATCTTGATAGAGGAAGTCAATACACATGGAAATAAAAGATGATACATGGGTTTGCAAGTCACCCCTACCACTGCACTTGTCAAACTTCAGGATTTCCATCCTTTGAGGGATGGGGACATTTAGAATGGTGAGGGATAAAGGACTATGATGATAGTATGGTTGGAATGTGGATTGAGAGGAAGCACTGGTCAAGTTAGCCAATTGCGATTGCATCTATCCCATGTTTTGGAATAAAGCATTTAGGATGGGATCGGTTGGCGAAGATTGATTAGTTTCGACAGTGGAGGTTTGGGTTCCCATATAGGGACCTCATTCCCTAAAGGGACATGATTCACTCTGACTCTAGGAACATCCGAGGGCATAGTGTTGGTATTCTTGGTGGAGGTGAAAGAAGGCACAAAAAGGACCAGTGTCTACCATATGCATGGACACCTCTAGCATCAGAACATACAACTGTGTACCAATGATATTTGATTGGAAATCCTGAGGATTACCCAAGATTGAAGTGTATGAGGGGACATTAATCTCTACTATGTTAGCCATCCCTCAAAGAAACTCAAGACCTCTATCTGTGGTCTGAGATAAGCTGGTCCCTTAGACCATAAACAATAGGATTAGCTCGATAGTATGTATTATCTTTGTGTAAAAATTGTTCAAGCTCTTTAAGTTTCTCTTCGAAAGATTGAACCTCCTCAAAGGGAACCTTGAGAGAAGACCCATGATCTATAATAGAAGAAGAGCCAAAAGGAGTGCTTGGTGGAGAGTTTTCTTACAATTCTATTGATGGTTGAACATAAATAAAATGAGAGTTAAAACCAGGTGATAGACCTGTGATAAATTGATCAAATTCAAGACCTGAACGGGTTGGAATAAATTGTTGTTTTGAACGCATATTTAAGTGTCAAAATCTTCTTCTAACTACATGCCCAAAAGTTGTAGACTGGGTTGTGGAACTCATAAAAGTGTCACAACACTCGGTCAAGCAAACGTCCAAACATGAGAATAAATTTTCAACAAAAGATTAAGGTAAGGACAGTTCACATCGGGTTCACCAAAATGTAGAGGTAATTCAACACCTCGAAATGATATGATCTCAAAGGAGTGAATGTTCCTCGACTACCTCAAGGATCAAAGCTCAGGTGACAAGAATGAAAAACAAGGGAGTTTTCTTATATTTTATGTTTTATGTGGAATCATAGGATAAGAATTTCAAAGACCAAAAGAGTAGGTTGTAGAGGTCTCATGAGAAAACTCGTAGGCTCTCGACCAAGGATGACGAAATGACAAACATACATCCCCAAGACATGTTATAGTTTCATATAGACGAAAACTGAGTTTGCTAACAGAGACGATAATAAACCTACTAACTATTTGGCAATTAAAATATCAAGGATGTGCTAATATAACAAAATCATAGAGAAACAAAAATGAACAAATTAACAAGCATAAACTAAATAACATTGAAAGGAAATAACAAGGATGAAGAGAATAAAGGGGACTCACAAGAGGTCCACAAATGAAGCCTCCCGTAAAGCCACTACTTCAAAACCCACACACACAAAAAAATGAGAAAATGGTTGGGGCTATTTTAGGGTTTTTCCTTAGTTAAACCCCCACGTAGGTGTTCCCACCCCCACAAACAACTAGATAGATAGATAGAAAAGATAATGACAATAAACAAGATAAAGAAAATAGATATACAAGCTAGATTGACAATATACTACTCAAAATAAAGATGATAATGCAATATAAAGAGAATGTAGTTACCCTCCCTTTAGAAAGATAGTGATGTTGAAAGGAAGAGAATGCAACATTCAAGGCATGCTAAGAGTGCCAATGTGAAAGAGAGCTTGATAGAATGAGAGAAAGAGAGTGAATGAAGTGAAGAGGAATGTGAGAATGAGAAAGAATGAGTGAGAGTGAATAGAATGAATATAATAGAAAAAATGGAAGTTTGAAAGGGATAATGATTTCCACATTTCAGATATTTTACAAAGAAATGGAAACTCTATTAACAAGGATGATAAGAGCACTACTACTAATGAAGATGATATAACTATTGGTAGTGACAAAGAACAACTTCCAGTTAGATAGAAGACAGAGTATTGAAGAGATATATAGACAAAGCCCAAAACTCAAAGGAAGGAATGGTAGTGCCCTCATGGAAAAAGTCTTACAAATAAATGACCCAATCTCATATGAGCAAGCTAGAAGAAAGAAAGAATGGGAGCAAGCCGTGAAAGAGGAATATGATGCATTACTAAAGAATAAAACTTGGGAACTTGTGCCCCTTCCCAAAGGTAAGAATATTTTTGGTTGCAAATGGGTTTACAAAACAAAATTCAAATCTAATGGAGCCATAGAAAAATACAAAGCTAGATTAGTTGCTAAGGGATTTAATCAAAAGGAAGGTGTTGATTATGAAGAAACATTTTCTCTTGTCATCAAAATGAACATAGTTAGAATTATTCTTTCTTTGGCAGCTAGTCTTGGATGAAATGATCATCAAATGGATGTTAAAAATGCTTTCTTAAATAGAGATTTGGCTGAAGAAATATACATGAATCAACCACCTGGTTTTGTAGATGAACAAAACCCTCACCTTGTTTGTAGAATAAATAAATCACTTTACGGTCTAAAACAAGCACCAAGAGCATGGAATAAAAAGATAGACAAATACTTTCAGCTTCATGGATTTAAAAGGTGTAGATCTGATCCAAATCTTTATGTGAAGAAAGTCCAAGATGAAATTGTTCTAGTTGTAGTTTAAGTAGTTGATTTACTCATTGTTGGACAGAATATTGGGATAATCAATGATTTAAAATCAGAACTTAAAAGGGAATTTCATATGAGTGATTTGGGAGAATTAAACTACTTTCTTTGTTTACAAGTTTGCAAACTACATGATGGATTGTTCCTCTACCAATCAAAATATGCTTTGGATATTTTAGAAAAGTTTAACATGCTAGAATGCAATCCAAATTCTACTCCCTTTCAGTTTGGAATCAATCTTACTAAAGAATGTACTTCCAAGAGGGTAGATGATACTTTATACAGGCAACTTGTGGGCAACTTGGTTTATCTAACTCATTCTAGACCAATCATTTATTTTGCAGTTAATCAAATATCGAGACTTATGCAAGAACCTAAAGAAAATCATTGGTTGGTTACAAAAAGGATACAGTGGTATGTTCATGGAACACTACAGTATAGCATCCACTATGGCCAAAAGTCCTCTAAAATTTATTTGGTTGGATTTACAGATTCAGATTGGGGAGATGATATAGATGACATAAAATCTACAGGTGGTTATGTTTTTCAGCTTGGATCAAGCCCTATTACATGGAGCAGAAAAAAGTAAACAACTACATCATTGTCTTCATGTGAAGTAGAATATAGAGCAACAAAAGAAGCAGGAAAGGAAGCAGTTTGGATTCAAAATCTTCTATTTGAGCTTGGTTTTTCCCAAAGTTCTACTAGTACTTTGTACTGTGACAATCAAAGTACCATACAAGTTTGCAACATTTCAGTTTTTCATGCCAAAACAAAACATATTGAGCTTGATGTTCACTACATACAAGATCTTCTTCAAGAAAATATTGTCAATCTACAATATTGTCCAAGTGAAGAAAAAACAACTGATGTATTTACTAAGAGTACGATTGAAACCAAATTCTTGAAATTACAAAAAATGCGTGGTATGTTAGAGGTGAAAATTAAGGGGGGGTGGTAGTCTAATGTTCCCCTCTCCTTTGTATCTTCCTCTCTTTTGTATCTTCCCCTCTTCGTTGTATCTTGTTTGTAAAATTCTATCTAATCTTAAGGGGGGATGTTAAGGAATAAGATTGTCTAGAAAAGTTACAAGATTTTTCTGCAAGAACTAGAATCTTTTGGAAGGGCTAGAAGCTATTTAAGGAAAAAAACATTCTAGTTTTAGATTTCTCTAGAATTTTAGAAGTTTCTAGTTCTTAAAGGCACCAAGTATAAATATGAGGTTGTCCATTTTGAACAACACTAATGTTGAGGTAAGTTGTTGAATTGTATGTAAGCAAGTGAGATCAATATAATTTATTTCAGTCATTTCACAACTATTTTATGCTTTTTTTGCTACTATTATTTTATAATTTGGGCATGTTCTTACAGACGGATGGACACATGCTAAAAATTGTCCACTACTTGATATCATAGTAACATGCAGCAAAGGGCCTTATTTTTTTAAGGCAATAAAAAATGCAAAGTTAATTCATAACCAACTATTGATGATATTGAGGAGGTGGGGGCATCACATGTAGTCCAAATTGTTACAAATGTTTCCCCTATTTGTTTAGTGTGAATTCATCATCAACAAATCCAACAAATTTAAAGAGACTCTTTTTATGGTCAATTCTACCAATAACAATAACACTTTTTGGGTCTTTTCTATCTCTTACAATAACTTGATCAGAAATAACAAAAAACTCATATCCAACTTGAGCAATTATATATACCGAAATAAGATTCACCCCCAATCCTTCAACCAGTAAACATTTTTCAGAGTTCCATTTGTTACACTAACAGTCCCTATTCTTAGAACTAATAGTTTCATTTTATTGCCAATAGTGATTTCTTGATCTGAATTCTTTCCTTCATGAAAATCAATTAATAAAGATCTATCTCCAGTCATATGAAAAGATGCTCCCAAATCTATAATTCATTCTTTATTAGAATTTGAAGCAACGTATCCTCCCTTTACTCTAGATGTATTTTCGGGTCTAGAAGTTACCTCTACACTTGATTTTACTTGCCTGGAGATGGCTACAAAACTTTGTTTATGCGTCTTTCCTTAAACTGTTCTTGCTTAGGCTTGTATTTTTGTCTTTCATTGTTCCTCTTCTTCAAACAAATTTTTTCCATATGATTATCACCTCCACACTACCTACAAATAATGGGTTTTCTTTCCAACTACTTTTCTACACCTTCATTTCTAGAAAACTGGTTAGAACCATCATTATTTCAAAATTATTATATCCTTTCCAACTCTTCTTTCCATCAATATATATAGAAAATAATTTGCCCTTAGCTTCATACACATGATTCTTCTTAATATAACCCTCTTTAATAAGTTAAGCCTCTTCATCTAAAATTGACTTACAAAATTTATAAAAAGTTTGTTGGGGGGTATTAGGATTTAACTAAATAACCCTTTTCCTTGATTATTTAAATACCTTGTAAGCTTGGGGAAGCTTAATTTCAACCATTGCAATCAACTGAAAATCTTTCTTTGCATATTCAACACCTATTTTCTTCAACTGGGCATTTAAATGTGTAACCTCATTAAAGTAATCAACCATTTTTTCAAAATCAGCTGGGCCTATGTTCACCAATTTCTCTTCTATGCTGAATGCACTAGCAATATCTACATCTTTATAATCTTTTTCTAGATTCTCCCATAATTCTATTGGATTATCAACATCAACAAACCTTCTATTAAGATTGGGACTCAAGGCCTTACCAATAATTCTTCTAGCTTGCTCCAACTTGCATTTCCATAACTCCTTTTCTTTCTTTTGTTGAGGTTCTCCAATCTCTTTATTCACTTAGAAGAACTTGGCATTCAAGAATAACTGATAAGACAAAAGGAGCAAAAAGACCAAGTTATGGACTTAGGCACATTATTGCAATGGCTTATCCAACACATAAGCACAACCACACCTAGATGGCGACAAAACAACAAAGGCAACTCAAACTTCCACTAAGCAACAAAGTAGAGTTTAAGTATAAAGGGTTGGAGGAAACCACAATTTTTAAACATCTATTGTAGTGAGAAGTAATGTTGTCCATAGTCAAACTATTGGCCAAAGAAACCAACCTTCACATTTTCTTTTGAGTTTGTAAAAGTAAAATTGGAAGTATGAATTTTTATCTAACACATTGAAGACCACAAACACATCCCTAATTTTCTATACAAAGCAGCTAAATGGAAGAGCAACCACAATTTTAAGAAAGCAATGCTAGTGTAAAACTCTAATTCAAATGGCTAACATTAAGAGAAAATGTGTCAAGTATGGAGATGAGAAGTGAATCACACTTTTTCAATGGTAGATCCATTCTAACAACATGATTCTAGTGGTGAGTGATGACCAAAAATGAGACTAACAAAGATGTGTTTGAGACCTTGAATATTAAGTTATAAACTGAAATTGTTGAATGCCAAAGATGATAAACAAAGGACAAGTCACAAAATCCTGTAAACAAATCGTGTCACATTGGTTGGGAAAAGAATACCTATGACTCACATCGGATCCAAACTCTTGAAATTGACCTTGTATGAAATTTTTTCGACTGTAAATGCAAAAAAAGACCTTGTGCGACATTTTTTTCTATTCCTAGACTTGTTTTTTACTTTTTTGAATGTTTATTTTTAAGGGTTTTTTTGTTTTCAACAAAAATGGCAAGAGACTACGATGTGACATTTCCTACACATAGGGACGTCTTCGCTCATTTCTTCGATATCGAAGACATGTCCCAATCCCCGAGACACATCCCAAGGGATCATAGACACATCTCCCTATGACCCTACTACTAGATCATCCCATTTCCAACTTTGGAAATACTTCTACACACTCTTGCATTTCTTGCCTTATACATAATTCTTTCTCTACACACTTCCTCTTGCAACTTCCTTGAATACTACAATAATACATTTTCTACATGCCTCCATTGGAAAAGCTCCACTTGCATATCAACCACTCCAAGAAACTCCATTGTCAAATCCTTGGAACACCTTGAGATCTTCCATCAATATTGTCCTCCCTCCATTGCACCACACACCACTATTTGCTTCAAAATCACTCTAGGGTTTTTCTCTACACCATTTTCACTCAAGGAAACACACACTCATGCTATTATAGTACTTAAGGCTGAAACATGCCAAATAGAGCCCTGACTAACAAAAGCTCCTAAACAAAATTTCCATTTTTCTTTCCTCTCAAACTTTGACAAGTTGTTCATTATCACTATTGGGATATTTCTCAATTCTAGAACATCACAAGAAAGATTGATTTTTGGTGAAAGACTCCAAATTTTTTCAAAGTGACACTATAAAGAATGCTATTTATAGCAGATCACTAGCACCAATCAAACACAAACACCCAATGAAGATCATGAGTGTCCCTATCAAAAACCAATACCCATAGAGGGTCACTAGCACCCCTATTGAACATAAGTACACCTAGGAGGTCACTAGCATCTACAAATTACACATCTAGAAGCTCCTACAACCATCTTTCTAATCTTCTACAACCAATTTCAGATCCTTTTGATCACTCCAAACACACTTTCTCTAACCTTCTCAACTCTAGTTGTCTAGTTTTCTATATTTAAATATGAGATTTGTAGTTTATTGATATCTTTAGACTATTTTAGATTTATTAGTAAATTAGAAAACATTGTGATAATAGAAAGTAAACATATTAAACATCCTAGCATTAGGGGTGGTTTATTTTCATCCATTTGGGTGAACCTGCCTCTCTAAAATAACATAAGCAACCTTATTCACTCATAATAACAAACAAAGCACATTGAAACAATAATAACAACGTACCAAAACTACATATTACAAACATGTCAATGAGCCCAATACACTTAGAAATCAAACCTTCACAAAACTTCCCTCTCTCTTCCCTACCTACTTTCTCTTCCAATTTGCCTCTTCCTCACACTCTCTTTCTCCACAGTTCTCAATTACCTCTCCATCTATTCTCTCCCCTTCCTCCCTCAACCCCACCTCTTCGTCTCCCTAATACACATCACTCCATTGTCCTTCTACCTATCCCTTATCTCCTTACTTCCCTTTCATTCACCCTTTCAACACCCTTGCATTAACACTTTTTCTTTTCTCACCCCTCACTCCATCCAATTACCTCTATCTTCTCCCTTCCCCTTTCCTCAAATATTTCTAACTTAGTTCATTCCCTCTTCTCACACATCTCAACCACTCTATCATAGCCCTCTTCTCATCCCCAACATGTCTCTCACTTTCTTTCCCCCATTGAGGAAGTTAACCCCTTTCCTCTTATAGATAGTCAAATCAACCATTATGCTCACTATGAGCATACTAAGAAAGAAAAGCATCAACACATAGCATTTCACCTCAAATATTCATGATGAGGTGGGAACATTTGATGATAGCACTAACCCTTCTCTTGTTGATACCCTCTATACCATGCTTGTCTTCCATTCTTCAAGTCTAGACATCCTCTAGTGTATTTACCATATGGTTCATGCAACCAAACCCTCTTCTTCTCCTTCCTCATCCACTAATTCTTCTTTTGCTCCTCTTATTTCTACACATTACTTGTTTCCAAACTCACTCCACCTACTCCCCCACTTTCCCAACATCGATTATCCCTTCCCTTTCCTAATGCCTCATCTGTAATGTCCCCAAATTTTATAAGTCAACATTGTGGTTAAATAATTAATTTAATGTTGTCGAAAAGGATAAATTTAAAAGACAACTTATATTAATTATTTAAATAAAGCAAAAGTAAATTAAGTGGGAAACACTAAATTAATTTACTTTTTATGAGTTCTCCAAAATAATTAAATTAAAGGTGAAAAAAAAGAGAAATCAAGAAGGCATAGGAGTTACAGTTTGGAAATGAATAAAAGATTGAGAGAGCTCATTGTAGAGCAGGTTGGATTTTGGATTTTGGAAGAGGTCTCTGTTGCTGGAAGAATTTTCATAACTTTATGAGGTCTGAATTCTTCACAAAGGATAATCATTTTCAGAGTTGGAAGATACCCCTAGGGTGATTGCTGACATGCTACTTCAGGGGCTATGCTAGTGCTTAACATGATGATTTAATGAAGTTTTTTGAAGTATTGAAGAGCAAAATTTGAGGAATTGGTTATTTTGGTAATTGATAGCTGAGCATTCAATATATATGGGCTGTTCAAAAAGACTTGATGCTAGGCTATTATTTCAGGTCAGAATTAGTAATTAACTTCTACCAGTTATGGTATTTGTACAAGAAAGATGCAGATTGTTATATGATGAGAATAAAGTTTTATCATTAGAAATTCTAGTTTATATGTATTTTTGTCCCCAAAAAGTGTAGTCTTTGACATTTTTTCACTCATTTTGGGCTTTTCCCTTGGATTTTGGCCTTGTTTTGCCTTGATTTAGTCTTGAATGCTTGCAATTCAACAACAATCTAATGGTGTTTTACAAAGGTGTTGTGAAGAATTGTAACACATCTTCCCACTTTTCTAAGACCCTTTCAACATAATTCACCTAAACAACCCCTTTTTACCCCTTTCCAAGCCTTGTGACAAATTGTTGTAAAGTGTTGTAATGTATTTTCACACTTTCCTAGGCTTATCATCAACTAATTAACCCTTTTCTTATGTTAATTTATCCCCTTACTGTACTTTTAGGCCCGACTTAAGTGTGTTTCGGGAGGAAAACCTAATAAACATCATTTAACACCATTTTATCCCTGACCACCACTTGAATTTTTCCAAGTGGACTAGGTCACCACCTTGGGCGACCTAGTCCCTTTTGGCTTAAAATTCAAAATTAAAACAATTTCTTAATGAGAATTTGCCTCCAAAACCCTAGTGTCGGCCTATCATGTGACATTTTTGGGAAATTATGGCATATCTTGTATAAATAATGGTTTTCACCTTCATTTTACCCCCTAAGCTCATTTTTGCATCTCCTCACAATCACTCTTGCACTCAAGCTTCCCAAGAAAGCAATCAAGCACAAGGGCATCACAAGCAACCTCCATTGGAGCTTGTTCTTTCATGTTGCAGACTTCAACAACTAAAGGTTTGGTAAGTGTTTGTATTGAGTTCATCATTCAATCTTCCTTTTCTTCAATTGTTTCTCATTTGGGTTTAAGTTAACATCAAAGGGGTTTGAATTAGGCAAACCCCTATTCCCTAACCCCAACATTCTCTTTGTCTTTGCATGTGCTTTACAGGTTGTACTCAGATTTGGAAAGATTCAAAGTGTTGGAGGAAGTACAATCATTCCATTCAAGTCAACTCAAGACATCAAACCCTAGGAGGAGCAAAAGGACAAGTTGCAGGTCACTTTCTGGAGATTCAGACATGAGCTGATGTAGAGAAGGAAAGTACCAACTAGGACCCACAAAATCAAACCTTTAGGCTTCTGAAAGTACTAAGAGGACTAGGTTGCCACTATTGGTGACTTTGTCCTTGTACCGGGCTTGAAAAAAGGGTTTTTGTATTTCTAGGTACCCTTTTCCCCGAAACCTAGTTCGACAAAGTTTCCCAATAGGACTAGGTCACCTAGCTTGGCGTAAGTGTCCCTCTGCTGATTTTAGGCAAATTCCAAAACATTTCGAGGCATCTCAATCTGCAACTCTCCATTCCCAGGTGCACCATCTATGTGCTTTCTAGTTTATCTTTAGATTGCATACATTTAGGGCATATAGTTTAGCTTGCATTTAGTTTTACATTTGCTTTCATTTACATTCTTTAGTTAGTTTAGTTTTATTCATCCACACTCCTCACACACATCACAACCTAATCAATCCATCCTTCCTTTGAATGTAACCTCCAAAAATAACCATATCACTAAGTGGAAAGAGTGTCATTCCTACACCAAGTGCTCCTAGGTGAAAAACCCTAGGGGCCTAGTCAAGGGAATCCTCTTTCCCTTGTTAGAACATCCATTTTTGGTGGTTCATTTTGGTGAATCCGACCGTAGACCACTTGTTAAATTTTTGATTTTGCATTTCATCTTAGGAAATAGCTTGCATTGCATTAAAAAAATTGCATTGTTTGCATTCTAGGGTTTGTAGAAAAGTGCATTAGTTAAAGTTCATGCTGGACTGCAATTTTCATTTCATTGTTATTGGAAAAAGAACAAAAAAAAAACTTTGCATTTTTATTCTGTACCTACATTGAAAAAGTATAAACATCAGAAAAAACATTCAAAACTTTTAAAAATTGTCAAAAAAATCTCTGTAAGGACTAAGTCACCACACTGGGAAACCTAGTCCTCCTACATATTTTGCATAGTATTTTTTGTCACTTTCAACACATTATCTGCATTTCTGCTTTCTGCTATTGTATTTGTATTTTTGTCTCCAAATTTGCTGTTTTAGTCACTTTCTTGTCATTTGTTTGCTTTCATTATGGCCATGTATTTCAAAAAGTTTTGGAAATCCCTCAAATCCTTAATGGATATGTCAAGCTACACATTTTCCATTGATCCTAATGACCTTGAACTTACTCCTGCTCAATCAACCCCAAATGAATGTCCTCCCCAGGAAATTGACATCATTGGAGACGACGATGCTAGCATGCATCGGTTCCTTAATGAATGCCTTAACAATATTGAAGAAAATGAAGCCATTTCCCAACATGTCATCCCTTGATACATTTTCTTACCTCCATCTGGAAACAAAAAATGCACCTAAGTTACCTATACAAGGTGAACCTAGTTCCTCTAATCCTGTCACTAAACCCTTTTACCATAACCTGGTCACTCACCCTCCCATTGATCTTCAAAAAACCTATGGGAAAGGGTTTACTATTCTAAGCAAGCAAGGTGGTGATATAACAAACGAACATGCAATTCACAAATTTTATGAACAATTATCACTTGATGAACATACAACGAGCATAGGTTATCAAGACCCCCCTTGTGACAGGGTGCCTCCTTGAGATCATCTTAGGCTCCGTGACGATGGCAAGGTGATATTTGATTCCCCTCCCAATTTGGATGTTCTCCTTCCTAAGTAATGGTCACCCTCCCCTAACAACAATAACAAAACACACAATCCTCAGATCATCGCAGGCCCTCCTGCCCTAGTCTCCTCTTTCAAAGTTGGGGGATCTAGCAGACGCAAGAGGCCCTATAAATTACAAAAACTTAAGTTTCCTCTCCGTCCACCACTTGAATGTGAGAGAAAATTACAAATCCTCCTAAAAAAAGGACTTATTACATTACCTCCTAGCAATCGGTTGGTAATGTTTCCTAAAGATGGTAACATACCACATTGTGCTTACCATCGTGTCCTTGGTCATCAAAGTGATGAATGCCATCTGTGAGAGATACTGAGTAAGTATCACTTCTTTGGTGATAATTGCTATCCCCTCACACCATAAATAACTACCACACAGACCACCATGTAATAGTTGTAGAACATTCCATTCTCACTATTACATGCTCTTTCCCATCACCTATCTTGGCTCACTTTAGCCCTGCACTTAGTGAGGGCAAGAGGTTGCTATCCTTTTCCTAGTAACGCATTTTCCCTTGTCCCTTAGCTTCATTGTCCATCTCCCGCTTATACCAACTGATATTGGGAGGTGGATGCCTTTCTTAATGGTTGACTTGCACTTGCTTTACTAGTAGTGTTTTTTTTTTGCATGTCATGTGTTCCCTCGTACTGTTTGATGTTCCCTCTCTTCGTCACATTCTTCTCTATGTCGTGCATTCCTTTTCACTTTTCACTTTTCATTTTTGCCTTCCATTTAGGTATGATGCAAGGCATTGAGACTGCAATGTCTCCTTCATGTTGACCCAAATGGACCCCTCTTTTCCTTTTCCTTTTGTTCTTTTTACCTTCCATTTGGGGATGATGCAAGGAATTGAGACTGCAATGTCTCTTTCATGTTGACCCAAATGGAATCCTTTTTTCCTTTTGCTTTTGTTCTTTTTGCCTTCCATTTGGGGATGATGCAAGGCATTGAGACCGCAATCTCTCCTTCATGTTGACCCAAATGGACCTCTTTTCCTCTTTGTTTTCCTTTTTTCCTTTCATTTGAGGATGATGCAAGGCATGTAGACCGCAATGTCTCCTTCATGTTGACTCAAAAACAAGGCTCTTTTTCATTTGACTTTTCCTTTTTGCTTTTTGTCCTTTTGGGGATGATGCAAAGCATCGAGACACCCTATGTCTCTTCCATGTTGACCCAAATTTACTCTTTCTTTATTTTCGATCTCTTTGTGTCTTCTTCCAGTTCTATGTATTTGGGGGAATGTTGATAGTTCCACACTCTCTAAATAAACAATGCAACAATGAACAAACTGACCCAAAATCCGTAGATCCCTTATGTGTTTGGTGTTTTTCATTTTGGGGGCACCCTCTTTCCCTTTTTCTTTTCTCTTTCTTTCTCTTCGCATGATTTAGCCTTCCTTGGAAACACATTGCTTGGCATAGGGCTTTTCAAGTAGGATCTCATGTCCTTTTCTTCCTTTTTGAATTTTGCCTTTCTCTACTTTAAAACAATTGCTCACAAAACCGTGTGTAGCAATTCCTTTAAAGTGGGGGTATACATTGACATTATTTATTTTTCATTTTCATTTGTTTCTCTTTGTCCTTGGTTCCTAGTGTAGCCTTGTCACTTCACATGATGTGTTTTCTCACTTTGTGGATGACATTTGGTGTAATGTCCTTCATAAGTGTGACTTATCTTAGCATATTACATTCCTCTTAGTGGCTTGATGCGACACACTATATCCCCTAAGTTGTGAATATTCTATCCTTCGATAGGTCCTCTTTTGGAGACATTAGACACAATGGTCCCTAAGTCAAAGACCTCATATGAACTAAACAAGAATCCTTGGAACACTCTTTTTGCATTTTACATTTTGCACTTTTGCATTCGTGCATACATGGCCACCTTGCATAACACAACTTACATGCCCGTGGTGCCATCTTGTACTTGTTCATGAGTTCTAAGCATCCAAGGCTTTTTTTGTATCATGAACCGCACCCTCATCCTTTGTGGTGCCTTATCAAAGTTATTATGAAGTATAACTTTGGTATGGTTGAGCGGGAAGCCCAACTAGTGTCACGACTTTCCCCATAGACACCTTTGTGTGTGTGTGAGTACATACCAGCCGAGTGTATGTTTCTCACACTTTTTGGCATTCTCACCCGATGAACAACCAAAAGTCTCATTGGCCCAGAGTGAGTACCCTCTTTCTTTTCAAACAAACAACCTAGATCTGATCCAAAACTAGTTGGACAAATGATCAAAGCTTGATCCGACCTTTCCCTCTCTCTTCACTCTCTCACATCACTTCTTATGTGATCTCTTGTGCTTATGTTTGGTTCACCATGGGATGTTGATCTTGGGGGCTTGATCACCCCTCTTGATTGATGTCATCTCATATTACTAGCATGAATATATAAGATCTCACTCGATATGCATGAATCAACTACTTTAGTGTGAGTTTGAAGCAAGTTCATCCTCTCACTGAAGTGGGGGCTAAATGTGTCACCAAAAAGTGTAGTCTTTGACACTTTTTCACTCATTTTGGCCTTGTTTTTCCTTGATTTAGTCTTGAATGCTTGAAATTCAACAACAATATAATGATGTTTTGCAAAGGTTTTGTGAAGTTTTGTAACACATATTCCCATTTTTCTAAGACCCTTTCAACATAATTCACCTAAACAACCTCTTTTTACCCCTTTCCAAGCCTTGTGTCAAAGTGTTGTAAAGTGTTGTAATGTATTTTCACACTTTCCTAGGCTTATCATCAACTAATTAACCCTTTTCTTATGTTAATTTGTCCCCTTAATGTACTTTTAGGCCTGACTTAAGTGTGTTTTGGGAGGCAAACCTAATAAACATCATTTAACATCATTTTATCCCCGACCACCACTTGAATTTTCCCAAGTGGACTAGGTCGCCACCTTGGGTGCCTAGTCCCTTTTGACTTAAAATTAAAAATTAAAACAATTTCTTAATGGGAATTTTCCTCCAAAACCCTAGTGTCGGCCTATCATGTGACATTTTCAAGAAATTAGGGCATATCTTGTATAAATAAGGGTTTTCACCTTCATTTTCCCCCCCTAAGCTCATTTTTGCATCTCCTCACAATCACTCTTCCACTGAAGCTTCCCAAGCAATCAATCAAGCACAAGGGCATCACAAGAAACCTCCATTGGAGCTGGTTCTTGCATGTTGCAAACTTCAACAACTAAAGGCTTGGTGAGTGTTTGTATTGAGTTCAGCATTCAATCTTCCTTTCCTTCCATTGTTTCTCATTTGGGTTTAAGTTACCATCAAAGGGGTTTGACTTAGGCAAAACCCTATTCCCTAACCCCAAAATTCTCTTTGTCTTTGCATGTGCTTTAAATTTTTTAATCAGATTTGGAAAGATTCAAAGTGTTGGAGGAAGTACAATCGTTCCATTCAAGTCAACTCAAGACATCAAACCCTAGGAGGAGCAAAAAAGGACAAGTTGTAGGTCACTTTTTGGAGATTCAGGCACATGATGTTGCAGAGAAGGAAATTACCAGTTGGGACCCACATAATTAGACCCTCAGGCTTCTGAAAGTACCAGGAGGACTAGGTCGCCACTATTGGCGACCTTGTCCCTATATCAGGCCTGAAAAAGGGTTTTTGTTTTTCTGGGTACCCTTTTCCCCGAAACCCAGTCCGACAAAGTTTCTCAATAGAAGGACTAGGCCATCCAACTTGGCGTAAGTGTCCCTCTGTTGATTTTAGGAAAATTATAGAACATTCTGGGGTTTCTCATCTGCAACTCTCCATTCCCAGGTGCACCATCTCTATGTTTTCCAGTTTATCTTCAGATTGCATACATTTAGGGCATATAGTTTAGATTGCATTTAGTTTTACATTTGATTTGATTTACATTCTTTAGTTAGTTTAGTTTCATTCATCCACACTCCTCACACACATCACAACTTAATCAATCCATCCTTCCTTTGAATGTAACTGCCAAAAATAACCATATCACCAAGTGGAAAGAGTGTCATTCCTACACCAAGTGGAAAGAGTGTCATTCCTACACCAAGTGCTCCTAGGTGAAAAACCCTAGGGGCCTAGTCAAGGGAATCCTCTTTCCCTTGTTAGAACATCCATTTTTGGTGGTTCAGTATTTATGCCTTAACATTTAATATGTATTCATGGTAAATTGAATGAAATGTAACACTCAGAACAGTAAGGTTTTAAGTGTTTGAAAATATGCCAATTTGTCTAACGTCCTGAAATTAAAAAAAACATGTGCCAATTTGGGGTGGCACATTACATCATCCCACATTTCTTAAACCATAGCCACCTCATCCAAAAATTGGATGAGAAAAGTTGGACCATTAGGTTAGGAGTTGTCAAGTGAATGACAACAAGTCATTTTGTGAATTATAACCAAATTTATTTCATCATTTGAAGTGATACACTACAAAGGATACTACTCTTGGTAGAAGGCATGTTCAAGATGTTCCAAGCCATCTCATAGGTGACTTGAATTTTAAGTGAAAGTCTTAAAACAAGGCAAGAAACCTAGTTGAGTGAAATTTCCACTTGCAACAATTGGAAAAAGCATCACTAACTGCAACAAGTTCATCATGAATACAACAAAAATAATAATGCCACTTGGATAAAGCAACAAAAAAAGTAAACACCTGTAGAAAAATTGGTGAATTTGTCATAGTGGAGGTGTAATATGGAATGTGAATATTTTTTGATGTTTCAACTTGTTTTTCCAACATTTTATATTCATTTATTGGTATTGGAAGGTCTTGGAAAGACATGTGCTTATTGTAAATAAGTTTTGGAGAAGTTTATCTCAATTCTTATGGTGGTTTTACTCCATCTTTTCATTAGATTTGGTGGTTTTTATAGTCCATCTCTCATTGTAATGGTGGTATGAATCCATCTTTTCACTACAACTATGTTAGTTGCAACTTTTATTCATGGTGACAAAGCTACTATAGGTATATTGGAGCATTTGAGTGTCGGGATAGCTCAATTTATCCATGATTCCAATTTAAAAAATTGTACTTATTTGTTTAACATTGATTTGAGAGAAAATAGCTCACTTTTAGTTAGAGTTTTTACCAAGATGGGTTTCTCCAAGGTAAAATTTTATGTTCTTGTGTTGTGATATGTTTCTCATTTTCTTGTCATGATTCATGAATTTTTCCATGTTTTACCTTCATATGCATGCCATTTTATGTTATGTTGCTAATCAATGGAAGAAATTAAGGTATGTGTATTAGGGATTTAATCAAAATTACAAAAGTGATATCCATAATTGATGTACAATGTATGAGGGATATCCTCCCCATTTATAGATCACCGCCACAACCATTTCTCACTTAGTTTATCCCACCACCTCTCTAATCCCAAGGCCAAACCTCACTCTGCTAAAATTCCCTCTTATATTACTCCTCTCTTCCATACCTCTTGTTTTTTTACTCCCTCCCAACCTTTCACTCACCCTCTTGTCTCATCTCATCCCATCCCCTTCTTAACTTACTACCCTTGCTCCTCCCAAGTACCTTTCACCCCTACATATACCATTGCTTCCACTCCACCTACTTCCTTTCCTTGTACCCATCGTATGCTTCTTCTTCCCCCTCCTTACCATACTCTTACTTCTAACCCGACCATGCTGCACATCTTACATCACCTTGGGGCTATGTAAACTAAATCAAATTCTCTCACCCCCTTATATAGAGTTACAACACAATCCTCTCTCTCTCTCTCTCATGATATTCTCTCTCCTCCCTTTCCTCTCACATTTGTGACTCCTCGAGTTTACATGTACAATCATAAGGAAGACCCAATAACACATGTAGAGACATTTAATGCTAGATGCCTTGATTTTTCTATGATGACCACCTTCTTGCAAAAATATTCCCTCACAGACTCAAGGACTATGCTCTTGAGTGGTTCTATTATTTTCCTCACAATTATATCTACTCCTTTGTGAAACTAGCATGTGCTTTTATCTAACACTTTCAAGTCAATATTAGCTTGAAAGTTACCTTCACAAACTTGGCATAGTGTAGGAAAGGATCTGCTAAAAGGTTTAATGATATACATAGAGATGAGATTCAGAGTCTCTTCATCAATAATTTGATAGCACCAACTAAATAAAAGTTCTTATATAATTTCTATACTTCTTTTTCAAAATTTTTTTAGCCTGTAAGATTATGAGACTAAGCTCTTATGTGCCAATCTCTTGTCTTATAATCCCTCTTCCTATGTGCCTTATTCTTCTTCTCCATCTACTTCTTCCTCTCCATATCCTTCTAAATTATCTTAACCATATTTTAAGGAAAACAATTATTCAACTTCCAAAAAAATGATTCTAATTCAAATGTCCACCATGTTGACCCTTCTCCCTCTTCTTATAATGCCATCACCTTCAAACTATACAACAATAAAAAATTCAAATGCCTTATTGATCCCCTTAACATTCTCAACCAACTTATTTCTACTAACCTTCTTACCTTACCACCTATTTGCCCCTTTAAACACTTCTCTTTCTTTAATATGCAGTTATGATTCTAAAGCTTTCTACCAATATCACCAAGTCCCTTGACACTAATAAGTGTACAAGCCTTAACCACAAGGTATACTTATCAACAATAACATAATTCATGTTAAGGTTCATAATGATAGGGAACTAATTTGTAGCATTTCCTAATCAAAACCTATAGATTTATACTAATCAATTTACTATTCAGTCAACACAACCAATCAAATCGTGTAGATCCTATTCTTGAGCATTCTCCCTCTTCCACCTTAATTCTACCTAATGCTTCTACAAATTCTACCCCACCTTCGCCTATTGATCTACCCTTAGTTCCCTTCAATGACTTTGTTGTTGCTCTTGATGCACACTCTTCTTCCTCTCATCCTATCATTACGTTTTCTTCTTTTGAGATCCCTTCCAATGGTTATCATGTCCCTCTTTATGTTGAAGGATCATTGCCATCCTTGTTCACCTTAATTGTTACTTCAACATAGTGACAAAGGAATTTTTATATAGCCATCACTTTCAACAAGATTTTTATGTTGCATCCAAGGTTGCCCTAAAAGCTTTAATGATGTTTTTGTTGATACTTTGGCATGCCTCATTTATCCTCTCTAAATCAATCCTAAAGAGTTGCTCATGCTATGTCATATCATCCCTAATTTCAACCAATTTAGGATTCTTCCAAGGTTCCATTTGGTAACAAGCCCATGCAATGGGAGAAAGTGTTGGAAGAACTAGTTGCGGTCCCTAGCCTAAGGAAGGGGAAAGGAAAAGTGAAAGTGGTGAATGAACCTGTTGAGGACCCAGTGACAAAACCTGTTTAGGATACCATGGATGGATAGATCAATGTGCAGCCCCAAGATTTAGGAGGTCCCAATGAACAAAAATTAAATGACCAGCATAATGTTGATCAATGCAACAACTATAAGAACTTGAAAGATAAGATTACGACCCTTGAGGAAAACCTAGATCTCCAAAAAAATTTCTAAAATAGTTTCTATGGAAGATTCAAAATGTTAGACATAAAGTTCAATGCTTGGAGGGTAGCAGTTCTATGTAGTCACCTGTCAACCCCAACCACTCCAATATTCCCATCAATGAAGAGCTTTGGACTAAAGTAATTTTTTTTTTTGTTATGTTTGGCAACTTAGAAGTGGTGGAGAGAAAATTGAATGCCTTGGAGAAGACCTAGGCTAGCATCATAAATAATTTGAGAAAGGTGTTGCAGGTTAGTGAAGACATTTTAAAAAAACTTTGCCACTATCTTGTACATGCTCTAAGAGGAACTTGTGAAGAGAAAAAATATTGAGATCTCTGGTCTGGGAAAAAGAACTAGATCCAAAATTGTTGCCAATGTAGAAACCTAAAGCCCCAAAACAATGATCATTGATGAGGAAAAAATTCCATTTGATGAATAGGTAGAATTCCTGCCAAAGAAGTGGCATGCTGACTCGGGTCTTAAAAGGTTGACCAACTTGAAATAGGCCCTGTTCTACTCTTCTCTTCTGTTTGGTTTTATCCTATTTTTGTCCTGATCTTGTGTTGTCTCTTTATGTTTTTCTATTCTTCCCCTTTTTGGGATTTTATCCCTCTATAGTCCTACATCTCATGGGACTCATTGTTTTGGCCATTGGGATGCTTTTGTAAAAATGGGTTTGGGCACTTTCAAAAACTCATTTTTTACCTTAATAAAAAACAAGCTAATGCAATCCCTTCACTTATCCATCGATGCATTAAATATATTCATGATAATGAGATGGTAATTATCCTTTATCATGAGTACCAACCCTCGTCTGAGTTGTAGAACTTTACCATTGACACCTTCATTACCAAACCCACAAGCCCACCATATGAGCACCATGCCACACTATTTGACTTTTATACACTTATTATTCACATCTTTTTGTCTCCCATTTCATATCAACTTATTATTCACACCTTCCATGATCTTACCATTTCTACCTCATCTCCTTTTTGTCCCCCATTTTCAAGATAATTTCCTATACATACACTCCTATTTAACTACTATTGCCTTTAGAAAAAATTAGTCACTTTATCACTTTCTTACTACACTTTACCTTACTTCCCCCTACTATAATCATCACCCTATTGTACTTTATTCCACTCACATTCATGCTTTCCTAATTCACTCTACATTGCTTCAATCCATTCAAATTATCACATTGATCACATTACCATACACTTTACATTCCTTCCTACTATTCCCACTATTACTTATCTAATGTTACACATTATCTCATTTCTTATACACTTCACTTTACTTCATCCTACTTTAATTGTGCCTTACCTTGGGCATATCACTGTGCATGGTATGTCTAAATTTTCATTGTGCATCTTACCATACATCATAAATAATTCATACCATCCTCATACACCTACTTTCTAATCCACCTTATACTTATCTTCTTTTCCCCCTTGCTCTTTCCATGGGGTTAACCCTATGGGGGGAACCATACATTGGTATCAATAAAGGGCATAATCTCACTATATGTTCCTCCTAAATTTTTTCTCACTCTTATCTTTTCCTATTTTTTATGTTTTCACTTTTATTCCTTGCTTATCTCTCTATTGCTTCCTCTTTTCCCTTCCCATGGGGGAAAAATCTTCTAATCATATCTCTAGGAGCTAAAAATCCCTTCTTGTTTATTGTTCACACCATTCTATTCTATACATTACACCTTGAAACTCATTTACAATCTAGTTTTATATTCCCCTTATCCACCTCTACATTCTCCTTAAATTTATTGCATCTACTTGTTGGATGTTGTGGTTGCATTTTTGATATGTGGTTGTCATTGATATCAACACTATTAGAATTAATGATGCTTAAGGATGTATATGCCGAGGATATTGAGAAAATTGTAAAAATAATATTGCTGACAACCAGTGAAGGTGAGAAGGTCAGAATGTTGGAAAGTTCTGTACATTGAAGATTTGAAGGTGCGCTTCAAAGGGTTTGTTTTGTCAGAAATTTTTAGAGGTTTGCATCAAGATTTGTGGAAGTTATGAAGATCTGTGTTGCTATAGTTATTCAGCTTATGTAGATGGTGTTCTTGGATGAAGCAAATGAAATTATGGTAATTTCATGTGTTGTGCATGTACCTATTTCATTCATGGATGAGTCTAGATCGTACTCTATCCTTTCTGTACATCCGCATTGATCAAAGTGTTCGTGATCGAAGATTTTTCCAATGTGTGCTCGAGTTTTCATGTTATTGGCTGACATGATGGTGTTAGCGTGTTGCGGATCCATGAAGATTAAGATTTTATTGTTTGGCATGTTTGAAGGTGTTTGTTTGGGTCCTAACTATGTTGTGACCGACTTGTGTTAGTGCATATTGAAATTTATTCATGTATTGAGGCCAACAGTTGCAATGTATTCTTTATTTGAGGCCGACTGAATAGTGGATGTAAATTCGTGTAGCAAATATATATATAAGTGTTTTTTCCCCTCATTTAGAGGCAATTCTCAGTGTGTGCAAGAGGTTTACGTGTGTGAATAAAGGTCAAATCATTCAAGAGTAGAGCAGAGTGTGAAGAAGCGTGAGCAGAGTGTGGAAGAGTGTGTAGAATTTTTTGTGAGCCTAACTGGAATTGTAATCAGGCTTTTGTAGAAGCTATTTTCTCAGCTCAACTTCATCAAATGGATTTAATCTAATTATTTTATGTAAGGCAGTGAGCCTTCCCTTTGAGCAGTGTGCTCTAGGCAGTGCGCCTAAATGCAAGTTCATTCCTTTTTCATTCTTCATTATACTTCTAACAGGGTATAATCTTGTGGACTAACATCCACCAGGGTTTTTCCCCTAATAGGGTTTCCACGTATAAAATCTTGGTTTTCATGTGTCTCTGATGTGTTATTAATTTATGCTTGAATTGTTATTTATCAGATCTGAGATTTAAGGTTGATTAATGTTGTATAAGTTTGATTTTGGTAACAACTGATTCACCCTCCCTCTCAGTTGTCTATCCTTATTTTTCCAACACTCCTCACATCTGTAATGTCCACTTCTCAGTCATAATATTTTCTGTGATTGATTTCTTATTTTTGGAGTCTTGTAGGCTATTCAGAGGAATTTCGAGGGATCCTAAGATTCTTGGAGGATTCTTTCCAACATTTCAGTGGGTAATTGCAAAGGGTTGCCAGAGTGTTTTCTGAGATCCTTGGTGGGCAATATTGCTATTTTTAGCAGTGTATATTTTAACAGTGACTATTTTTAGTAAGTCATGACTGCATCTCATTTTGGGCTAATTTTGTGTTTGGACACACTTACTATTTTTAGTAGTATGCTATTTTTGGCAGTAGTTCTGGCTGTAGTTTAATGTTGGGTTTCTAGTTTGGCAGTGGTGGTAGTTTCTGTTGTTGAGTTCTATCATTTTTGGTAGTTCAGTGCATCCACCATCATTGGAGTTCAAAAAGGAAAATATTGCAACTTAAGTTATAAAGTTATAAAATTCAAAAAGGCCCCTTGGACCCCCACACCTAGCATTGGTAACTTAAGTTGTTTTTAAAAGGTGTTTTTGATCATGCTAAAGTGGATGCCTAAGTTGGAGGGTTTTAAGTGAAATTTAAATAAAATATTATTTCCTAAGGATGGCATCCCATTTGGAGAGAAAACAAGTTCAAATTTTTGGAGCCCTAATTCTTATTTATACCCCCCTCTTGCTCTCATTTTAATTATGCAATGTTATGATAACGAAGTGCTGCTGAATTGGTGTGAGAATCCTTGGGCTGTGAGGACGAAAAACCTCAAGGTTGTCTTTAGTTTCAGAGTTGCAAGACACTTCCTAGCTGAACATTGGTTTGGCTCCATTGCAGGGGTTACCATTGAGCTCATTTGGTGATGGCTTTCCTTTCATTATCAATTTTGGATTTGTATGATGTTTTCTGGATATGATTTTTGATGTGTGTGATGATTTTCCGTGTTGTTGGAGCATTTTGGAGTGGTATTTCAAACTTCTTATTGTTGCTGGTCCATATTTTCCTAGCCTATTCGTACCACCTATTTGCTCCTGCTGATTTGGGTGTTGGAGATCTTTTTGTGGGTATGGGACCAATGGATTTCTAGGCCTTGGGTGCCCCATTGCTCAAAATTACATATTTTTGGGAGATTCTGATTTTTTCTAGCTGGTCTCCCCTCTAGCTCAGTCGTACAGTTTGGCATGATGGTGTTTTGATGATGTTATTGTTATCCTTTCACTTTGGGGTTGTAAACTTGCCTACATATTGGTACCTATCATATAAATTGGATTTGAAAGCATTTGGGAGAGTTTCTATGGTGATTTGGTGAAGTCGTGTTCCTTGGGGAGTTCCTAGTTGGCATTCCAGTCTATTGTTCATTCCATATTAGACCTGAAAATTCTATATCAGACCTATAGCAACATCATATCAGACCTTCTACAGTCCTTTGGGAATCTTTCTTTGAGGTATTATTATTATATTTTATTGGGGAGTACTTATATTCATGTTGGTGTATCATTTTGGGGACTTGTGCTTCTAGTTAACATCATTTTCATAGTGTAACAACAACTTATGATATTTTGGGACATTTTATATTGAGCTCCTTTGTAACACCTTTGGTAGTACCATTGGTGATTTTTCTCTTCTACTTATTTCCTACTTAGCCCACTGAATAAGAGATCGAGCTTTCTTTAATTTCTTGTAATGCCTACTGAATAAGTGGATAACTCTCCTTTAATTTTCATGTTATACCCACTGAATAAGCGAAGGATATTTCTTTCACTTGGTCAGCTTGCTGCCAAGTGCTTTCTTGCTTTGTTGTAATTCCCGTTGAATAAGCAGATGGTTTCATTTCACACACTTGGATTTACATGCTTACCCCACTAAAGAAGTGGTTTTACTTAGAAGCTCAATATTGTAAGCCTTACCATCGTATGCTCCCATCTTGTCCACATTGAGATTTGGGTGACCAGAAAGTGGAAGTTATTTGCTTTTAGTCGATTTTGATTATCACTCACCCCACTGAATAAGTGGATGATTTTCAGTTAATGCAATGTTCACCTTACCACCGTATGCTCTCACCTTGCCCACATCGAGACCTAGGTGATAAAAAATTGGAAGGTTGCTTTACTCGGTTGTTTATCATTATTATTTGGCTAACGCTAATAGGTGAAGTTTTGGAAAAAAAATAGGGTAGATATTACAACATCCAATCAATTTAGGGGGGGAGGGGGGACATACACTCTCCTACATAATATTTCTAATCATGGTGGCTCCATCATATCCATATCCATTGCATTTTAATTTTGGTGGTGATGACCTCAAAAATGTATATGGTTATATAACATTTTCCTATCTCTAGACATTCTTTTGTAACCTAGAAATATACTTGAATAATACCTTTTTCAATCCATTCCATTTAAATATACCCTAAAGAGATTTATATTTTATATTAAACTTATTGTAGATAAATTTATTGCTTTTCAAGTAGGAAAATGTAGAATGAACAATATTATCCAATATTAATTTGGTTGATATGGTTTGCACAATTTTTTTTTTTTTGTATTTCTAAAGTTTTTGGAGCTATTGCCGAAGACACGTTCAATTATGACAATTTATTTTGTTGTGCAAACTGGCTTGAATGTGAAAGCCACTAATTTGTTGTGCAAGCAAATTCCTTGCCATGCAACCTAGTGAAACTTCTCGTGCAAGAGACTTCCTTTGTTCACTACCTTACACCTTTGGTGCACAAATGATCTTCCCTGAGTAAAGCATTTATTTGGCAGCACAAGCAACACAAGGCATTCATTGATTGTACAAGTACTTCCTTCTCTTGTGCAAGACAAAAACTACCACAAATAGATTGTTAAGTTTTCTGGCATATGGATTTTAGTGTTGTCATTGATGACAACCAAAGTCATTCATCCGGTCCACAGTTTAGTATTGGTTCATACTGACAAAACATAATGAAGAACAAGGCATCCGATTAAAGGTAAATATGTCAATTTGTATACTTCACTAGACTATTATTTTGAGTTTTGGATCTCAGAGAAAGGTATGTTGATTTTTGTACTACCTTATTCAAGAATTATTGAGGTGCGCATTCACTGGTGTATGATCTAGGAGATCCAGTGCATTGATTTTCTAGTTATCTGTGCTAAAAGACTAACTTGGTTGATATAGATGTTGCGGATGTTAAAGGAGTAATTGGTTAAATGTTTTTATGTTTGAACATGTTTATTTGGGTCCTCACTATGCTTTAAGTGACTATGGGTGGTGCGCATAAAGAATTAGTTGTGGATTTAGCCGATAGTTGGAAAGTATTTTATGTTCTATGCAAGCCGACATATGAATGATCAAATCTTTGGTAGCGGATATATATATGAGATCGGTTGTATCATTTTGGATAAGAAAATGTGTGTGATGAAAAGTATATTAGTGTGTGGTGTGAAATTTAGAAGGATAAGGGTGCAAATTTATCTATGTATGGATTTATGATGTGAATTGCAGAGCAGAGTAGAGCAAAGAAGAGCGAAGAGCAAAATCAGACAAAAGGTCCAAAATCTGATCTATGAGCCTAACCAAAATTTTAACTTGGCATTAGTACATGCTATTACTTAAGTTCAAGCCTTCAGATGGTGTTAATCTAAACATTTTGTAAGGCAGTGAGCCTTTCTATTTTGAGCAGTGAGCCTGATTGCAAGTGCATTCCCTTTTTGTAAAACTTATATTTGAGTACTCAAATTGTGGATTGACCTCCACCATGGTTTTTCCCCTAATAGGGTTTCCATGTAAAAATAATTGTGTTATGGTGTCGTGGATGATTACTTTGTGTGTTTGCATCTTTCATTTGGTTTAATGTTGATATGGTTTAAATATTAGATTAATAAAGTTCAGATTTACCGAACATTGATTCACCCCCCTCTCAATGTTCCATTGAGTCCAACAATTGGTATTAGAGGATTTGGTTCCTCGGAAGAAGTTTAGCAGCTTGAGGTAGATCTTGTAATATGATGGACTCTGGTAGTCTTTAGTAACAATTTTTGGTGGCACTTGATGACCTTGATCAGTCTAAAGTAGAAGTTCAGGAATTGAAAGTAAATCTTGAGGATGCTGAGAAATTCATTCAGACATTGAAGGATTAGATTGTTAAATCCAGGGAAAAGAGGAAGGATTGTTGTGATCAGATTAAGCAGAAAGAGAGCAAAAACATGGATGATGCTCACTTGAATCAAACCTTGAAGGAAATAACTGAAGAATGTGAAAATCTTGCCAAAAATAATGCTACCCTAAAGCATGAGATGGAATCCATGGTGATGAAGCTGAATAAGGAGATTGAAGAAAGAAAGAAGAATGAGGAGAGTCTTCCCTAGTCCTTAAAAGAAAGATCTGATGAATGCAAAAAAATAAATGGAGAATCCATTCAGTTAGAAAATGACTTGCAACAATCCAGAAACAATGAAGAAGAGCTTAAAAAATAGATTATTATTCTCAGGGATGAACTTACTATTGAAAATGAATACAAGGAGAAGTTTAAGATTAGTTCTGTTAAGCTTGATGAGCTAACTCAAGGACAAAAGAGTGGAAAAGACAAGCGAGAACTTGGGTATAAGAAAGGAGAAAGTTTCAGATCTGGACAAAGAAATTTCAGGCAAGGAATCAGATGAACAAAGGTGGAAGGTATCCGGTAAGACAACCTAATGCTCAAAAGTTTAATGGATATTGTTTTAATTGAAATAAATTTGGTCACATGGCTACTCAATGTAGAAATAAAATGAAATCAAGTAATCCATCATTCTTTGGTCAGTGTTTCAATTGCAAAAAGTTTGGTCATAAATCAATTAAATGTAGAAATGTGTCAAACTACTTTGTTAGTCGAAGGAATGTTGAATGTTATACCTATGGAAGAATTGGGCATAGTGCTAATCAATGCAGATCAAGAAGAAATCAATGGAATGATTGGTATGGAAAAGGAAATACTGTGTGCTACAATTTCAATAGATACGATCATATTGCAAGATTTTGTAGAAACAAAAATGTGGGCAGAAAAGGTCCGATATACAAAGATAGAAATACATAGAAAAATGATAAAGAAAAAGGAAAAATGATTGTGGATGAAATAAGAGATCAGATGAATAAGACATGGGTAAGGATGAACGAATTTGATTTTGGAAATGGTTCTACACCAGAACCTGCTTCTGGTAATTCCTTTGGAAATTAATCTTAGGCCATTGGCCCAGGGGGAGTTTTTCAAGAAAATCCTTTTTCCCCTGTCTGTAAGCTAGTACCAGATCACAAAAAGAGTGTCAAAAGGTGTATTAATGATCTACAAAGGCTTTGAAAAACAATCACAAGGAAACTCAAAGAAATCATAGGTTTGCAAAAGAATTTTTCTCTTGCTGTATGAGAAAACAGAGTATCCAAAATACCTAGGGAAAAGGAATTTATTACAAGTGTGTGAGCTATATAAGACAATTTGTAAACCTCATTTATCATTTTTCATCGAAGAAGAGAAGGTGGAAAGCACTCTGCAGCAAAATCTCGAAGGAGTAAAGTTAATTAATGACGAATCTCAAAATTCATCAGGTATTTCAGTTGTTTTTTTCTCCATATAATTTGGCGTGCAGTTGTACAGAAGGAAAAATAGAACAAATCAAAGGGTCAATAAATTTAGATGAATACAATAGTGAGAAGATTAGAGCCGTAATAAATTTGTTGTCACCCAATGAATTGAAATGGGTGAAAGAAGCCAAACACAAGAATTTGGACATTTGGAATGAGTTTCCCTATTTCGAGAACATGGAAATTGTTAAATTCATTTTGAGTAGATTAAATGATGAAATTTTGATTCTGGACAAACCCTACATCATTTCAAAATAAGTAATTGAAAATTTGACTGGATTATGCAATGTTGGGGATATACCAAGAAATAAATCCATCTAGAATAAAGAAGTCAAAACCCTAACTGGAGTTATTGGAGATCAAAGGGTACTGATAATATCGACAATCAAAAACCCTATGACAAGGTACATTGCACATGACATATCCTACAAAATTTTCTTTAGAAAAAAAGAAGGAGAAACCTCAGCTAGTGTAGTCTACATCTCTCGCATAATGATAATGGAAGGTCAGGACTTTGACCTGTGTGGACTACTAAAGGATCAACTGATGGAGAATATGTAATTAATGAAGATGATAGATTACCCTTTCAGGTTTGGTACTCTAGTCATATGTCTAGTAATGTATTTTTTGAATTTTACCAATGAACAACAATGTGGTGTGGAAAGAAAATGAACTAGTGTGCAAGAAAATCTACACACACACTAAAAGGTTGAAAAAATGTGATCAAGCATATGAAATTTTCTTTAAAAGTTTGATAGGAAATCTTGGCTCATTTGGTATTTCTCTTCCGGTAAAAGCACTTGAAGTTGGTTCCCCTTTCGGTGAGATGGAGAGAAAGAAGAAAAGAGAGAAAGAAACCGTTGTTTGTACTCCTCTGGAATGCAAGAATCTGAAAATTGAAGGAAAAGGAAAATAACAGGAGATTATGGATATACCGGATGAGGAATTCAATGAGAAAATTGAGGACACATGGAAAAGAGCAGGATTCAACCGAACCAGAACAAGAAAAGGAAATGACAAAAGCAAGTGAAGAAGAAGATGACTTGTCAAAAGAGAAGCTGCAACAACTTATTCATGAGGAAAGTGGAATGCAAAAAATTGCTAAATTATGGTCTATCAAACCCTCATATGATCAGGATATGATTCTAAGTGTACTAAGTGCTCATGTTGTGCACAATCAGATAAAACTGGAGTGTTTGCAAAATATTTTACTTGAAGAAATTATGGAATGCATTAAGGAAACTATGGAATCCGAGTTTCAAAACAAAGAAGAAGGAGAAGTAATCTCTCATTTGAAGGAGTAGTTCAGGCTATCACTTACCAAGTTGAAAAAGAAAATGAATGAGTCGAGGCAATGCATAAGTGCAGCAAATAACTTCTACAACTATTGCATCCGTTGGACTCATGTAGTTGGGAAATACAAAGAGAAGTTGGAGCAAATTGAAACATAATTGAATGGGATTGGAAAAAGTTTTGACATGTTTTAGGATCAGGATGGTACAATCAAGAAAATAATTCAAGAGCTACAGTCTAAGCACACAAAAGTTTAGGTCAATAAAAGCACACTTGTGGACACTTTTTGGAAAGTGAAAGACCTAACTGAATGCAGACTCTAACATATGGTTGAGGTACCGAGGAAAGGTGAAAAATTTGAGGATGTGATCACAATCCTGAAATCCCTCACTAAGATTGTCAACAAGAAATCTAAGAATAACAACATGATCATAATCATTGGGATTGCAATATAAGCTTGGAAGAAATTTCTTCTGGAGATGAAATAAAATCACAAGATAATTTTCTAACTCAAGTAGCAGTTGTTCTTTTCAAAATTTTGAAATCAGTTTTGAAGTTTTGGTTATATTTCAAAAGGGGAGATTAAACATGTGTTCTGTCAATTGTTTTGTTAATCATTGGCATAAGGCTTCTATTTTTTTTCATTGATGTCAAAGGGGGAGATAGAGCCGTGAAAATGCCTTATCAATCTAAGGGGGAGCTATGTTTTAAAATTTTGAAGTTTGGCAGCGTACTGATATTGTGTTTGACACTTAGTCATTTTTCACTAAGTGTTTCCATCAATTCCAAAGGGGGAGATTGTTGGCATATGGATTTTAGTGTTGTCATTGATGGCAACCAAAGTCATTCATCCAGTCCACAATTTAGTATTGGTTCATACTGATAGAACATAATGAAGAATAAAGCATCCAGTTAAAGGTAAAGATGTCGATCTATATACTTCACCGGACTATTATTTTGAGTTGTGGATCTTAGAGAAAGGTATGTTGATGTTCGTACTACCTTATTCAAGAAGTATCAAGGTGCACATTCACTGGTGTACGATCTAGGAGATCCAGTGCATTGATTTTCTAGTTATCTATGCTAAGAGGATGACTTGGTGGATATAGCCGTTGTGAAAGTTTAAGGAGTAATTGGTTAAATATTTTTATGTTCAAACATGTTTATTTGGGTCCTCACTATTCTTTGACCAACTATGGGTGGTGCGCATAAAGAATTAGTTGTGGATTTAGCTGATAATTGGAAAGTATTTTATGTTCTATGTAAGCTGACATATGAATGATCGAATCTTTGGTAGTGGATACATATATGAGATCGGTTGTATCATTTTGAAGAAGCGAATGTGTGTGATGCAAAGTATATTAGTGTGTGGTGCAAAATTCAGAAGGATAAGGATGCAAATTTATCTATATATATGGATTTATGATGCGAATTGCAGAGCAGAGGAGAACAAAGCAGAGTGAAGAGAAGAATAAGATAAAAGGTCCAAAATATGATCTATGAGCCTAACTAGAACTGTAACTTGGCATAAGTAGATGCTATTAATTCAGTTCAATCCTTCAAATGGTTTTAATCTGAATATTTTGTAAGGCAGTGATCCTTTCTATTTTGAGTAGTGAGCTCTAGGCAGTGAGCCTAAATGCAAGTGCATTCCCTTTTTGTATAACTTATATTTGAGTACTCAAATTGTGGATTGAACTCCATCGTGGTTTTTCCCCTAATAGGATTTCCACGTAAAAATACTTGTGTTATGGTGTTGTGGATGATTACTTTGTGTGTTTGCATCTTTCCTTTGGTTTAATGTTGATATGGTTTAAATATTAGATTAATAAAGTTTAGATTTGCAGAACATTGATTCACCCCCCCTCTCATTGTTCCCTTGAGTCCAACAAAGTTGTCCAAATTGACTTGTTGTTGGTCAGTAAATAAGAACCCAATATATAAAATATAATTCGGCATAACAAAACTCCAAAGTGGGTGTATAAGGTTCCAAAGTGGTTATAGTTGTTTCATAATAAACAATGCACTGTTGGAGGATTTTTTGGATAGCTAAAACCTCTGGATCTGAAGATGGTAAAATGACAAGTTTGTTGTAGAAGAAGTTCTAGAAATAAATAGGCGGCAATCCATTTTAGAATTTGTGGTAAGAACAATGCTACATCCTAATATCTATAAGAACATAAGGCTCATCGGAAACCATTAAGCATTTTCTAGAATTCAGATCTTTATTTGTGCAATTATTCATTGTCCCAATAGACATTATATTAATATCAAAGTACTTGTTGAAAGAGTTAGTTTGTGTTTTGCACATCAATCTAATTGGAGAAGGGCCCGTTTGAGAGGATTGGTGTTCATCTTAGATTTTTTTTATGTTTGTGTGTGTTTGTTATTTAATTATTGTTTCAAATTTAAATTGAATAGTTAATGATAACATGGTTCTGATTATCATTGTTTTGATTTAATTTCTAGCATGCTATGGTTTGGTGTTTTGAATAATTTACAAGTTCCTTCTAGTTTGCAAGTAGATTTAGTGTTTCCATATACTTTGCAAACATCTAGTCAAAAACTCACATTCCTGGTTCAAAACAATATTGAGTGTCCTTAACAATTTTTTGTGTCGGGAACAAATGTCAAAGACAATAGTAATTTTTCCTATAACTAAGTTCAAATTTAACCATTACGAGGATTGAATAGAAAGAAGGTTAACGTTCATTCTAGTTTTTCCTTCATGGGATGTTTCTTACTAGTTATGCAATATTAGATGCATATGTTGTAGGAAGATGATAGGGGACAATTTCCTCCAAAATCAACTTAACCTAGATGTAGGAGCAGAACTATCTACAATTATGTTGGTAAATGAATTTGTACTCGTAAAATCTACAACAGTTGTTGGAATAAAAATCTCTCCTCAAGATGGCGAGATTTCCTTATTGAAAGACAAAACTGCAAACAATTCTAAGGATGTACACTAAACAGTTTTGCATCTAGGGTTTTAAAAGTTTTTGAAAAATAACTTAACAAAATCTAAGATTGGAATTTAATGGAAGTGCAGATTTAATCATACACGTTACAACACAAAGTCATGACAATATATGATGAAATCCAAGTTATTAATTGAGGATATTTTTAAGTTAAGCTATTGACTATAATTGTATAATGCAAAAAAATAATGCATTAAACATAAGAAAGGATGCAATCACAAATACAAATGGACAGAAAGTTAAGATTTGCACTTTACTGTTACTTCCAAAATTGAAAAAGCTCACTCTTTTACTTGTACAGTCTTTCAAAAGTAACCAAAGGCTTAATCACCTTCTCAACAAACGAATTACAATTTATGGACTTTGTTGGGACTCAATTTGACAGTGACAAAATTTGTTTGAGTTCAAAATCCATTGTGCATTAGACACCTTTTTACCCATCACCTATAACCAATATAATAAGCCTTTTAATGGGCCCCCTTTTTCATATTTTCCTAAGTGTTGTTCCTCTTCATCCTCCATGTCCTTGTCAAATGCTAGAAGTTGAAAAAATCCAAGAAATTTCTAAGTTTGGAAAGGTTTTGATCATTTTCCTCAATTTCAATGGAGTTGAGGGGTTTTGGTGGACTACTAGACTTATTCCTCTTTTCCAACCTCATATCCTAACTATCATGCCCATTTGGATAATCCACAAATTCTCCTAAGGATGGTGGTCACAACTATTTGAACATGTGTCCTTTTCCACCTCTCGAGCTTGTTGCCCAAGTTTGACCCTTATGATTTGATAATCCATTACTTTCATGTGTTTCTCTTTGATGTTGCAAATTGAAGTGGAAAATTCAAATCCCAAATAGCTATGTCTAGAAGAAGATATATGTCCTACTGCACTGAATCGATAGGGGCCAAGGATGTGGTGATGCCAAGCTGATCAAGAACAACAAAAGATGAAGATTGAGTATCGATTTGAAGAGTGGGAACATGAAGACATGTCTTTGAACCATTAGAACATGCAAGACCTATGATATACTCAAGCTCATCTAAAGCATCAAAGGGTATACAATATGCATTTTCAAGAGGAATGATCAAATTTGTAACAAGATCCTCTAGGAATGGAGAGATATGATGGTCTCCACGAATCTCCCAAAATTGAGTCCAAAGTGTGTGGGGACAATCAATGTATGATACAACACACAATTTCATGATCAACACTAGAACAAATCGCTCCTACAACATGATAACCGATGATACCCCATGCTTTCAATAATGAAACTACAACTGAGAATTCATCAAAAATAGATACCACTTCTCTTTTCCTTTTCTGACTATGTTGTTCAACCATACGAGCACACTCTCCTCTAATACATTATACCTATTAAGATGACTCTCCCTAAATAGTAATTTTTTTTGTATGTGGGGGTGGAGGCTTCTAAGAAGGTATGGATTCATAGGAAGGAGGCCCTTGGTGTGAAAGTGTTTTCTCTTAAGTAGGAGTTTCTTCACAAGTAGAAGATTTTTCAAAATTGGGAATCTCCTCTAGAATAATATTCTCTTCTATAAGAGTATCATCGTGAGAAGACTTCTCAATAGTTGGCTCCTTCTTGAGAATGGGATCTCCTCTTTGAGATGGTTATTCTTACAAAATTACAAAAAATAGTGCCTTGAGGAGGTTGTTGTGACTATTTTGGAACACCTTGCTAGATGGGACCAATATTGGGTGCTAAGATACTTGTTGAGGAGGATGAACAAGAAAAGGAGTCACAATATGGCAACAAAAGTTGTAGTTGTTTTACCATAACCATCATTCAACTCTTTTGCACTCCTAGTCTTGGACTTGATTTTTTTTTTCCTTATTAAAGGCACATGCTCTTCCAGAGATTCTTGTTCTTCTTTGTGAATAATTGCCATCTTATCAAGAATATTCTATGTTGTATGTGCATGGGAGAGAGCAATTTATTTTTCTTTTGGAGAAGGCTTTGAAGTCTTATCTTTTTTCCTTGATGCTTCCTTTTTTCCTTTGTCTACTCCTTGGGAAGCTTGTTTTAACCATTTTAGACTCTAGTGACCACATGTCAAGTTCTATTTTATGGATGTGTTTTAAAAAAAGGACCAATTCATCTCAGGTATTTGTTGAGCATAATTTTTTTTGAATTATAATGTGTATAGTACCTTTCCATCATCTGAGATACCTTTGGGTAATCTACTAACATCAAATTTATATAGTCAACCTAAATGATATGCAATCAACCTAGAATAATCCCTCTTCTTGACCTTATGCTCATCCATACAATCAACCCAAAATTCTTCTAACTCAAGTTGGTGCTTGATGAGTGGTCCAATTAATTCCTCAATCTTGCCTATAGGGTCAAAGTGATCTCTTTTTCCGGTGTTCCACAGGGGCACGTCCCCTCCCCCAAATGCCCACATTTTTGAGACATGGGGATGGGTCGAGGATGTACCCCTATCGTAGCTCCACCACCACTAGTTCATTGGGGGACAACTGGGAAACATTGAGGACGTCAAGATATCTCTGGGACATCTCGGGGATGCCTAGGTGTCTCCCAAACCTGGTTGTGCAAAAAGTGTTTTTTCTCAATATTTTTTGTTGATTTTTGTGACAAGGGATGAGCCCTAAAGATAAGTGGGTACCCTCCATGCCATCTAGCCTTAAAAAACACTCAAAAATCCTCACTTTTTCCTCACATTTGGTTTTCTATCTTTTCCAGCAATTAGGTGAAGAAGTGATAAAAGAGTGATTGAAGGAGTGAAGGGGTGAGATTGAGCATCATTGAGATGTTGCAAGCACAAGAGGAGTGAGAAGGATCAAGAAGAAGAATATGAGTAGCATTATACATCATCTTGGAGGGATTTTTCAATTACAAGGTATGTTTTTATGACTATTTTTTGAAGTTTTTTCAACTTTTTTGTTTTTTCTCTAAGTTTCATTTTCAAAACCTAATTTGATGTTGAATCTTGATGAGAAAATGAAATTAACAATGAACATTGAAATGAATCTATGAATATGAACTTGCAACCATGTTTATGGAATTATGATTAAAAAATAATTCCATAAACATGGCTGCAAATGTATATTCATAGATTCATTTCAATGTTCATTGTTCATTTTTCATTTTGTCATCAAGATTCAAGATCAAATTTTAAATTTTATTTTCAAACTTGTTAAACTAGGTTGAAATTAGGCACTTATAAAATTTATATTGTTTATTGTAGTGTCACAATGAGATCTCATGATATGAGTGAGGATGAGGTAGAGGTTCATACTCATAGTGAACCTGAATTTGAATATGAACCTTAGGCTAAGGGGGGTGACCATGGGGCAGAGTTTGAAGCCCAAACTAGTTCCATGGAAAGTGCAGGAAGCAGTATAGAGTTCCCCTCTACATTATTGGTAGAGTATGCTAGTGGTCCTTTTGATTGTAAGCCTCCTCTCAAGCAGTTTGCAACAAAAGTACCAGGAAAGCCAAGGACATCTGGTGGCACGAGGAAGTGGAAGTGCCAATTTTGTGATCTAGAATGGTATGACAACATTAATAGAGTTAATGCACACCTTTTATTCGAGGAAAAGGTGTGGAGACATGTTATTTTTTGGCACAACCAACAAACCTCAAATATAGAGCTGAAATAAATAAGCTATGTGGTGTTCTTGATGACAATGTTGTTGGAAGCTCGACACTTCCACCCCTTAGTCAACACTGATCACATGATTTGTGACATGGTCTAAGAACCTCCCATGAGATCCTTAACTAGGATAGTAGCAAATTCCTGGTAGGTTGACCTTTTGGGAATAACAACTAGCTCAACTCCCATACGTGGTATCAGAGCGGGGTCGTGGGTTCAAATCTTGTGGTCGCACTTGGTGGGGGGATTGTTGGACGCTCAATGCTTCCACCCCTCAGTCAACACTGATCACATGATTCATGAGGTCTAACAGCCTCCCATGAGATCCTTAATTGGGATAGTAGCAGATTCCTGACAAGTCAGACTTTTGGGAATAACAACTAGCTCAACTCCCATACGAATTGTCTTGCTGATATTTATATGTCTCCTCGAGATATCTTGCTGCCTCACATGGATGGTCCCTCCAAAGTTTTGGAAACATATTCTTTTTTGGCACAACCGACAAACCTCAAATACAGAGCTGAGATAAATAAGCTATGGGGTGTTCTTGATGATAGTGCAACTACACCTATGCCTACTACTTTGTCTCATAGGGAACATGTTCAACAAAGCAAGCCACAAAGTTCTAGTCATAATTTTTAGATGAGAGTCGGAGTGATACCAAGTTCTTCCAATGCCCATGCAGGAGAGGGTAAGGGGAAATACAAATTGCAAACTCAAAGTAACCCATAGCTAATTTGTTCAAGGATGAGATAGATGATGCCAATCATAAGTTCTTCTTTGCCAATGACATCCCATTTCATGTAGCTCGATCTCCTTATTATAGGGAGATGATGTCAATGGTCGCCAGGAGAAGAGCATCATATGCACAATTGGGTGAGACGATATTGAGGACCACGATCTTGGATAAGAACTATTCCAAGATCAATGTGTTGATGCATAAAATGAAGGAATGTTGGGTGAAGACTAAATACAATATAGTCATGGATGGGTGGACGAACAAGGCATGAAGGGATAGGACCCATATATCACCATCCATTGTTATGAAATCCTATTCGACAATGACAAGGAAGCCACACTTTAGCATTCCTTGATAAGTTCATAATAAATGTATATGTTGGCTTATATGGATGATTTGGTAAGTGAGCAGAAATCTACCAACATGTGAGTCATGAAAACCTAAAATTACAAAACATTCATTTTCAAGTCTCTAAATAGCAATTTTCATGGAAATTTTCACCAAATAATAGTGCATTCCACAACAATCATGATTTATTTGTGTTCATATGAAGAATGAAACTGAAGAGCACAAAAATATACTGAGAGGGGTGTGGGGGCGAATCAGTATATTAACAAATTTTTACCCTCTCAACTTTTATCAACTTTAAACTCTAACTCAATATTAACTAAGCAAGAATGTAACAATATGAACAAGTTGACACCAAAATATTATGTGGAAACCCTTACGGGAGAAAACCGCGGTACAAATAATGTACTTTATGAATTATATAAGTTTTACAATGAATGTAGGCACCAACCTACTTGAATCACCAACTTTCACAATTTAGTAGGTACCAACCCACAAGGAGCACCAACTCCTAAAGTTTGTAGGCACCAATCTATTGGAGGCACCAACCCCCACTTTCCAAGCACCAACTTAGCAAAAGATAACAACTTCAAGAATAATGTTCCACCTTCAATGTTGCTTCTTCAACGAATGATTGAAAATTAAAATGCCCTCTTCAATACCACTCTTCCTCTTGAATTTATTTTCCTTGAATGATCTCCAAATATCTTCATATATTTTCTTTTTCAATTCTTCACACAATCCTGCTTTAATAAATTGATTCAATCACTTCCATATGTATTCATTTTAGATCTGCTTATACTTCTTTCAAATCTGCATGTTCTTTGTCAAGTTTAAATTCATCAAATATATATATATATATATATATCACCTTTATCCAAACTGTCTATATCCCTTATCAAATATGGATCATGTAGTCTTCACAAATATTCCCATAGAGTCTTCATAAATCTACGCATACACTCTTCACAATTCCTTCACAAATCTGCACATATATATGTATGATTTATCCCTTGTTTTTATGACACAATCATGCTGGTGTATATATGATGTAACTTATTTTTTCCACATATATCTCATTTTTTGCCACAAGACTGTTGGTGTATTAATGATTTATCTTTTTCTTTACACACTACACCGACACTTTCTCACAACACTCCACACATCCTCTACACACTTCCTATTATCCTTTTATATCATTATTCTTCTTCATAAAAGACACGTCTCTTCATAAAAGGATATAACCGTTTGTAAGGTCATAACCCTTTGTTAAACTCAATCGATGCCTTAGTATAATCACTTGTATTTAGTGTCTTTTAATTATATTATGCACTAAAAACTCCCATCTATTTCCAATCTTCCTTAGATGGATTTTCTACCTTTACATGCTTCATTAATCTATTTAAATCATCTTCCAAATATCGGTCATGTCCCCTATAATATCCTCACTGCCTTCATGTATTCCCTTAGTCGTTATTTATCTTCAATTATAATCGTTGTTCATTATCGCTGCACTTTAAATCATGATCCATGCTTGTCGAATCCAATATTTTAAATTAGGATATCACCACCTATATTGATTATAATTCGATGCCTTTAATCATTTCTTATGTTTTTCTCTAAATTTGTGAGATAGACTTCCACCCCCGATAGTCTCCCAATAACTCACGACATCTTCAAGTGTGAATAACCACTCCAAATAAGCATCGTTTAGAATAAGTGGCACCTTATTAAAATGTATCGTTGTATTTTATTAATTTTTTCTTATTCCAACGAAAGCCCACTAATCTTCACAACCAATTAGATACGTAGCGGCTATGTAAATCAGGGTGATAGCATCCAGGTGGATGTTGACACATTTAATCTTTCTTTGAACAAAAAACTGCTTTCCAATTTATTTCTAAAAACTATTGAACCTTTAATAGCCATGATATCTGAAGGAATATAGTTGTTGTGATAATATATAGAAGTATACATCGACTTATCATGCTATTATATGATTGAATTCTCAAGCTTATTAAACTTTGGCATGTTCTAATCACTTAGGCTGCCTCTTGAATTTGAGATGATGTGATAATCTCTTTAGGAATATTAGTTACATCATTCCTCTCATAATGTGCTTTTCAAATTATACTTCATTCCTTAATCCTCAGTGTTATGCGACCTTGCAACTTGACTAAGATTAACTCTTTGCTTAATGAACTCAAGAATCCACTTCAAATCAAATCTTAACCGTTGCCTCTAATAAATTTTATGAATTCTTCTTCAATAATGGGCTTCAAAGCTACCAGATAAGAATTAGTAAGGTTTACTCCAATGATTGTTCCAAATCTGCAATAATATCCTTTAGAATATGCTCATAGACTTCACTATGATATTTTTGTAATCTGTTTTAAAATATGTTATCTTCAGTCATGCTTATGTTATCTTTAGTCTATCTTGACATCAATGCCAATATGAATCTTCTACCTTCTCAACTTGACATCAATGACAATATTTCCAACAATCTCCCCCTTTGTCATTGATGGAAACATATTCTTCCTCATCTCTTCTAACTCTCCCCCATTCTATTTCTCCCCCTTTGACATCAATGGAAAATGGATATTCATCAAGATTCTATCAATGAATGTGTCATTAGAAACATCTAATTGTGTACTCTCATCAGATGCACAAGAATACACTTCTCCCTCTCTTGGATATTCTCTAGTACTCCCCTATCATGGATTCTTTCATGCTTCCCCTTACTCTGATACTCCCTTTTCTTGGATCTTGAAAGTCTTCAATTCATTACATGGGTTAACAATATGTGATCTTTTCATCATCTAGATACCAATCCATTACTCTCCCTTGTTGCTGATCTGTTACACAGGTGGATTCTTCCTTTTATGGTTCTTGAAATCAAAGCAATAGTTTCCCTTTTGTTGTAACTTTCTTTTTCATCATACTTTCATCTTCTAGGATCTTCCTTCTCTCTCGTGTAGAGCCCAGGTACAAGGAGGGTCCTTTAGTACAATGGGACCAAATTTCACTTGATGGAGAAGTTGCAACCATGGCAGATGAAGTGGTTAAAGTAGATGGCCTCAATGATTTACCCCCAATTCTACCACCAACAGAGGAAACTGAGCTTGAGAGTGATGAATTTGGAGAGGATCGTAGTTGAGGACCTAGATATGGATGACAAGTAGTTTATTCGATATATTTTTGTTTTTTATTTGCATATCAGCTTATTAGGCTATCAACATTTTAGAATATTAGTATATAATAACTAATATGAAATATGTAGTATGAACTCTTTCGCTCTTTGATACAATTGTGTGTTTAAACCAAAGTTCCAAGCCTTGGACTCAATGTGGAATTGACAAGGGTGACTCGACTTGAGATTCAGGACTTGGCACTCGGACTCGGTGTAGACTTGACAAAGTGAAAAACCCAAGAAATTTAGAGATTTTAAAGGATTTGAAACTTGTTTCATGTGCCCTTTATTAAATAAACCTTAAAGAGACAATAAAATCATCAAATGGAAGCTAATTTGATCACATGCACAAGTATACATTGATCACATAAGTATGAATGAAAATTGTAGCTAAGCCGTTGAAGGAAATAACACTGCACTTAAATATATAAATATAGTCAAATGTATACTAAACTCATGGAATATGAAATCCATGACATCAAAATGTTCCAAACAAATATGAAATATCAGAACAATAAATAGAAGTCTATGGCTCAAAGGAGCCTGCATCCTTCCCACAAATGCGTCTAAGGTGGGTTCTAGATGATGTAATAGCCATAATATCTGCTTGTGACTCCATGCCACCCTCACCAATATCAGTTGTGCCTATGTCTTCTCATTCTATATCCTCCTCTTCTTCCATGGCTACAACCTCAACCTCTCTATTTGCTTGGTCAACCCAATCAAGGTACTTGTCACTAAAGATAGGATCTGTAGCCGCAGTGATCCACTCAGATTTTGGATCGACCTACTCTAGTATGATTGGGGTGGAGTCATGGTAAAAAATATGTCTATGTCTAAGATGAAGGTTCTAATGAACATACACTAGATCATTCAACCTCTCCACAGATAGTCTATTGTGCCTCTTAAAGTGTATGTGCTCAAACATACTCCAATTGCTCTCACAACTTGAAGAACTGCATGGTTGGCTCAATATTCAAATGGAAATCCTATGAAGGTTTGGTGTTTTAGAACCAAACATTTCCCACCATCTATCTAAGATGAGAAAAAGAAAAAAAATCAAAATCTCATTTCCAAGTTTCAACAGTTAATAATAATATAAAAAGAGGAAAATTATGCCCTTAAATACATTTTTACTTGGCTACAATGTCATCCTACTATCTTTTCACATTTTACAAGAAAAGAGGTCTCCTTGTGCATTAGTAAAGGCCTCTATCTTGTGGAATATCTATGAAGTAACAACAGGCGCCATCCGCTCTATCACCGAGTAGAGCCCACCAAGAACCTCAATATCTGCCTTGAAATCAGGGCAGACTTGGAATGTCGAATTTAGGAAATAAGCGACTGCATGGAGGGGCTTGTGAAGCTGGTGGTGCCTTCTTCTATCAATGATCTCCCAAACAGGATGATACTTACCCTCAGCTCCCTCATAGATGGATCTAATGGCCTCCTTGGCCCTATCCATGCCCTCATATATGTAGCCCATTGTGGGCTTCTCTGCATCAACAACTCATACGAGAACTACCAAGGGCTCAGTGAACTATAAATATTGTGAAACATTAACTTAACATAAGTAAGTGTGAATGAAAATAAATAAATAAAATAAAAAATATGAATAAAAATTAAAACATAATGTAGAATTAAATTTCACCTTCACAATCTCTGCAACAGGTGCCCAAAAGCTTGTCTCATAAAAAATGCAATTTTCCACATCAATCCCTACAATGGTTGTAGCATAGGATGAGGAAGTTTACTCCTCACCAACAAACATATGCCTCAAATCTACCTTTGACCGAATCAAGGATTGTAATGTGGTGAAATTAGTAGAAAATCTAGTGATGCCAGGACGAGCCAACTCCCTCAGTCTCATGTATTGCCTCATTAGGCTAAAGACCCATGTGTGATTGTATATAAATTTGCAAACATTTTTGGCCATATCCACACATGTTTTGATCCATGGAACCTTGCCAAGATCCTCCAATATGAGGTCAAGGCAATGGGTGGCACATGGAGTTGAAAATATTGCTGGGTGCCTCTCCCTAATTAGTCTACCTGCAACAACATAATTTGTTGTATCATTGGTCACTACTTGAACCACATTCTCCTCACCCACCTCAAGTATGGCTTCCTCTAAAACATCACAAAGGTATGTGAAATTTTTTACATGCATTGAAGCATCAATTGACTTGATGAACACGGTGCCACTAGAAAAATAAGCAAAATCAATGATTCAATAAAATATAAATTAAAAATATTAATCATTAAATCAAATTCAAATTTCAAATTATTCAATGCATTGAGGGAAGTACAATTACTTGCGGAGGAAACAAGAAAATTCAGCAGCGTCCTATTTTTCTATCGGTCCAACCATCGGTCATGATGGTGAAACCCTTCTTGCTCCATACCAAGCAATGCTCCTCTATTTCAGCTTTTACATAAGCCACCTTTTGTGTCAAAAGTGGGCCCCTTAAGTCATCTTCAGTAGGGGATTTGAACCCTGCCCCACAAATAGTTATGGAATCAACCATATTTTTCCAAAAGGGAGACCTAGCACATGTCATAAATAAATTAAATAAGATAAGTATTATAAAATGGAGAGTTTAACTTTAAATTTGAATTCAACATACATATAAATATAAAAATCCATGAGACAAAGAATAAAACTATAAATTTTAAAATAATCAAACAAAAAAGAATTATCTAGTTGCATGGAATGGAATGGTGTAATAGTACCAAAAGTCTCCAATTTCTCATCTAGCTACATCATGTTTCTCCTTGTTCCAACTCATTCTCTCAAGCAACGATTGGGAACCAGTAGTGCGTGGCACAAAATATGAATCCATCCTAGATTTACGAACTCTAGGACCAATGCTAATACTCCCACTACCACTAGCACTAGTGGCAACACTAACACTAGCACTAGCACTAACACTAGCAGAAGCAATAGCACAAGCACCAAAACTAGGATGAAATGGAGATATGGAAGAAGCCTCTCCAACACCACCAATGCATGCCAAATCCTCCCTTTGCCTCTTTTTTAATTCTTTTTGCATTTCAAATGTTTCTAATTGTACTTTCACTTGACAAATAGCATCAAGAGGTGCCTCTAAGAGAATCCCACAACATCATGGGTGGGTATGTGTGCAAGATGGTATTTCAATCTATTAACGCCTCCATGGAAAAGTGTTTTTTCAATATTTACATTTTGCCTCTCCGTTTTTTTTGCTCGGGAAAAAATTCAACATATTTCCAAGTTGGGTCTTTTCTAACTAGGGTTGTAGAAGTAGACATTGTGAAAAATTTGACTTGAATTTGAAATCATGGCTGCTGCAATTAAACATAATTACAAAAAGATGAACATTTGTGAATTGTCATTTGTAATTTTAAACTAATACAAAAAAATGTACGGTTTGTTCCAAAACAAAATGTAGGGTTTCTAAATTTGTTCAAAAAGAAGAAGTAGGGTTTCTAACTTTGTTCCAAAAAGAATTGAAATGTTAGGAAACAATGCACTTTTTCTTAAAAAACACAAAAAATAAAAGAAAATCAAGCTTACCTCTCAGATTAAACTTGAAATGAAATGAAAACTCCTTCCAATCATTGGTAGAGAGTTCTTGATGCACTGAGTATGAAGCTGCCTGAATACAGTTTGTAGATGGATTTTTAGTCTACCTCCTTGTTGGTTGCCCTACAATGCACTTATTTTTCCTCACAACTCTCTTTTTTCCTCCTATTTTTCCAACAAAATGAAATGATGTTGCTTTTAGAGATGTAGAGGAAATAAGTTTTAGCTTAAATTTTATGTTTTTTTGTTGCACTTTTAAATGCTACTTGCACTGATTGAGTCCGTTTGACGAGACTTGACTGAAATCGGTGAGTCCGGTGAGTCTGCCAAACTCGGCCGAGTCCAAGTCGAAGCCCCCCAGACTTTGCAAAGGTGACTCGACCCGAGACTTGCCAAGTCTGGGCAAGTTCAGTTAAGTCCCAAAACTATGGTTTAAACTTTAAACTTTAAAGTTAATGTTAAAATTTACTAGTGTTCTTGTTTTGAAAGTTCAATGTCGTGATATTTTCAGTTTTAATGTAGAAAATGTATAAATTATATTAAAAAAATGACTTCTCCAAGTACCCCTTGTCTCCTATTTTTCAAAAATAGATGTACCAATACAAGTACCAATCTTCCGTATTGGTACCGGTATTATTCTCTTGGAAACCTTGTCTAGTATTTGATAAAACATACCAATAGGGGTTTTAGAGGGTGCAAGGGTTCATATTTGGTGGGGGCACTAGTGTAAGCTTGCTAGTGTCCAAGATGACATAACAATATAAATAGAAGGGATTGTCAGGTTTGAAGCAAAGTAGGTCTTATTTGTGTGGTCTAGCACATCATTGAGGGGTATTAGGTTACTAGGTTACAAAATAGATAGAATAACACTTAATTATATTTGAGGAAGATGGACACAAATGATTACAAAACATGGAGTGAAAAGTGAGATACATTTTTTGACTCTAAAACTAGAATTTGGCATGCTTAGCACAACATTAAAAAACTTTCTTTGGTGGAGAATTTGATGAATATCTTGAATGACCTACGGAGGCATCTTTTTATAGTCTTCTCCACTTATAGTTATTAGTAATTACTACCTTATTAATTCAAAACATATCTCTCAAGTAATCTGCCCCATAACTTTGTTGCCATGGGCACACAATTTTTTTTAGTTCCTTGACCGTGTAACTTGAAATCATGAATTTCTACAAATCCTACCAATAATAGATCCTCTTCAAGTGTGATCTATTAGGTGAGTCAAAATTTTAGGGTTTGGGTTGTATCTTAGGAAGTAAATCCCCTTTTCTTAGTTGGAAACTTTCCATTATTCATTGATTCCATCCATAGGAAAAGTTTGTTGATTTCATTCAACAAATGTTTTTAAAACTTATATTGAAAACCATATTAACAAGAGTTGTCAGGACTCACCTAGACTTAGTGAGTCTTAAGATGAGTAGACCAAACCGTGACCTAGGTAATTGTGACCCAAGTACTTGGCGAGTCTTGATGTGTAGACTCAGCTAGGCCTATGAAAATCTAGAAAAAATGAAAAGAATAAAAAATAAAGATGCTTAAACGTAAAAGAATTAAAGTCCAAAATTCTTTGAAGGGTATGGAGGAATTTTAGTGCTACCCCCATAACTTGCAAGGGGAATTGGTTCTCGACCTTGTTGTGGGTGTTTCCCCTAGACCCCTAGAAAGGGTGCTACCCCTTGACCTTGTTGGGGATGGTACTCCCAAATCCTTACTCTATTTTTTTTAAAATGAGTTTATTTTTGGGCCATGTTGGATGGAAGAGAAACATTTTTTGATTCTTTCAAATTTCTCCCAATTAAGTTCATAGTAATTAAATTACATTTATACTTCTAGTTTGCTAAGTTAAACCCTATCCTAAGTAATGCTCCTAAGGTTGTAGCAACATTTGTAGGCTTGTTTGAGATACAAGTACATGATTCCACATAGAGCTCCTTTCTACCATGGTTTTTGAATCCTTATTCTGATTTTTGTTTTTATTGTCATGGATATCATAGTCCACGTATTTTCTTCACCTAAAATACTTGACAATATTTATATATTTAATTTTTTTTTTCCTTTAGTTAAAATCTTCTTTTATACTCGTGATTGATGTATACTTGTGTATGTGATCAAAGTAGCTTTTATTTGGTTAGTTTATTGTGTCTTTAAAGTTTATTTATTGAAGGGTGCATGATAAAAGTTTTGAATCCTTAAAAATCTCTATATTTCATGGTTTTTTCAATTTTCCAAGTCTTTGCTGAGGCTCAACTGAGTCTAAGCATCAAGTCCAAGTCTAGATCAAAATCAGCTTGCTGAGTCTGAGTCTTGTATCTATGTTTCAAATGCTCTTAACATTGATGCATTATTGTGTGTGCATAATGTCTTTATATCTCCTTAGTGTTCATCATGTGACAAGTGACAACACATGATCACATTCACCTTCTAGTCCTCAAATATCACCATTTAATAATTTCAAACACAATGCATAACATTTGCATTGACTCAACACTTTAATGAACTCCAATTTATTTTAAGTTAGATCATTTTAGAGAAATACAAAGTTATGGGCAGTATACTTAGGGATTTTCTATTAATGAGTTAGACCTTTATGGCTATCACCTGATTGATTGATATCTCAAGAATGTAGTTGCCAGACTCTTGTCAGGTTGCTTAAGTGACGAGCCCTATAGTTTTCAAACCAATGGTGGACAAAGTGCATAAGTAAATTATTGATTCAACATTTTCATGAAATATATTAATTTCAAGTTAGACTATTATAGAGATATATGATGTTCTTAACTATTCCCTCAAGGTTGGTTTGTCAATGGGTCAGACCTTTATCGCTGTCGCTTGATTGATTTATATTGCAAGAGTTTAGCTCCCTAAGCGTAGGTTGCTGAAGTGGCCATATATACAGTATGTAAACCAATGGTCCTTGTCCTGGTGGACAAAAATTAACCCATCATTGTAAATTTTTTTCACCATATGCATATCTTATTGAATCTTTTTCTTATTCATGGCTTCCACTTTCTTGTTCTGCTTAGGGTATTCCACAAAATTACTTCTATACAATCGTGCCATATTCCCATAATTATTGCATTTGTAGCATGTAACATTATAATATACCAAATGACCAAAGGAATTATAGCTTCTTCTTGAAAACTCATAAGAATATTTTCTCCATCCATCATTTCTTGCTTGTGTTTTACAATTTCTTGCTTTATGACCAAAATGGTTGCATTTATAACATATGATGTCATCCTCTCTATTTGCCAAACCATAAGATCTTCTATTCTTGATCCAACCATTTTTTCTTGCGTGTGTCCAATAATCTATTGCTTTGTGACCATAGTTATTACATGAATAGTAATAACCATAAAAAGGAATATTAAGACTTGTTTATTTGTGCTTACCTTGGAGGAAATGATCTTGTGAATTTCTCTTTGTTGTCTCTATGAGGAATATTAGTTTTTTGTTGGACATTGTTTTCCTTATTCTTGTTATTCTCATTATTGATGTAACTCTTGAGAACATTTGCATAGCCTTTTGGTTTTTCCTCATTTCCTTTCTTTTTTGGTTCATTTGAAAGTTGATCCATTTTTGAACTTTTCCCTTCTTCAAATCCAACCCCACTCTTGTCACTTGTGGGATTTTGGTCATTTATGTTTTTATCTAGAATTTTTGAACTTCTTACATTCTTCAATTCTCAATTGAATTACACCACAATATTTTCCAACTCCTTCCTTAGTGATATAGTCTTGGATTCTAACTTTTTACAATTTTATTCCATTTCCTTTAATTGGCTTTTCCTTCCTTCATCAATCCTTTTTTCTTATTCACACTCAAATTTTAGATCTAGGATTGTTTTCTTGGCTTCTTCCTCATTCCTTTTTTCTTCTTCATATTGTACTTTTATATCCATAATTGTCTTCTCGACATCTTCAAGGGCTTGTGATATCATCACTTTGGATTCACTTTCTTCTTGAATTTTTGATTTTAGACACAAATTTCTTCTTTTAAGTGAATGCATCTCATCATATGCTAAGTTAATTTCTTCCTCAAGATCCACTTCTTCATCATCCTCATTCTTCTCATCTTTCACATCCATTTTATCCTCTATTTCCATGAATATTATCTCATCTTGATCTCCATAAAATTCATCATTTCTTTCGTCTGATGCATTATCATATTCATTGGAGTAAAAGGCTCTTCTTTTGCCTCTAGAAGTTATTGTTTCTCTCAGACTATTTTTGATTGTTGGTATCCTCTTCCTCTATTCATATTGTTATTTTCTTCATTGTCACTGTTCTCCATCTTCCCTTGTGGGTATTTAGAAGCAAAATTTCCTAGTATACCACAATTAAAAAATACAATAGAAGATTTACCTGGGACTTACCTATACCTTTCTTCGGCCTCCTCATGAAGTGAACTTCTTCTTCATCTATCTCACCAAATTCATCATTAGGTTCATGTACCTTTTCCTTTCCTCTTTGAACTACCTTGAAGGCTATCTCTCTTTTATGGTTTATCTTCAATCCTCATTTTGTAGGTATTTAGGGTACCTTGAAAATCATCCTTGAGCAATTTATCTGATTCTCTCATTTCTTCAATTGCAAAGATTTTAGAATCAAGCCTCACAAGTAGAAATCTCAATATATTTTGCACAATAGTTGCCTCATCGATCTTCTCACCAAGTCCCACCATGGTATTAATAGTTTTGTCGAATCGAAGAAAATATTCATCTATGTTCTCTTCTTCTTTCATTCTAAGGCTTTCAAATCTTTCCTTGTGGGTTTGAAGCTTAACCTTTTTCAATTTTGCATCTCCTTCATAAATTTTATTTAGATTATCCCATTACTTATTTTATAGTTTTTCAATGCACCACCTTTACAAATTTAGATTCTCCCAATCCACATAACATGGAATTTATAGCTTTTGAATTGTTTTCACTTTCTCTTTTAGCATCTCTATCCATAAGATGTGTTTTAGGTATAGTATATCCATCTTCCATAGATTTCTAGATGTCATATGTTTGGAAAATATGTATCAACCTTGCAAATACATAAGGTACTATTGATACATCAACGCGGTGGGGGGCTATAGGGGGGTACCCCCCTATGATGGTCTAGGGGTTGCATGCCTCAATAGGAGTTTAGGGGTAGTTCCCCTGAAAGCCATAGTTTATGTATATTTTATTATTGTAAAGTTGGACCGTTCATCATTAGGTCTTAGATCTAATGGTCGATATTTTGTTGGCTTGAATTTCCCTAGAAGGAAACCCTATTTTATGAGGGTGTTGTATTACAATTGTGTATTGTGATGTACTCTAAGAGTTTGATATTGGTCGTGTTGCCTCTATATCTCTAGTTGGTGATACTCCTATGAGAAGCTTGCTTTGAAAGTATATTGTAATATTTGTGATTTCTAAATAATATATTAGGTGGCTTTTAGAGTGTGGGTTTTTTTTCTCTCGAAATGGATTTCCCAACATATCATTGTGTTGTGGTATAGATGATATTTATGTTTATTTCTATTTAAGTTTCTATAACTATTAAAGATTTGCAAATTTTTTGTATTTTCTTCCTCTCAAGATTAGTGTAGGAAGTTGTTTCGCTACCTTAGCTTCCTTACATCATATCCTAAAACACTAAGATATGTATTCATTCTTAAGCTCTAGAAGGCATAACTAGTTCCATCAAACAATTGTGCCCTATTTGATGAGAATCCATAATTTTATCGTCCAACCATTAGTGTTCTCCTCAAATATACCTTCTACCGATTAGGCTATTTGTGAAGGAACCCACTCTAATACAAATTGATGAGCACATGGTGATATTGAGAGGGGGGTGAATCAATATCTAATAATCTTTTATTCTTCAAAACTTAACCAATCATAGTGAAAAAATTCAAGTAAGATCTAGCAATTAAGAACATAGTGAGAACATCGATTTATGTGGAAAACCTTGAGAGAGAAAACCATGACAAAATATTGCTTATATATTAATACATTAATATTCTTCTTGTAGGATCCAACCTACTAGAGAATCCAATCTCCACTTGATAGAATTATAGGCTCCAACCTATTAGAGGATTTAACCCCCACTCAATTGAAATCCAACCCTGCAAGAGGATTCGACCTTGATTTGATAGGCTCCAACCCCCACACATAATGAGCTTCAACCCAATAAGAGGCTTCAACCTCTATTTAAGAGGCTCCAACCTATTTAATTCTTCAATGAAAATATAATAAACTCCACCAAATCTGATACAAACACATTTCTGATACACATAAATTTGATCCAACTACAACTTCTCTTCCTTCTCAAATCTCAACACACACATTGCAATATTCTTGATCAAATTTCACATAATAAACTTTTATCACACATCTGATCACAAATTACAAGTATGACCCAAACAAAAATCTGATCCACACTCATAAAGTTAACAGTTCTTCCAAAATCTAATCAATATCATGCATAATATCTCTCACAAGTCTAATCCAATCTATGCACCAATTCTTCTCACACAATTCATCATAATCATAGCAATATTTTCACATTATTTTCTGCCTTACCATCTGCTCAAAGTCACTTCACAATATTCTCTTACTCTTCACATATATTCATTAGATATATATGTATTTATCATCCATACATAGGATGCACATGCACTCAAAACAAATCTGAATTACACTCCATATTTCTACCCTTTTATCTCTTTTTAATCTACTCTTTTTCTCAGAAATAAATCATTGAATTGTTACTTTAAATCCACATTTCATCTCATTTTTATATCTTCAAATCTAAATGGAAAAGGGACATCCTTTAAAAAAAAGATAACCTGTTGAGTGGACATGACCTTTCATAAATATCCATCGTTTCCCTTTGCTAATTTTAATTTTTTTCCACTTTAAACTTAATTATTCGTTGAATTTCATATAAATTATTTCCTAAAATTTGGGTGCTTATTTATATGAGTCGTTGCACCTTTCTTTTAAAGTGGTTGGACAGTTATATATGATACTCCTACCAATTATGGTTGACCAGTCATTTATTGCTCCTTTATTATCAGTATTAATCTCTACCTTGTAATAAATGATACTCATCACTGCTTTTCCTTAATAATTCACCATTTATATTGATTGCTATATGTAGCTAATTTGTAGCTCTTTAATATATTAACTTTAATTAATCTTTGACACATTTATTTATATATAAATCACTCCATGATTAATATATATTTATTTGGCACCATTACTAGCATAATAGTTATAATGAAGTCAACAAGTATATAATGTAAATTGATATTGTGAACTTTCCATTAACCACCTTCAAATAATGTAATATTCTCTCTGAAATGATTAGTGGTCTTTGACGTTCTTCAATTTCATTCATTCAATGTTCTTTATCCTTTGATATACCATTTGATATCAATGATAATAAACTTTCCAAAAATATCACTTATACGTCCTTGATGTTAGTGACACCACTCTTATTTCATACACCTTCTTGACATCAATAAAAAACACTACAACAATCTCCATGAAAAACTCTTTGACAACCTTTCCTACCTTCGACATGAATGATAAAAATTCCAAAAGATTCACCCCCCTCTTAGTATAAGCTTGTACTCATCAGAGATCCTTTAGGGATATTTCTTCCATTAAACAACCCTCATGAAGATATAACTATACCAGTGAAAGAAAATGAAGTAGGGTAGACAAGTGAACCTTTGATTCTTAAAGAACAACATCACAAAGCCAATTTAGTAATTAATTCAAGCCAAGGGTCCAATGAGACTCATTCTCAAGATACTTCCTTAGCCCTTAGTCATAGTTTCCACACCACAATGGGAGATGTACAAGTAGAAGAACCACTTGAAACCACAACTTTCCAGTTCCCTAATTTTGATTAGGTAGGACATGCTGCCATAAAGAATATTCCCCCCTCCGATCTTCCTAATTTTCATGACCTCATTACAGAAGACCCTGATATCTTCATGTTCAAATTTTATGTCCTTTGAAATAGTTATGACTATACTACTAATGCACACTCATTGAAACTATTCCCAACTACACTCAAGGACTCTGCTTTGAGGTGGTTTATTGGATTAGAATGAGATGTAGTGGATGATTGGAAAACTATGAAGGAAGAATTTCTTAAGAAATACAAGGAATATTATAGAGGGGGAGATATGAGAGGAGATGCTACCTGATTGAAGAGGAGTGGGGTTGGGCTTACAATTAGCCATGCCAAATCACTAAAGCAAATCAAGAGCTTACTTCTGCTGGAAAATGTAGATCCCCTCAGAAGTCTGATGAACCTAAAGATGAAGGAAGTAATGTAAAAGACCAAGGTTGGTCATATCAAATCACTCCATCAATGCTCACTGAGTACTCTAAATCATGGAAGTGGAACTCCTTATGAGAGTCAAATCATCCACATAGAGCACAAGAATGAGAAGATCCTCTCCATGTCTCTGAGTATAAATTGTAGGATCAAAATGGCAATGAGTACCCAAAAGTAAGAAAGAAACTATCCATCTTCTCATACCAAGCCCAAGGGGCCTATTTGAGACCATAAAATGAACGTCAAAGCCTACAAACAAGTGATGAATCTTGCGCAAAACCTGGTGGTTTCTCCATATAAATATCCTTATGAAGATCCCCATGTAAGAAATCACTCTTCATATCCATCTGACACACTAACCATCCTTGAGATGCAACTATAGAAAAGACAAGACAAATTGAATCCATATTGGAAATAGGAGCAAAGGTCTTGGAATAATCAACTCCCTCAATCTGTGAAGATCCCTTTGCAACAAGACGAGCCTTTAACCTATCAATGGAACCATCAACTTCATATTTTCTACGATACACCCAATTGCACTAAACCATCTTTCTTCCCTTAAGAAGAGGTACAAGATCCCAAGTATGATTATTCATTAAAGAAGAATACTCCTTAGCCATAGAAGTATCCTGCTCAGGAATATTGGGAGCATTCTGAAAACTTTCAAGGATCATCCGAAATGATGTGACTCAAAAGACTAACACCTGAAGTTTGAGAACGAGTGCTGAGAGTGTCTGTTGTATCACCAAAAATAGGAATAGACTCCTCAAGAGTAGTATGAGTCCACCATGGCCTAGTGGGTGGATTAGGAGGAGGTGGATCAAGACCATCATCAAAATCTTCCTCAAGAAGCAAAACATCCTCAATTGAAGAAGATTGAGTAGGTTGTGATGAAGAAGAAGTGGAAGAGGGATCCATCTGGGTGAAAGATTCAACAAACTAAATATCATGATGAAAATGAACCTATTGTGTGTTAGTATCAAACAATCTGTATGCCTTCACATCCTCACAATAGCCAACAAAAATATACCTATAATGTCGTAAAATCACACCCCTTGTAATTTCACATACATTCTTGTATCGACTTTAGTGTCCACTCCCTTAGAACTTGTAGAGGCTCATTTTAGCCCTTTCATCATCCTTTTTCCCTCTTAAGATGCTCAAGGACCCCTTTTTCAGTAGCTACCCTTGCGCGTCATCTTTGTAATAAACCTTGTGCTTTTCCCGTTCTCATCGTTTTTTAGCGTGATGTGCTTGGACACTAGCGTGCCGTGTGGACATTTGCATGCCACACTGGTGTCTTGTGATGTTTGAATGTTCAAATGACCTTTTTTGAGCATGTTTTTCACTTGTCAACCCCTTTTGTCAGTTGTAACAACCTAATACACCTTGTAACTACTTGGGAAGCTTCTTTTCCCTTCGATTCTCTCTTTAAATGCTATCTTTTCCATCTATTTGGTATTTTTTTATCTTTCTAGCTTTGGATCCCACCTTTTCCTCTTCTACTTGGTCTTGCTCTCTTGCTTTCATAGATTTCTACAACAACCTCAACCTCTCACAACACCCTTTGCAACTCTCTTGGCTCTCATAGCTCTATCTTTTTTCCTTAGCTTCCTTAAGACTTGCAGTTGACATCTCCCTTATCTTGTGCTTGTGAGCATCCTGAGATTTCACACATCCCCTATCTATTGCATCTTTATTTTGTGATATAGGTTCTCCTCCTTGAGTAGGGATTTCTTTTATCACTTTGTATTTGCTCACTTTGTTCATTTCTCTCTATCTATCTAGCTATCCATGGAGGTTCAAACACCAAAATGGGGGTTTGACCCCTATACAACCCCAACATTTTCTTTCGATCTTACATATGCAAGTATTGAAGATATCTACTTGTTGGAGGCTTTATCACTTGGTTTGTTGTGAGCATTTTATTTCTCTATCCTCTTTAGTTCTATCATTTTATTTCATTTTATTTCAATCTTGTTACATTCTGAGGCTTCCTTGTATTCTAATTGTTATCAATTAGATATGCACCCTTGTTAAATTTGTAGAAATCTAACTATCTGTTGACACATGGAAACCTTCTTCAGATGTGGGTGATCTTAAACAAAGAAGGAATCTCCAGAGTGAGCTGGTTCTTTGAATAATAATCCATTGTAAATGATTTATGGGAAAAGGGATAGAAAGATGAACTTGAATGTAATCTATGATTTTAAAATGATCTTTGGAACTTAATGGTGACTGTTTTTCTACCCATAAACAACTCTCAGAAAACAAACAATACTTCACAGTTTCTCATGAACACTCAACACATAAATGATTTGCATGAAGATTCAAACTTAAATACAACATGCAACCTGCACTTTGTGAACTTTTTGCACCAAACTGCAATTCTAGGACATGACAAGGATTCTGTAAACAAAAATCACAAACTACATCAAATTAAAATTTCAAGAGACACACAAATTGAGAAGTAGGAATGCTGATTTCATTAATTGAAGGAGTATTACAAGTCCGAGTACAAATTTCTGAGTTACAAGACTCTCTATTTTTTTGCATGAGAGCAAGAATCAATAATTTGGACTAGAAAAACACTAAGTTTTTCTCTAAGATATACCTTAAAACCTTAATCCAAGCTCAAAGAAAAAGCTCCAGGAAAAGTACCAAAAACTACTCCAAAATGTGGCATAAAAGTGGAAAAAACACACTTTTTGCATGTGCATGCCATGAGACCTCTAAAAATAGGCAAAATATGCTTTTAAAGCAAATACAACACTTCATCCTTTCACCATGCAACCCAAATCCGACCAGAAGAAAAGTCAACCTATTTTTGCATGGAAATTGCTAAAAATAGCAATAAGAAATAAAATAATTTATAAATTATTATTTTATTCTCTGCTTTACATTATGCAGTTTTTACAATTGCTTTATTTTTGTAATTAAAGATAAATCTTTTGTAAAATACAACCTTATTTCTCCAATTACAATATTGATTTTTTTTAATAAAAATCATAAAAAATATAGAGCCATCTCCATTATTTAATTGATTTCTATAAAATCAATTAAAAAAGATAAAATAAAATTCCTAAGGTATACTTCTCCATGACTTGATTGATTTCTATAAAATCAATTAAAATAAAGCCTAAGCCATAATTATTTATTACACTCTTATTTTAATTAATCTTTCTTAAGATTAATTAAAAAACCTAAGGCACATGGACATTCTTCATCCTTGACTTGGCATTATTTTTGACATCACTCAAAACTCTAAAGTCCTAAGTCATGAAATACTTTATCAAACTCAAAGCTAAGGACTTAGGCACATGGAAATACATAACCCAAAGGCTCGACCTAGGGCATGTATGAAATGCCCCTTGATAAAAGACTAAGGCACTAATTTAATCAAAAGTGAAAAGCCTATAGTTCGAATTTAGGGAAAATGGTCAAAACCAAAGGAAAAACCCTAAAATTATTCATTCAACACTTGCACTTTTGGAAGAAACTCTGCCTGGAGAGGCACCACCACCATGGGAGGTTGATTTTTTCAGATTGAAACGTCATACTTTTAGACTCAAAATGGTTGATCCTTCTCTGCAACCTCAAGGTAAGTTGATTCTTTGACATTATTATGTGTTTCATTATGTTTTGAAAAGCAAAAAATGGCCATAGGGTCGTGGCATATGCAAGCTTAGTATCTGATTTTTGCTCCCTTATTCTCTTTGTGTTTGCTTTGTCTCTCTGGCCGCCATGAGAGAGTTCGAGTTTTGTGTTTGAAGCTCTCCATTAGAGCTTGGCGCCTTGCATTTGAGTTTTATGTATTTCTTTCAATCAAAAGCTTTTAAAAGATAAAAAATAAGCAAGGCTATGATTGTTGCTCTTTAAATAAAATGAAGACCACTACCCAGGCTGCACCATTGTATCTAGACTGGTTTTTCTTGTTATTGAAAATCTGCACATGGAATGTCAAAGTATTTAAAAGATTGCTTTTAGAGAAGATTTCCTCTTCCGTTTTCATTGTTTTCTTTGTCAAAGATAAAGATTATAAAATATTTTATGCAAAGGATGACTATTGTTCTCTTAACAAAAAGAGGACCCATTGCAGGCCACACCTTAAACATGCTTGATCTTAGACTTCTATCAAGAAATTCACACCTTAAACATTCTTGTTTTGGTCTTGAGACTAATATGGAAATTTTTTAAATGGTTTTCACTATTTTTAGTAGAGTTTACAACTAAAAATCCTCCTCTTGGCTGCAACCATTCATGCATAAGATGGGTGTTTGTTGATTGAAAAAATATGCATTTTATGTCAAGTTTTTAAAAGCATTCACTTAGAGAAAATTTCCTGCTCCATCTTCTGTAAACTCTTATAAATGGGCTCGACCCATTTTAGCATTGTATGTATTTGAACATTTTTGTAAAAACCCCATGTGGGTATGCTGAAATGGTAAAAATATTCATTTTTGTAAAAACCCCTATGTGGGTATTCAATAATCTGAAAGAAACTTCTTTATTTCTATATTTAAAGATCAAAACCCAACATGGGTACTCTGTAATATAAAGAAATCTGCACTTTGGGTTAAAACCCCCATGTGGGTACTTGTAACAGATGCAACAAAACTTTTGTATTCTGTAAATGAAATTCATATCTTGCTTTTATTCTGCATTTCGAGTTAAAAAATCCAACATGGAACCATTCTGTGTTTTGAAAGAAAAACTATCTCTTGAACTAAAACATAACATTGCCACTTGTCTACTTTCAGATTATTAACTATTGCAAAAACTCTTTCTCAGTGTTTTACTTTTCTTTTCATGGAACACTAAATCATACCATTAGGATTCTCCTTTCATAAAGATGATCCTAGAATACATAAATAATTTCAAAGTTTGCAGATTACTGCAATGTATGTTACTATTCCACATTTTGTTTGACCTTCAAAACTTGATTTCTTGCACCTTGGTTCAACATACTCTCTTATATGCGCCGTTATCCTTTGTTAGAAGCTTCATTGATGAGGCATTATATATGCCTATTCACTATCACTGTTATAAGGTAAAACACTTGCTGTTGCAAAATAGAATAATATGAAACAACATAAATGTGAATAGACTTAAAGTAGCAAAAACAATAATGTGGCAACAAGATTAAAACTTTTCCAGAATGAAAATGATGGATTTTAGCTGAATTGAATCTGTTAAGTCTATTGTTTATTTGTAATCTTCATATCTCTATTCAGACTTGATTGTTATGAATAGATAATAAACTTAACCACTTTGATAACTGGAACCATTTACTCCTTCATGATTGGCTCAGATGAGCATGATAATGCATTTTTTTTACTAAGCCCACTTGTAAGATTAAGGGGAAGCATGTCGAGCTCTACCCTTGTGGGAGCCCATTTTACCCCACATTCTTTATGTCTTTACAAAGTAATCAGCTTCATGGATTTTCCTATACCTGCATAGAAAACACACAATGTTACCAAAAATCAATAAATATCATGATGTTTACTCTTTCAGCTCTGATTCCTGTACTTTGCTTGATTGTTTCAATGCACTGTTAGTAGCATTATCCATTACTATTGGTGGTTCATGTAGATATGTTCATAGTCGGAGCTCTAACGAAACCTTCCCAACTTTTGTAGGTCAATTGGAGCTAGAGGATGAAAGATGGTGCACCACTTCTGCATCGGCCGACAATAATCAAACAATGATGATTATGTCCATATTTATACATTTTTCCTTCTCGCATCTTCAGTAGTGTAGGGTGCTCCTCATAATGCATTGCAAATAGTTAACTCCATGACTTGTGTGGATCTCTTAATTTCTCTTTCTTCATTTCATTCTGAAAAGAAAATGCATCCAAATACAAATTTGTACTGTCATTTGTTTTCTTGCAATCAAATGAAATATGTAATGGAACAATGTTAATGAAATAAAATGAAAGCAATGGAATGCTTAATCATTTGTATAATCAGCTTGTACTCATTTGTTCTGTAAATTAAGGAATACTTCTTAAACTCTGCCATCTCAATAATGCATAACTGATATAGATGCAATCAACAACTTAAAACCATGTAGCAATTAATTGAATCTTTACTTCAAGATATAACAAAATTTAACCAGCTCCAACAATCGAGCTGTAGTAAAAATTTGGTAACACTAATATTTTTCTAGCAGTTAGAACAGTAGTAGTCACCTTGCTATTTTCTATGACATTCTTGGTTTCTGGTCTGTACAAGATGCCAGCGCACCTCTTGGACTCTAGCACATTGCACTATCATCCTTTTTTTGCATTGCCATCCTTTGACTGAGAACTCACTAGTCTATCCAAAAAATCTCTGTGACCTGCTCTTTCTGATTATGAAACTCTCACATTGTTCCTTGAGGTAGTTTAGGGTAGTTCACCCTGTTGGGTCTCAAAAACGCAAGTTTGAACCACGAGAGGTTGCCAAGCTCTCACAACGCTTTTGGCCAATGTACAAGGCCAATTGAAGCAATTGTACCTTCTACTCTTTAGATTCTGCTAAACCTAGGTGGGTGCACCTATGTGAATGATGCAGATTGAAATATATTTCCTGGTGAAACAATCTACCCACAATGGCAAGTGGAAGTGGATAGAAAAAATCACTATAACTACTCCTACTCCTACTGCACAAAAGAAAGGATTTGAAAATATTTTTTGTATATAAAATTAATTCTTTGGGTTATGGTAGATCAGTGCCTTCTATCCACATGGGAAATGGAGTCAAAAATTAAGAATTATGCGTGTTTCCTTCTCTGGTTTAATTCAAGTTGTTAGGCACCTTGTAAAATAAAATCTTATGACTGGCATATAATTTCATTTATTTATGACTTTCATAAATAAGGCTGGAGTTTTTTCTTACCAAATTCTACTTCAACAATCCAAAAGAAATCCTAAGTCACTGTGACTTACTTGAAGGAGTTTAATTTTGACTTGCAGACACCAGCAAATAAAAATCACACAAAGTGGGAAAATGCACCTTGATAAATCACACATATTCTTGATACATTGACTTAAATGATCAGAGGACTTCAAGTTGGAGACAACTAGATAATAAATATAAATGATTGTAACACAACAACTGAACACAGTAAAGGTTTCACCGATTCAAAATAATTCATCCATTGCTCTGCTTCAAAAAAGGTTTGTCATTATTTACATTCCCAGTTCCATTTTCTGGAAAAATCTAACTACTACTCTAACTACTATCTACCGCCCTTTTCAAAACTGATTTTTTGAAATATTTATACAGTAAATGCCAAGCGTTGCAACCATTCACTTTCTTGTTACAATCGTTTGAATTTTTGTTATGGTCATTTACATTCTTTAACAACAAATAAAATATTTGATTAATTGCCTCATCGAAAAATCAAATATTTTTGACTATAGTCCTGTCTTTATATTTTTCACTAAATACTTTGTATCCGCTCCTTACATTTTATTTTCTTGTGGATTTCTTTATTTCACCGCCCCACCGTAGACTTTGAATTTTCCTCTGCGGTATAGCGGTGCTTTGAATTTGACTGCTCACTCGTTACCGTGCAACCGCAAGGTTAACCTTTACCTTTGGTGGTATTGCGGTACTGGCATTAACCGTCATCTTTGTTCTCCACTGCACCACTACAGTCTACATTCTAATCGGCTATGGTGTGGTGGTAGCTGCCTCGTTTCCTACCAACTATTCACCGTTCACCTCACTGTCTCTGCTAACCGCTTACCGCTTACTACGGTCTCCATCCTGACCGGTCATAGTGTGGCAATAGCCACCTTCGCTGCCTACTAACAGATTACCACAATCACCATGATCTGCATGCTAATTGTTGGTGGTACCACGGTGTGACTGATCCTGACCGCTACCTCCATCCACCGCAGTCACCGTGGTCTCCATGAGAACCGTGTGCGGTACCGTGGTGACCTGCTTATTAACCGCCACTGTCTCTGCCGCTTAACACTCCATCACTGGTTGCTCAGTGTTCACCGCTTGACCGATCACCACGCTACTAACTCCCATCCAGGTTGACTACCCTCGTTGACCATTGATTGTTTGCTATGCCACCGCGGTGCATGACTTGACAGTGTGCGGTATAGCGGTAAACCTTATCGTGACAATGCCTAACCGTCATCGCTATATCGCGAGCCACTTTTCAAAAGGCTGTGGTAAAGTGGTAAAGGGTGTTGGCATATGAAATGTGATTAGTGTGGCAATAGTATAGGATATTTTAGCTTTATGAAAGGTGGTGAAACAAATTTTTATAGAAAGATAGTGAAAACATTAGGCTCAAAATGGAAAATCATTTAGTTTTTTTGATGGAAATTTTGGGTTCTAACACACCCCTTGGGATTCTCTTGAGAATAAAGAGACTCATGAGTAGAAAACCCCCCTTCTCTACATTTAGTGAACCCAATGTGAATCACAACGTTTTTCAAAAAACTAAGAATTTATTTACCCCAACTTGGTGGGGTCATAACTTTTGACTTGATGCTCGAAATTCAAAACCATTTACACCTGGAAAGATCTCCAAGAGGACTAATTCAGTCCCTAAAATATTGTTCCTTTGACAAAAAAATTTTAGGGACCTACGCAAGTTTCAATGCCAAATTATGCTCTGAAGACGTCCAAAAATGTAAATTACTAGAACCTAGAAAATATTGAAAAAATTGGAAAATCAAGATTTTTGGTTTTTTTAGTTCTGTCACCCATATATTGCTTCGAATTGACCAATGTGTCTATATCTCTATTTCAAAATGTATTTTCTATCTTTCTTCCTTCTATCTCTTTCCAGGTTTGTTAAGAATCTTCAAGAAGTTCTCTTACAAGCATGTGAAAGTGAGTTGTTGTCTCCTTTCTTATTATTCTTTATTGATCCCTCTCTCGAGATTCCTTTTAAGGATATTTTGGTGCAAGAGTATGAAATAATTGATACCTTTATTAATCTTACTCTACCTTCTCTTCATTCCAATGCACTCTCCTTTAGAGATGATGCATTAGCGAGTGATGAATCTCCTTCCACATTTGATCCTCCCTGGATCGATGTTGAGAATATTTCTTTGAATAATTATTCCACTAGTTGTGATGATTCTATAAATGTAATATATATATTTGATGCCCCTCAAAGGCCTAAGAGATCGACCATTTATTTGACTCCAGCTAGTCCTTATCCTAAAAGGATTTGTTCTATTGACATTGTCTCATTTGATAGTGACTCTCTTGATCTTTCTATGGCTCCCTCTTATAGAGAAGTAGCCCATACTTATAAGAATAGAATGAATAAACAACCAAGCCTTATTCAAGCTCCTAAACCTATGACTAAAGCACCTAGTGATTACAATCTTGTTGATAAACTTCGAGTTACTCTGGCCAAGATCTCACTGTGGGACTTGCTTTAGTCTGCTCCGATTTATCAAGGTATGATTCAGGAGGCCTTGCAAAAGATACTCTTTCCTTCTTCTGCTAGGTTGACAGATGTTAATGAGTTGAAAGCTCATATTCATGTGGATTTGTTGAATATTACGTTCTATCCATAGGAAATCCTGCCTTCAAAAGTACAGAAGTAAGCGTACCCTCTAATGATCATAGTTAATATTAATAAAATTAGCATTAGATGTACTCTTGTTGACGCCAGTTCGGTGCTCAACATATGTAGCATTGATATATATTACTAATATTAATATTGATTCTTCCTCTCTAGCTACTTCTTCTCTTCTTATTCATGGGTTTGATAATGTTGGACGACATCCTTTAGGCATGATAGTATTTCCTTTAAGGTTGGGACCCGTTACTGTACCCACCCTTGTATATGTTATATCAAAAAAATTACCATATAACCTTCTTCTTGGTAGAACATGGATTCATGCTATGGGTGCATTCCCATCTACGTTGCATAAATCTATTAAGTTCATTTGTAATAATTGAGTAGTCACAGTCAGGGTTGACCCTAAGGCTATGTACTTATGTGAGATGGCAGTAGTTGGCCAGGTTTTGGTTGTGCCTCCTCTTATCCCTTTAGTGCCTTCCAATGTGTTGATGTCTACTCTTATAGTACCTATTACACAGGATACTCTTGAGATAGATGTCCCTGAAGAAGATCCTTTTGAAGAAAGAAATATTAAGTTTGCTCCTTCTACCTCTTCTTAAGAGAATGCATGTCTTGGTGATGATTGGGGTTCTCTATACTTTACAGATTCCTTCAGTGGGGAATACAAAGTCTACCTGATCCACTTAAACCTTCCGATGAAATCATCCAAACCAGCTATCAAAGATTATTATTCTTTTGCATCACGGGGTAATGTGAGCAACAGTTGTAATGTCCTTGATGCTAATCCTCCTCCTTCTGAGGAAGATGATCACACCTCTATTAACGTGGCTAATGTTGGCAGTCTTTTCAAGAAGGCTGATGGTGATCCGATAGAGGAGTATAATCCCCATTGTTGGAATAATGTTCTCTATGAAGATCCTCCTCCTCACTATTTGCAAACACGTTATCGCCTTGGTTTTAGACTTGTCTCTAAATATGGCTATGGGTGTAAAGGTTGTGGGCATAATGAACAAGGCATTTGAGTTTGTATAGAATTTTCACCTCATAAGCATAATTTGGGGCTTGGTTGCTTGAATAAACAATCTAAATGGAAATCACAGTTTAATTTTGACATGATTTTTGCTCAACCTAATTCTCTTGGATTGATTCATCCTCCATTGTCCTCTATCTTCGTGTCTTCTTCTTGTGAGAAGATAGGATTTTCTCCACAAGAGAAAGCGTTGCTTCCTACTCCTCATTATTTATATGAGCAAGAGTGTATCTTTTTGAGGCTTCTTAAAGCCCTCTTCATTACTCTTCCTCCTCTTACACAAGAAATTTCATAAGCATGATAAAGAAAAACATTCTTTTTGCACATACCATCGTGTGCCTGGCCATTCCACTAGTGAATGTAAGGGATTGAAGGATAAAATAGAACAACTTGATTCAAGTGTCATCACTCTTTCATTTTTTGATGCACCTACCTCTTCTTCAAATGACAAGTGATATCAAGGTCTACCTCTATCCTATATGTTCTTGAGTATCTTGCATGGTTCTCCTCCCCTGTATGTTGGGGGTAGTGATAACTTGTTTTGGAGATGCGTGTCCTTCTTAAGGACCCCCTCTCTTCTATACATATTTCAAATGAAGTGTCCCTTGAGTGGACCCCTTTTTATTTTGAAGGGTTCTTGAGGGACCACCCTTTGAAATCTTTTCTCCTTTAAATAAATTTATAGGAATCTAGCTTGGAGAAACCCCAACTAGACCTATCTTTTTGTGACTGTCCTGCAATGAAACTTGTAGTAGCCATAAGTTCATCTGATTAGTATTTCTCTGTAGGACCGAGAACCTATAGAACTCCTTTGCATCAAGCTTTCCTAACATGTTTATTCTATGGATTAACATACCGCTTTGCAGGTGGGCCTGTGAAGCTTCTTTTCTATCCAACTTTGCGAAGTCCCTCACATCGGGCTTCCTTCATAGAGAGTACTTGGGGGTGCCCTCTTTACAAGTTGTAATGTAGAAAAATGTATCCTTTAGACATTTTCATGCTCATTTGGGATTTTCTTGTGGATTTTGGCCTAGTTTTGCCTAGATTTAATGCTGTAATGTGGCCAACACATTCACATTAGGTCTTGAACCCTTGTAAATAAATAAGAGTTCTATGGTGTCTTGTAAAAGTGTTGTGAAGTTTTGTAACCCACTTTCACACTTTTCTAGAGTATTTCTAATAGATTTCACCTAAATAACCTCTTTTTATCATTGAACAAGCCTTATTTCAAAGTGTTGTAAGGAGTTGTAACAAAATCTCACACTTTACTAGGCTTGCCATCAATAAATTGGCCCTTTCTTATGTTAAAATTTCCCATTAATGCACTTATAGGCCCTACTTAAGTGTGTTTAAGAGGACAATCCCTCTAAACATCATTAATTAAATTTTAATTCTTGAAAACTAGCAAATTTTTCCTAGTGGGACCAAGTCAGCACCTTGGATGACTTAGTCCCATCTGGCTTAAAAATCAAAATTATTTCAATGTTTTGGTGGGATATTGTCCTCTAAACCCTAAGGTCAGCCTTTGATGAGGTATTTTGGGGAAATTAGGGCGAATCAAGTATAAATATGTGGTTTTCCACTCATTTTGGGTCTCCTCCTTCTATTGTCTACTCTCATTCATCATTCATCATTATTCTCAAGCAAGCTAGGGTTTTGGAATTCTAAGTCATCAAGCAAGCATTCAAGGGTAGATTCTTCAACCATTGTTGTAGAAATTCAAGATCAATCATCATGGCAAGGTACTAATTCCATTATTTCATGTTCATGCTTTATTTCATTATCTCTTCATTTTGGTTTAATTACCTAAAAGGGGTTTGACCAAGGAAAACCCCCATGCCCTAACATCCAACATTTCTTTCTCTCTTTGTGTGATTTATAGGTCTTGTTTGTAGGTTTATCAAAGAGGAGCATTGGAAAGGTTTTCATCAAAGTGTTAAAGTCCTTCAAGGTTGTCAAAACCCTATAAGAAACTTGGAGAACACCTACAGACCAAATTTTATAGTTTTAGATCCGAAAAATTACTAGGAGCAGAAGTGCAAGTCGAGGTCTACATATTCCCCTTTCGAATCTTCAGAAAAGTAAAAGTGGAAAGTTCCCCTAGTTGTGGCGATTTGGTCCCATTGTGCAAGTTTTTCAAGGATTTTTGCAGATTTGGATACCCATTTGGTTGAAACAAGCTCCAGTGCACTTTTCTAGAATTTTCTCGAAACTGAACTAAGTCGCCCAGTTTGGCACAAGTGTCCCGCCAGGCTTAAAAATCAGTTTTTCTAGAGTTTCAGAGATATTTATAATCTTCAATCTAGCCTCTACCATTTTCCAAGTGCACTCTTTTAGTTTACCCCTTTTATCTTGTTCTTTATTACGTTCAATCTATCTTTTTGCATATCACATTGTATTTTCAAGAATTCTATGTCTTTCCAAGTTTAAACTTGGTGGTGAACCCATTTCTACCCATTTTCACCCCCAAGAACTCTCCCTTTGGAAGATTTTAATCTCTCTTGTATTGGAATATCAAGGGTTTGTTCTTGAATGTAGCCTAGGTCTTTGTCCCTTTTTCCTTTAGGTGCAAAAACCTAAAGTATAACGAAGGTGAAAAAATATTCATTACACAAGTCTGAGGACCTATAAAGAACTTGCATCCTATGGGATATTTTTGTTTGAATCTGTAGGAAAGAGTACCTACACAACCTTTTTTCACCCTTCCATAGGTCTGAGGGCCTCCAGAGATTTTTTTTCACCTTTCGTAGGTCTGTGGATCTTCAACGCATTTGTTCAACCCTCACCAAGAGAGAGTACTTGTGGAACCATCTCTTTTGGAATCTTTATTCCCCTCTTAAATTATATTCTCTTTTCTCTTCATTCTCTTTCTACTTAGAATTGTGTATACCAGATCAAAGACTTGCATCTTCTTCATCTTGAGTATATACTTCTTTCTTTCTTTGACATTGATTACTTATTGTCTTTTGTATGTATTTTTCCCTTGAAGCAATCGATCCTTACCTTCTTCTCTTCATTTAAGAATTTTTCTATGTGTTATTTCTTAATTTGTGGACAACACATAGTATTGAGACAACCTTCTACATCGAGGTCTCTTTCACTTTGCTGACTCAAATCCTTTAGTTTTTTGTGTGCATCTGTGTATGTGTTTTTATATATTCTAACCCCATGATGTAATGGCATGTTATGTTCTAACATTGTTGTCTTGTGTAGGTCTTTCTTGTATAATGCATTTATTTTGTAGGTCTTCAACTTGGAGGCATGATCCCTTGGTTCAAAGAGTTATCTGCTTCTTCTACAGTATCCATTTGGTATCATGATGTTATTTATGTTAGTATATTTCCTTTAGTGTGCATATTAGTGTAGATTCATATGCTCGCTAAAGTGGGGGAAAAATGTAATGTAAAATTGCATCCCTTACAATTTCACATACATTATTGTATCTAATTTAGTGTCCACTCCCTCAAAACTTGTGTAGGCTCATTTTAGCCCCCGCATCAAACTTTTTCCCTCTCAAGATGCCCAAGGACCCCTTTTTCAGCAGATACCCTTGTGTGTCAGCTTTGCAGTAAACCTTGTGATTTTCCAGTTCTCATCATTTTTTAGCATGATGTGTCTGGACACTAGCACATGATGCAGATGTCTACGCACTGCACTAGTGTCCTATAACGTTTCAATGTTCAAATGATCATTTCTGAGCATTTTTTCCACTTTTCAATCCCTTTTTTTGGTGGTAACGGCCTAGGATGCCTTGTAACCACTCGGGAAGCTTCTTTTCCCTCCGATTCTCTATTTAAATGCTATCTTTTCCATCTATTTGGTCTTCTAGAACTTTCTAGCTTTGGATCCTACCTTTTACACTTCTACTTGGTCTTGCTCTCTTGCTTTCACAACTTTCTACAACAACCTCAACCTCTCACAACACCCTTTGCAACTCCCTTGGCTCTCATAGCTCTATCTTTTTTCCTTGGCTTCCTTAAGCCTTACAACTAACATCTCCCTTATCTTGTGCTTTCGAGCATCCTAGGATTTCACACATCCCTTATCTATTGCATCTTTATTTTGTGATACAAGTTCTCCTCCTTGAGTGGGGATTGCTTTTATCACTTTGTATTTTCTCACTTTTTTCATTTCTCTCTATCTATCTGGCTGTCTGTGGAGGTGCGAACACCAAAATGGGGGTTTGATTGAGGAAAACCGCTATACAACCCCAACATTTTCTCCCAATCTTACATATGTAGGCATTGAAGATATCTACTTGCTGGAGGATTTATCGCTTGGTTTTTTGTGAGCATTTTCTTCCTCTATCCTCTTTAGTTCTATCATTTTACTTCACTTTATTTCAATCTTATTACATTATGAGATTTCCCCGTATTCCAATATTTTCCTAGCAGTTAGAACAGTAGTAGTCACCTTGCTATTTTATATGACATTCTTGGTTTTTGATCCGTACGAGATGCCATCACGCCTCTAGGACTCTAGCATGCCACGTTGTCATATTTGCTCTGCATTTTCATCCTTTAATCAAGAACTCGCTAGTCTATCCAAAAAATCTCTATGACCTGCTCTTTTTGATTTTGAAACTCTCGCGTTGTTCCTTGAGGTAGTTTAGGACAATTTTCCCCTTGGGATTCTCTTGAGAATAAAGAGACTCATGACTAGCGAATCCACCTTCTCTACAATACTGTTGAATCTTCTTCTCCATTGATATACACCGACCATCCAAAATGAATGATCAAGCCTCAGTACAAAATACTTTGAAGAAGGATACATTAGGCTTGTGATGAGACCAAGCCTCCTTAGGAGTCATATTTTGCACTGTAAGGTGAGTTATACAATTCTGAATATAATTGGCACAATTGATAACTTCAACCAAAATTGTTGAAGCCATGGGCCTAGAATAAATTATACAATTGGCCATCTCCCATAAAGTCCTATTCTTCCTCTTTTCCATGCCATTCTGTTGAGGAGTGTGAGGGATTGTGTGTTGATGAAGAATACCATGCTCACTGCAAAAATCCTAAAATACTTGATTGACATACTCCCCCCATTATTGGTGCGTATCCATTGAAAAGAAAAACCTAACTGCTTCTCCACAAATGTTTTGAAGGTCTTGAAGATGGTGAGAACCTCACTCTTGAGCTTCAAAAAGAAGACCCATGTGTGTCGAGAAAAATCATCAATAAAAGTGAGCACATACTTAGCCCTTGAAAAGGAAGGAGTTGGGAATGACACGAGATCACTATGGACCAAATCAAGGGGTGTGGTTGCACATGTAGCTTGACCCTTGGGAAAAGGATCTTGATGTTGTTTTCCAAGAACACATCCTTGACAAAAACCATCTGTGCAAGAGATCTTTGGAAGACCAACCACTAAGTTATGTGCATGCATTTGCTGAAGATATCTATAGTTCAAGTGCCCAAATATTTCATGCCAAAGTTTTCTCATTGGATCAGAATGAGCAATAAAACATGAACCCATTGAAGCCTCAAAGCCATAAAATTGATAGAAATGGTTCTCATGATCAACTATCCCTATTATAAAAGAATTCTCAGGATCCTGCAACTATCTAATAGTCACATTCTATGGAGTAAACTCAACTGAATTTCTATCTTCAAAATGACAAATCTGATATATGGTAAGTAGATTCATTGAAATATTAGAAACAAGAAGAACATCCTAAATGCACCCATATAGCATATGAAGATGATTATATCTTGGTTTCTTCTTATTATTTCCTTTACCCTTGGAATATTGAACCATTAGAGCTTGATTCTTAGAACTAGGTAGTGCATCCCACTGAACCAACTTGGCTTGCTCCCTAGTAAGATGCTCACAAAATAACTCAAAAGAAGGCATTTTATAATCTTTCCCCATGGCATCCATAGTAGAATATAAAGTAGAAGAGAAAACTTGATAAGGTCCTCTTGACATGAAAAAAATCAAGAAGATAGATTCATCATCTAACTTATCATGCCCACACCCTTTTAATTGTGACAAAATCAGTTTGAATTATGTAAGAAAATCTTGAATAGAAAGAAATGCATCTTCTTGAAGATGCAAGACTCTAAATTGAATGACTTGACCATACAATTCTTCAAGTTTTTCCCAAAAATTCTTAGGTGTTTTACACTCCACAATATGAAACAACTTATTAGATACATGTAAGCCAATGAGGCCTTTTTCTTCATCCATTTTACATTTATGGGTAAATTTTTCACATTCCCTTGTGAATTCAGGTTGTGCTTATAACATTTTCCATAGACCCTTAGATTGTAGCAATTGAGTCATTTTTAGCTTCCATGTATGATAATTGTGAGGAGTCAATGGTTCAGTTTGCCTTAGATCTACCATGTTGGAAAGAAGAACACCAAGATAAAGAAGACAATGTGACACTTAAATTGTGCCTTTCACCCCCCAAAATGTATTAAAACCGAATTTGCAAACCCCCAACAAATTAAAATGAATAAATTTTTCAATTTATATAGGTGAAAAGCTCAAATAAACCGTTTATAACACACAATGATTTTTACAAATAGATTCCTTGTGATTTTTTGAGCAATTTTAATTTTTTTTTGCCAAATTTCAACTTCGTATGCAAAATTTATGCCTGTTACAAGTAATAAATGAAAATATACCTTTGGGCTGAAAAAAATGGAAAGAAATGGAAAAATATGCAAAAATAACCTACACCACTACGAAGTTCATCAAATCACCTTTCCAATGATATCTTGCTTGCAAAAATTTAATACTCTGGGTAAAGTTATGGTGTTTTGAAAACAAACTTCTAGTTTTAGCACTTGATAGGCTAATTGGGTGCAAATTTTTAGCCGCCAAGGGCTAGTGGTCGATCACCCATATGACTGAGGGCTCTATAGGTGGGAAAAAAATGTTGCCTGATGGGTGGTGGCAGAGCTGAGGGTGGGCAATGGGAGCATTGGCGGCTCCCTACGTGCCACCTACTGATGATTTAGCTCCCCAGACTAGCGATAGAGGTGAGGGCTTAAGATTCAGCGGTAGATTAAAGAGAATTTGGTAGGAATTATGGTTGGCGAAGGAAAAGAACTAGCTGAAAAAGTCTACTGATGTATGTCTATACTGATTAGTCAAAGCCGACAGAAGAATACGAATCCTGCAAAAACTCCTGTATATGCAAAAAATTATTTAAATAATATTTCTGCAATAAAATTGTACTGATTGCTCGGGGGCCATACGACCTATGTGGGTAAATGTTTTTGCCTCAAAAAATATTTTTTTCCAAATATAGGCAAATTATATTGCAAAGTTCATGGAATCAACCTCCTGGATGCAATGGTAGGGTTAGTTTTTGCCAAAAAAGCTCCTATAAAAAGTTATTTCCTAGATATGAGCTTCAAACCTTTATTTGTCAAAGTTGCAAATGGTGACCAAATTGAGTGAAATGAAAGCCGAATCTGACTTTCTCGAGCCTCCTAGACGTAATGAAACAACCAAATTTTTTAACACTATAGCCAAAAGTGTTGCAATCACCATATTTCACCAAAAATAATACATGCAATATAGGATTAATAGATCTATACAAATCCTTTCTAATTCTCAAGATCATATTGAAGCACAAGAAAAGAGCATACAAGAATTTACAATATCATAAAAGAAACTCAAATCACAATAGAAAACCTGATGGTATAAAATCTCTAAGAAAAAGGAAGGGGCTTGCTAGATTCAAAGCTCTAATAGCATGTTGAAGTGAGCAACCAATATCTTCAATCTGCAACACTAAATAACCTCCATAAGTAATAGAGAGAAGAAGTGATGTAGGAGCATCCTTGGTTCTTGACAATCTTGCATTGACCAAAAATATTTTCATTCAGTTTTGTTCTTGTTCTTGTTACTGTTCGTGTTCAAGTTGGTAGATCCGATATTTCTTCATGTTTTCTCACCAGACCTCGTGGATCTATGGTTTCATCATGGACATGTTCAATTTCCTTATTCCAAGTTTTTCAGCTCGATTGGATCTTTTTCCGGAAAGTTATTGCTTCCTAATTGAGTGACAGTTTTGGAACTGGCCTTAGAATAATTTCAAAACCTAACAACTAGTTTGATCAATCGTGGATCCTTCCTGTAACTTGCAAATCCTCACGGTGTGTTTTGATCTATTCCGTGGAGTGTCCCCGACTTTAATCTTAGGTCCACACTTCATCATGCACATCTACCGTGGAAGAAATTAAAATTTGATGTCAACCTATTCATGCACACGTTACATTTCCTTCATTAGAGATTGTAATGATCTTTGGCCGACGCAGATGTTTCTAGATATGTGGATATGATATAAAGCTTGTAATGGATCATTGGGATAGCAATCAATGAAGATCAATTATAATAAGTAGAATATAGAGTTTGATCTATAAGATTTTTGCTCATATATATGAGCACTATATTTTGAGCATGTTGTATCAGGCTTGTGAGCCGAATCTGTAAGCCCGGATGTGGCCGAATATATGTAATTGACATTTATGATAATAAGAATATTTGTATCTACATTTGCCTCCAGTTCCTGTATTTCTTCTGTTGTGTTACTCTAGTTGCACAAACCAGATTGTTCTCTTCGAGGACCCTCCTATCGTGAATGCACTAGATTGGTATCAAAGTGAGATTCTTTCCTTGTGAGATTGTCAGAGTTTGTGCAGTCTTGTTGAAGATTTGTTGTGGGGTGGCGGACTGAGGATCCAACCTACAACTACAGAAGAATTGTGTAAAGATGGTGGGAAGAAGAAATGGTAGAGGAAATGGAGCGCGTGGAAATGCAGACCCAGCTGTAATGGAGATATTGAGAGGAATTGTTGCTAGATTGGAAGCAGTTGAAATGAACTAGAGGAGAGGTCAACCAGTTGATGATGTGAGTGATGAAGAAGTAGAAGAAGAGGAAGAATTTGCAAGAGAAGAGAAACCTGGACTTGATCAGGGAGAAGAAAGGTTCATAAGAGCGCTAACTAGAGTAAACACTAAACCACATTTCAATCCAACGGATTATAATGGTAAGTTGGATTCAGATGAATTGCTAGACTGGATAACAAAGATGGAAAATTACTTTGATTTTGAAGGTACCCCAGAAGATAAGAAGGTGAAATTCGCTTGTACAAAGTTGAGAGGACATGCATCCCTTTGGTGGGAACATTTGGAGATAGATAGGCAAAGAAAAGGAAAGGAGAAGATAAGATCATGGGATTAGATGGTGAATAAGCTAAATACAAAGTTCATGCCTGCTGACTATCAAATCAGTTTTTTCAAGAAGTTGTAGAATCTGAAACATAAAGAATCAAGTATGATAGAGTATACTGAGGAGTTCTATAAGTTGAACATCAGATCTGGATATTCGGAGGATGAGATTGAGCAAGTAGTTAGATATGTAAATGGTTTGAGGTCATCTATACAAGATGAGATCAGTTTGATTAAGTTTTTGAGTGTGGAAGAATCATACCAATGTGCCCTAAAAGCAGAGGAGAAGCTAAACAAAAGACATAAGTAGAGACATAGAGGAAGAGGTGGAATATTTCAGAAAGGAAGAATTTTTACTGGAGGAGGAAGGGGATCTTTTCCATATCAGAACAAGGATAAGGAGGTTAGTAAGAATGAAAATTTATATCGAAGAGATGATGGAAACTCTTACCGAAGAGGAGGATATGGTGGTTACCGAAATGAAGGATATATAAAATATGATAGAGGATAGGAGAAAAGAGTATTTAGGGGAACTTGTTTCAAATGTGGTGGAGAAGGACATAGTGCCTTTGAATGCAATCATAGAGAGACAAGAAAAAAGACTAAGAACAATAGAAGAACATCCTTTATTGAGGAGAATCATGATGGATCACCTAATCAACTAGAAGAAGGAGAAGTATTGGTGAATATGAGAGTATTGTGTCAAAGTGAATTGGAGAAGGAACCATTGCAAAGAAAGAATTTGTTTCAGACCAGATGCAAGGTAGCTGGTAAATGTTGTAAAGTAATCATTGATAGTGAAAGCTCAGAGAACCTGGATTCTGAATAAATGGTGACCAAATTCAAGATGGAAATATTGTAACACCCGAAGCCCTATTAGATAGCTTGGATTCAAGATGAGCATAATATACTGGTAAGTGAACAATGTTTGGTGAAATTGAAGATAGGAAATTATCATGATGAAGTTTTGTGTGATATCATGCCTATGGATGTATGCCATATTCTATTGGAAGACCTTGGTAGTATGATAGACATGCTATTCATGATGGAAATAACATATACACTATTGTTGCTAATGCGATGAAGCAGACTTTGTTACCCTTGGAGGATGTTCCTAAAGTTGAGGTTTGCATGACTGCTATAATTTGTTTGGTTGATGGGAGGAGCTTTTTGGATGGATTGAGACATGAGAACATGTGTTATGCCTTGGTTCCTAAGAAGGTGGAAGACTTGAAGCATGTAGAAGGACAACCTAAGGAGATAAAGGAATTGCTGGAAGAATATGAAGCTATCATTTCAAATAATATACCTGATGTATTTCCACCTATAAGGAGTAGAAGTCATTGCATGGATATGATTCCTGGAGCTAGTTTACCTAATAAAGCAACACACCAGATGACACCATCAGAGAATGAAGAATTGAACAGACAAGTGCAAGAGTTTTTGAGAAAAGATTTGATTAGAGAAAGCTTAAGTCCTTGTGTAGTACCTGTAGTGCTAGCAGCTAAGAAGGATGTGTACAGAGTCTAGAGCCATAAACAAGATCACAATGAAGTATAGATTTCCTTTGCCTTGGATGGATGAAATTATGGATTGTTTGAGTGGAGCTAAATAATTTACAAAGATAGATTTGAAGAGTGGATATCATTAGATAAAAATTAGAGAAGGAGATGAGCGGAAAACAACATTCAAGACAAATGAAGGATTGTATGAGTGGCTGGTGATTCCTTTTGGACTGAAAAATGCATTGAGTACTTTCATGAGGTTGATGAATGAAATATTGAAGAAATTCATGGGTAAGTTTGTGATTGTCTATTTGGACAACGTCTTGATTTTCAGTAAGACTAGAGAAGAACATTTGTTACATATAAGACAAGTTTTGTAGAGGTTGAGGGAAGAGCAGTTGTTGATAAACATCAAGAAGTGTAGTTTTATGAAGGAAGAATTGGTATATCTTGGGTTTGTGATATCTGTGAATGGATTGAAGATGGATATTGAGAAGGTAAGAGAAATTTTTGAATGGCCTACACCTGAAAGCATTGGAGAGGTAAGATCATTTCATGGATTGGCTAGTTTCTACCAAAAGTTCATTAGGAATTTCAGTTCTATTTGCAGCCCTATGATAGAAACAATGAGAGGAGATACAAAGGATTTTAGATGGACATCTAGAGCAGACAAAAGTTATGAGTTGTTAAAATAGAAGGTGACTGAGCAGCCTATGTTGGCTTTACCAGACTTTAGTAAGGTATTTTAGGTAGACTGTGATGCAAGTGGAAATATAATTGGAGCAGTGTTAAGTCAAGAAGGAAGACTAGTAGCTTATTTTAGTGAGAAGTTGAATGATGCAAGGAAAAGGTATTTAGTGTATGATCAAGAGTTTTATTCCATAGTTGAAGCCTTGAAGAAGTGGATACATTACTTGTTGTCTAAGGAGTTTGTGTTGTATACCGATCATCAGGCTTTGCAATACTTGAACAATAAAGGTAAGTTAAATAAAAAACACATGAGATGGGTGAATTCTTGTAGAGTTATACTTTTGTTTTGAAAAATAGGAGTGGAAAGTCAAACAGAGTTGTTGATGCTATGAGTAGGAGAAAAAATTTATTGACACAAATAAAAGTGGAGGTATTAGACTTTGATGAATTGAAGAACTTGTATGAGGAAGACCCGGATTTTGCAAAACCTTGGAGGGCATGTAAAGAACCAGTTTTGGATGATAGAAGTCAGTGGTTGGATTATTTCATTTAGGAGGAAAAGTTGTTTAGAGGAAATCAATTGTGTATACCCTGGAGTTTAATGAGGGACAATTTGATAAAAGAGAAACATAGTGGAGGATTGGTAGGACACTTTGGAATTGATAAAATAGTAGCATTGGTAAGTGAGAATTACTTTTGGCCCAAGACTAATAAGGATGTCATGAAATTTGTGCAAAGTTGCAGATTTTTTCAAGTTGCAAAAGGGAGTAGTCAGAATGTTGGATTATACAAACCTTTGAGAATTCCAGAAAGACCTTGGGAGGATATCAACTTGAATTTCATACTTGGTTTGCCGAAGATACAAAGAGGTAATGATTATGTATTTGTGGTGGTAGACAAATTTTCTAAGATGACACATTTCATACCTTGTAAGAAGATAAAAGATTCAATACATGTAGCAGACTTGTTTGTCAAGGAAGTGGTCAGATTACATGGATTACCTAGGAGTATTGTTTCAGACAGAGATACAAAGTTTGTTGGTTACTTTTGGAGGACACTTTGGAAGAAGTTGAAGATAGATTTGAAGTTCATCTCTACTTTTCACCCAAAGATTGATGGACAGACAAAGGTAGTGAATAGGAGTTTGAGAAATTTGTTGACATTTTTGGTTGGAGAGAAGACCGGAAGTTGGGATTTATCCCTTGCACAAGCAGAGTTTTCCTACAATAATTTAGTGAACAAGAGTACAGGAAAGAAACCTTTTGATATTGTTACTGGAGTTCATCCTAGAGGTATATTAGAATTGTGAGACATTAGTAAAGAAGATAAAAGGAGTGAAGAAGCAAAGGAATTTGCAGAACATATGAAGAAAGTGCATACTCAAGTGAAGCAACATTTGGAAGATATGAACCAAAAATATAAGGAGCAAGTAGATGAAAAGAGGAGACATAAGGAGTTTGAAGTTGGAGATGAAGTATGGTATATTTGAGGAAGGAAAGATTCCCAGTTGGCACATATAGTAAGCTCAAGATGAGGAAGTTTGGACCTTGTAGGATTTTGAAGATGTTTGATTCAGGAAATACATATGAAGTAGAGTTATCAGATGACATGGGTATATCACCTATATTCAATATTGCAGATCTATATCAGTACCATGAAGTAGAATTCAGTGAAGACAGTAAAGAAAAATTGGATGAACAACTTCCTAAACAAAAAATAGAAGGGATAAAAGAGATTTTGGATGTCAGAGATGGGAGAAAGACTCGTGGAAGACAATATAAAGAATATCTGGTGAAGTGGAAGGGTAGACCAGTGGAGGATTCTTCTTGGATTTCTCAGGCTGAGATAGACCATATTGGTTTCCCTTTGGCCCCAAAAAATTGAGGGACTCACTTTTCATTAACCCTGAATGTTTGATGCAGGAGCATCCTTTGTTCTTGGAAATCTTGCATCAACCAAAAATATTTTCATCTAGTTTTGTTCTTAACTGTTACTATTCTTGTTCAAGTTGGCAGATTCGGTATTTCTTCATTTTTTCTCACCAGACCTCACAGATCTATGGTTTCATCGTGGACATGTTCAATTTCCTTATTCCAACTTTTCAGCTCGATTGGATCCTTTTACGATAAGTTATCACTTTCGGATTGAGTGACAGTTTTGGAATTGGCCCCGGAATAATTTCAAAACCTAATGGCTAATTTGATCAAGTGAATCCTTCTCGTAACTTGTGGATCCTGAAAATGTGTTTTGAAATGTTCCATGGAGTGTCCCCAACTTTAATATTAGGTCCACACTTCATCATACGATCTACCATGGAAGAAATTCAAATTTGAGGCTGACCTATTCATGCACACATTACGTTTCCTTCATTGAAGATTGTAATGATCTTTGGCCGACGTAGATGTTTCTAGATCTATAAATATGATATGAAGCTTGCAATGGATCATTGGGATAGCAATCAATGAAGATCAATTATAATAAGTAGAATATAGAGTTTGATCTATAATATTTTCGCTGGCATGTATGAGCACTGTATTTTGAGCATGTTGTATCAGGCCTGTGAGCCAAATCTGTAAGCCCAGATGTGGCCGACTATATGTAATTGACATTTCTAATAATAAGAATATTTGTATCTACATTTGCCTCCAGTTTATGTGTTGCTTCTATTGTGTTACTCTAGCTACACGACCCAGATTGTTCTCTTTGAGGATCCTCCTACCGTGACTACACTAAGAAGCAATGAAATATGTTATTCCACTAAACAAGAATTACAATATGATACAATATGATAAAGATGCAAAATATGCAAGAGATGCCTTTCTTATAAAGGCAAGTTGAGAGAAAGGATTAGAAAATATCATGACAAGTGTCTTATCCTATCACATGAGACAAATAACTCACAAGTACCTAGGATAATGTAAAATCTAGATAAGACAACTAAGAATTCTAGAATAAAGCTTACATATCCTAAGTAAACTTAACATTTGAATAAGTCCCCTAAGTCCCTAGTAAAGAATTAACTAGGTACAAGACTTTATTCACACAAACAATTTTTCTGGGATTAAGGTGTCTCAATTAGAGTCTTAATTAATTTATTTGATGTAATTAATGTATTTCTTTGTATTTTTTAATTGCTTATGGTGTCATTCCATTAATCGAGACCCACTAACTGGGTGGCATCCCTGTTGGAGGTGACTAGATGACACATAATCATCCCATGTGGACATAGGTGTCCCACTTTGGAATCTATGACATATGAAAGATTCTATGATGCATCATAAGGCATCTTTAAATGCATGGAGAAAGTTGGCACCCAAGAGGGGTTATGACAAGATATAAGAGAATTGACTATTTTTAGTCAGTTATGATAGATTCTTTTACCGATCCTATGATAGATTCTATGGCAGATTAGTGACATATTCTATGAAAATTGTAAGACATCTATCATAATCTATTTTTAGCATATTCTAGGTGCCCAAGTTTGGAAGAAGAATATTTGCATGTTAGACACTTGTCAAGGGTGTAAGGGAATGTTATACATGTGTCCAAATGCATGTCGAAGGCATTGAATATTGTGCCATGTGTATTTGGATTCCCTCACCTTATAGATGCTTCTTGAAGCTTGTAATAATCTATTTATTGAGTGCCTTGAGTTGTAGAATGTATAGTTTGTTTAAAAGTAACAAAGTGCTATCAAATTGTCTCCAAGATAGGTGTTTGTGATGAAACACTTTTTGAAGAAGCTTGTACTGGGTGATATCTTGTATTCATTATTTTAAGTAATAGAGAAAGTATTGTGCTTTTGGAGGGTGGGGTTTTTTACCCGAAAGGGTTTTCCCCACATATATCTATTGTTATTGCATTTTTGTACTTGTTATATTTCCATTATTCTCTATGTGTATCTCATATTGTAACAAAATAAGGTGTTAAAATGAAATTTTGTAACTCTCCCCTGATTAGATTAGTGTAGGAAGTTGCTTTCGCTCACCTGACTTCCTTTCAGACGGTATCAGATCCTGGACAACCTTAGTTCCTTTGTTGGGTTAGAAGGGTTTTTTGAGATAATTTTTATTTCAGTGGGAGTTTTACAGAAGTGTGTGTATTGTTACCTTGTTGTAGGAAAGAGATGGTAGGCACATCAGGGAGGATTGAGACAGAAAAGTTTAACAACAGTAATTTTGAGTTGTGGAAGCTCAAAATGGAAGACATGCTCATAGATTGTGACCTATGGGCTGCTATTCTTGGAACCAAACCATCAGGCATGAAACAAGAAGATTGGGATCTCATGGATAGGAAAGCCAAGGGTCTTATTAGACTTTGTTTGGTTTATTTTTTCCTCCTAAATGTCCATGAAGAGATTTATTTTGCTTCTCTATGGAAGAAGCTTGGTGATGTCTACTAGGCTAAATCCTTGGTAAACAAGCTTTTCTTGAGAAAGAAGATGTATTCTCTGAAAATGGAAGATGGAGGGTCTGTGGAAAATCACCTTTTAATGCTTTTAACATGTTGGTTGCAAAAATGGGTTCCATTGGAGACAAAATAGATGAACAAGACCATTGCATGCTCCTTTTGTGTTCATTTTCGGACTCTTGGGATCACCTGGTAATGTCTATTGGAAGCACTACTTCCACCTTCAAGATGGATGAGGTTTTTGACTCATTATTATCTGAAGAGATGCAAATGAAGTCTTCTGAGATGGCCAAGGAGGCCCTTACAATTCGTGGAAGACCAAAGGAGAGAAGCAAAAAGAAAGACAAGAAATCTAAGTCAAAGTCTTTAGGGAGATCAACGTCTCCTGGTAAGAAGTCCAAGGTAAAATGTTGGAATTGTGGTGAAATTGGTCACATTCAAAAAGATTGCAAGAAATAGGAGAAGAAGAAAAACAAGCCTTTCTCTGATTCTAAATCCAAGAAATCATCCCAAGATGATGGAGAATCATTTATTGTAGCCTTAGCAACCCATGCATCGAATGATGTGTGGTTGATATATTCGGGTGTATCCTTTCACATGAATTCTCATAGAGATTTGTTCTTGAAGTATGAGGAGTTTTATGGTGGATAGGTGTACCTAGGTGATGACTCTCACCTGAAGATTGTTGGTTGTGGAAGAGTCAAAATCAGATTTTTTGATGGGAGAGTGAAGGGGATTGATGGTGTCTTGCATATCTCGGGTTTGGCATGAAACCTACTTTATGTAAGTAAACTGAATGATGTAGGAGTGAAAGTTGTTTTCTCTAGTGGAGGATGCAAGATGACTAGAGGAGCTATGGTGTTGGCTAAGGGTGTTCGTATTGGCACTTTGTTTCAGCTTGATGCGTACACTATACAGTACAATAGTTCTTCTGATGTATTGAAGAAGAGGTCTTTGGATTCTTCATCCTCACCATCAAATTGTGCAAAGAAGAAGCATGCTGCAACTACATCCGATGGCTGTGTATTTTGGATACCCAAGAGTGCTCATTCCATGGAAATGAAGCTTCTTGCAAAGAAGACAATGTTATGGCACCAACGACTTGGTCACATTGGTGAAAAGGGTCTTAGAACCCTGAAAAATAAGAGCCTTGTTGAAGGCCTTGATGATTGTAATATTGAGTTCAACTTTTGCGAACATTGTGTATATGGAAAATAACACCATGTTTCTTTTTACTCTAGTTCTCATAAGTCTTATGGGGTTTTGGACTATGTTCATTCAGATGCTTTTGGTCTTACAAATGTTCTTTCATTATCAAAATCTGTATATTTTGTTTTTTCATAGATGATTATAGTAGAAGGACATTCATTTATTTTCTCAAAAGTAAAGTTGAAGTCTTTAGTCGGTTTAAGGAGTTTAAGGCCTTGGTAGAAAATTAGGTTAGCAGAAAGATTAAGTGTTTGAGGATTGATAATGGTGACGAGTTTTTTTTTGTAGAGTTTAACAAGTTTTGTAAAGAGCACAAGATTGAGAGACATAAATATACTCCCTATACTCCACAACAAAATGGAGTTGCAGAGAGGATGAAAAAAATGTTAATGGAGAGGGATAGGAGTATGTTGAGTGGTGCTAGCCTTGAGTAGAATTTTTGGGCTAAAGCGGTAGCCAGTACATGTTATTTAATAAATAGATCTCCTACATCAAAACTTGTTGGTAAGACACCCATGGAGGTGTGGTCTAGTAAAAATACTTCGATGAGACATCTCAGAGTATTTGGTTGCGAAGATTATGCTCATGTTCCGATTGAGAAGAGGTCAAAGTTGGAGAACAAGGCTATTAAGTGTATCTTTATCGACTATGGTGTCGGTGTGAAATGGTACAAGCTTTGGGATCTAGAAGCTCAGAAGGTTCTCTATAGAAGAAGTGTGATTTTTAGAGAGATGAGACCTTCCACTATTGAGCTACACTAGAGAAAGAGGAGAAACCTAAAAAGGAGGTAGTGTGAATTTCACCTGCTTTGAAGAAAGAAGAACCAATTACTCTTGTTGGACCTAATGATGAGGAGAGCTCAAGTAGCTCTAAAAGTTTTGAAGAAGAAGGAGAACCTCAACCTCAACCATTGAGGAGTCCTACATGAGTTAGGAAGAAACCAGAAAGGTTTGGTTATTCATTATTGGATTCCAGTTGCATTTTTTCCTTGATTACTAACATTGATGAGCCTAGGATAGTGAGAGAGGCTTTGGGTATGAGTGATTCAGATTCCTAGATGCAAGCCATGGATGAGAAGATGGATTCATTAAAGAAAAACAAGACTTGGGATCTGGTACCTTTTCCTACTGGACATAAACCTTTTGGTTGTAAATGGATTTTCAAGAAAAAGTGTGGTCTTGATGGTAGTGTTGAGAAGTATAAGGCATTGTTGGTCACTAAGGGGTTTTCTCAGGTGGACGGAATTGATTATGGGGAGATATTCTCTCCTATAGTGAAGTTGACATCTATCCGGCTCTTGTTGTCACTTGCAGCAACATATGACGTAGAAGTGGAGCAGATGGATGTGAAGACAACATTCCTTCATGGTGATTTGGAGGAAGAGATATACATGTCATAGCTAGAGCATTTAATTGAAAAAGGTAAATAAAATTTGGTTTGCAAACTGAAGAAGTCTCTTTATGGTTTGAAACAACCTCCTAGAATGTAGTATTAGAAGTTTGATACCTATGTGTTTTCATTGGGATTTTAGAAGTTTAAATCTAACCATTGTGTATACTTTAAAAATGATAATGGTTGCATTATCATTATTATCCTATACGTAGATGATATGTTGTTTATTGGGAATGGGGTGATCCCACAATAGTGGTTTACAATTTTTGGCCAAACTGGACACTGAAATTATTATTTTAAACTAAATTTTCACATTCAGGCACCTATAGCGACTAAACCGTGAGGAATTTGAAGATGATGAAAACTAGAGTCTCGTCACATTTTGTTTGTAGATTCTAAAAATATTTTTTTCAAAATTTTTGGAATCAGATTGCACTTCTTTTTCCATCTCCCACGAAAATTGGTTTTTTTCAAAAAAAAACATTTTTAAAAAGTGACGCACACCGTATAACACAATATTTTTTTTCCATGAAGGATAAAATTCTAATTCTTTCGAATTTAGATTTGTAACTCCAATATCTAGTGCTTCCACTTGGTTAGATAGTTTTTTATTGAATATTTTTTCTTTAATCAAGTTTCTAAGTCAAACCAATTATAATTTAGACATAGCGCGACTGTATAACGCATAACTTTTTTTGTATATATCGAAATTCAATTTTATTTTGTTGGATCAAGGACTTCAATATCTGGTGCACTCATATTTTTCAATTTTTTTTTGATAATCTACTATTTTTCCACATGTGCAGAACAAAGACCTTCATTTTTGGTGAAAAACCTATATTTAATTAAAACTAGAAAAATAAATACATAATAAAACCAAGACATATCAAAATTATATTCATTGGATAGCTCATTCCAAGAACTACCTGATTCCAGTTGGGTTTGTGAAGTCTCCACCATTTTCATCTTCAACCCGAGCTTTGAAGTGCAAAAATTTAGATGTTTTTTTGTGTCTGAGGGGGAGAATGAGGGATAAGAGGGGTTTGGTCAAACCCTATTTGACCGAACCACCTTTTAATTTACATTTCCTTTGGTTTTTTGGGCGAGAAATGGGGGGAAATCATTTAAGTGGGTTCGCTTGAACCTATAGGTTCGTTCGAACCCCTAAAACCAATTTTTTTTCCATGGGCTTATTTTTTGTGAGTTTTCCTTCCTCCATCAAATTGCAAATCACTATTGTGGCTTCACCCAATGGTAAGAGTATGATTTCAGATTTGAAGTTTCAATTGTTAGCATAGTTTGAGATGAAAGACCTAGGTGCAACTAGGTACATTTTCGGAATAGAAATTATGAGAGACAAAACTAATAGAAAGCTTTGGTTAAGAAAAATCAAGTATGTGAACTCCATGTTGGAAAGATTCAACATGGTAGATTGCAAATAGTTAGTTGTTCCTGTGATACAAGGGATGAAGATTTTTGTGAATGACTGTCCAAAATATCCTACTGAGATGGAGGACATGATCAAAGTACCATATGCGAGTGCAGTTGGAAATTTGATGTATGCAATGGTGTGTACGAGACCAAACATTGCCCAAGCAGTGGGAGTTCTTAGCTAGTTTATGGATAATCTTGGACGGGTGCATTGGGATGGGGTTAAGAGAGTGTTCAGATATATATGGGGAACTTTTGAGTATGCCTTGTGTTTTCATGGTTATCCTACCGAACCTCAACTTTCTGTGAGCATTTGAGGATATGTTGATTTAGATTGGGTAGGTGACATTGACAACAGAAGATCCACCAGTGGTTATGTGTTTATGATGTTTGGTGGTGCTATCAGTTGGATGACTAAGTGATAGGTTGTAGTCACATTGTCCATGACAAAGGTAGAGTATATGGCAATCACTCATGCTTGTAAGGAATCCATTTGTATTAAGAGATTGTGTTCCAATATTGGTTTAGATGCAAAAAAGATTACTAGTTTTTGTGATAGTCAAAGTGTGATTTTCCTAGCAAATAATCCTAATTTCCATGCTAGAACAAAGCACAATGATGTTCAACATCATTTTCTTCATGATATGGTAGAAGATGGAAAGGTGAAATTGGAGAAGGTTGACACTTTGGTGAATGTTGCAGATGAACTAAAAAAACCAATAAGCACAAAGAAGTTCAGATGGTGTTTTGATTCCATGGGCCTTGGGGCCCTAAGTAGATGATTATGTATGATCCTCGATAGGTCTTCAACAAGTGGGAGAATGTTTGGATTAATATGTCTCAACCTTAGAGTCCTAATATTGATTTATTTGATGTAATTAATGTATCTATTTGTATTATTTAATTTCCTATGGTGTCATGTCATTAATCGGGACCTACCGACGGGGTGGCATCCCCGTTGGAGTGACTAGATGACACATAATCATGCCATGTGGACATAGGCATCCCACTTTGGAATCTATGACATATGATAGATTCTATGAAATTTTATAAGGCATATTTGAATGCATGGAGAAATTTGGCACCCAAGATTGGTTATAACATGATGTAAGAGAATCAACTTTTTTAGTCAGTTATGAAAAATTCTCTTATGGATCCTATGATAAATTCTATGGAAAATTTATGATATATTCTATGACAGTTGTAAGGCATCTCTCATAAGGTATTTTTAGCATATTCTAGGCAACCAAGCTTGGAAGAAGAATATTTGCATGTTAGAAACTTGTCAAGGGTGTAAGGGGATGTTATATATGTGTCCAAATGCATGTGTAAAGCGTTGAATATCATGCCATGTGGATTTGCACGTCCCTCACCTTCTAGATGCTTCTTGAAGCTTGCAACACTCTATTTATTGAGTGCCTTGAGTTGTAGAATATATAGTTTATTTGTAGGTAACAAAGTTTTGTTGGGTTGTCTCCAAGATAGGTGTTTGTGATGAAACACTTGTTGAAGAAGCTTGTACTAGGTGATATATTGTATTCATTATTTGAAGTAATAGAGAAAGTATTGTGCTTTTGGAGGGTGGGTTTTTTTACCTAAAAGGGTTTTCCCCACGTATATCTGTTGTTATTGCATTTATGGACTTGTTCTATTTCCATTATTCTCTATGTGTATCTCATATTGTAACAAAATAAGGTGTTAAAATGAAATTTTGTAAGTCTCCCCTAATTAGATTAGTTAGGAAGTTGTTTCAGCTCACCTGACTTCCTTTCAATTTTTTAAGATGATGCAAAAGGAGGATGTGATGAGAAATAAATAGGTTCAATACCAATTGTTGGGGAATTCAATCTCTATCCAAATTTTACCTCAATGGACGAGATACAAGGTTTGGAATACAAAAACATGAAAATCTAAAACTTATATGTAAATCTGAAAAATTAAGTTGCCTTAATATGAAAATACCATGATTAGATCCATCTTCTTTATAATGCCAAAAATAGCCAACATAACTTTCTTATAAACACTACCTTATGTGAAATTATAACAATAATAAATAAAGAATATCATCAACATAAGATAGCAGCAAAGGGACACAAATCAACAACATAAGATCATCACATAACACATGATTTACGTGGATAAACCCTTGCAGGAAAAAAATTCACCAAGAAGAGAGGCCAAGTATGCATTATCATCAAATAAATGGTATTACAATACAACCACTTCAATTCTCCTCTTTACCTCCAACATGGTAGAACCTATGTACCTGTGAACAACCTTCTTCTGCTTCCACTTGTCCTTGTTCCTGTAGAGTAACACTACATTCAATTGTTCCTTTCTTAGTTCTACATCGAAGAGGCTAATTTTATAGACTTCTAAAGGCATCTAATGCACCAAACAAGGCACCCAAAGATGAACCTTCATTCCAAATGTCCACATAATTTGGATTACCTCCTCAGAATGCGAAAGGACACTGATTTTGGCTCCAATACTTTCCCTCCAACTTGGGCACCCAAACATGAGAAGATAAACATTACATTAAATAAAATAAATGATGGAAAACCAAGTGACACATGTTGCCTCTTTCCAAGCACCCACTTGGAGAATCCCATCAATAACTCATTAATCATTTCCTTTATATTTTATTATCCCATTTTAGGCATCCACATGTGGGGAAAACAATATTAAATATTTATATCCACAACCCACCTTTACCATTGCTAGTGGACCCATCACCCCTTATGAGTATATTACAAAATATTTTTCCAATTCACCCTAAGTGCCTAGGGACACTTTCCAAGGATGTTGGAACCATGACATAGGATTTAAAAGGTGGATGGCACCTAATCCTAACATTCTCCCACTTGAGATCAAAATTATAAATACACCCATAGGAATCACAAACATGGGAAAATAATCCCTTAGCCAAACATGTACCATCTAAATCTTCACCATGCTCTCATGCTCCAACAAGATACCTACAAAAGCAACCATGATAACCACCATCAAGAAAAAAATACTTCACATCCTACAACATGCCATCTATGGAAGAAAAAGGAACATTCCAAGGTGAAACATATCGACTGTCAGTGAAACTTGCACCAATATTTACATGAACATAAGGATAAAATTAAAATAATAAAAAAGGCTTTGAGTAGCTGCATTACTCATACCACCTGGAATAACAACCATAAAAAATGAAACTCATCCAAGCTAACCATACCTCAAACCAAGGTATACCAAATATATATAGAACTTCATGCCATCAACAAACCAACCCAAAATATGTAATCAAGTCTCTATATATCCATAATCCTATGTCAATGCAACATACCAATGTACAAATGACTAAAGATAAGGCCAACTAGTAAGTTTGCATAAATACTAAAACAATCTTATGGATATAGACAATCCACATCTAAGTCATCCCACTGCAAGAGAGTGGGTAGCTAATCCACAACTTGCATAAAATGTAGATCCAAATCTCATGAAACATGCACACTCATCATCACATTAGTAACTAGAAAACCAAGATATCATAGAGGATATCCAGACATATATCCAGAAACTCCCACTACATGAGTAATGCTAATTTTAAAAATAGATCAAGGCATATCAATTCTAGCTATGATACTTGACATAGAGGATGTGGCTAGTTACTATTACATAGTGTCAAAGAAACATACAATGATATGCAAATCTTGTAAACAAATATTCTGCAATACCTCTCTCACCATTAGTCTTCATAGCTCTCCCAAGTTCTTCACACTCAATCATGTGAAACCAAACATCTAGAAATAATACCATGACCAAAGAAAGAGTCTTACAAATCAAACCATATCCTTGTTCCACACTAACATGTACCAAGCTGTGTAATGTAAGATATCCTTCACCATTCCCAAACTGAAAGGATATCAACATCTAACATTCAAATAAAGTGAAAACATGACAATAATAGATGTAAACCTCTCATACTAAAGGTAGATCAAACCAACCAATCATTCCCACAACAAAGGGAATATTTGCAAAGCCACAAACCATTTCCTTCACCTCTCCAAATAAGTCCTTAGAACTAGAACCATAGCTCAAGACCAAAACAAGGAGAACAAAATAAATCCATAAACCATGCATCTTCTTCTTAACAAGTCCTCAATTTTTTTATATTCAAGACTAACTCATATGAGAAGACAAGATACAAAATAAAGAATGCATCTAATAATTAGGTGGGAAATACTTCTCAAATCATTCACTTGTCGAGTAGACCAAGAGTGGGATACAATATTTTCCTATACACATAACACCAAGAAATGACAATCTTCTCTTCAGGTCCATAGTGGATTCACATCCATAACCAGGTGTAGGCTCCTCAATATTTCTACTGAAGTCCTCATTAAAGAATAACTATTTCAACATATGATCCCATAAATAAGATAACTCTTAGCTTCACCCAAGTCTCTCTAGTCTCCATGAGCATACACCAATCAATCCATGCCAACTTCAAATGCAACCCTATAAAATTATGAAGCTCCAATAAAATGATTGATACTCAAAACCTAAGAGAACCAAACAAGACCATTGTCAAAATTCCAACTATAAAATCAGGAACATATCATGACATCATGATCTAACATCCCCTCCAAGGAGATTACATAACCATCCATCATCAAATGGTGAATCAACATCACTATCAAAGCTCCCACTGAATTGTGTAACCAAGGTCTCCAAGCATCATGATAACCATCTCCTAACTGAATATCCTCCATGGCCGAACACAATCAAAGAGCTCAAAACCATGAGCTCCCAAAAGGTAAAGTACAACCATAATATCCAAATCAAGAAGATATAACTTTCACACATCCTTTATCAATAGAACTAAAGATTTCATTAAACTCACTATAATTTGAAGGTAGAATCCAAGAGCTCCTTATGACACCAATAACCATTAAAAAAATACCATCCATCTTCTAACCAAAGATTATCCATGACTCACTACACAATGCAACAACAATAATTTAGAACCCAATTCTTGAAACGAAGAAGATAGAACACATTATGTAGCTTCATAAATCTCCCATTGAAATTAATATTGAGTTATACATGGCATCATGACTAATATCATTTCCAATACTCTACTCAAAGTGAAAAAAGCTTCTATGCACCATAAAAAATTGCTATAGATTCAAATGAACAACTATATCAGGTACTCCCAATAACCATTTCTCACTGCAATAAGCATACCAATGTAAAAATGGTGACCAAGAATATGGCCTACCAAATAGAATCCACATCAGATATTTTTACAAGATTTTCACATATGCAACATCTCAAAGGAGAAATACATAATCAGTTTTACAATATCAAATGATTAAAAAATAGATTCAAAACCACATTAGTATCATGTAAAACAAAGATAATTAGGTATAACATGTGGATTCCAAGACTCAAACACTAAAATCAACATTAGATCTGATTTTCCAAACAAACCCACATAGGAGTAACCATAGATCAATAAGAACCCTCCAAGTGGCTATACAAACATGTAACTGTCTTCATCTAAAACACCTTGAATATAGTATCATTAAAGATCTACATACCACATATTTTATTTAATATGTAAAACATACAAAACCATCTCTGCAAATCCAAAATCCATTTAACTATCTAGACATTCACACCAAACATTTCATCTGAATAATGGAATAAGCATAGATCTACAAACCCATAGCTAAAAACAAGAGTAAATTGCAACCTAATAGGAAAAATCAATTTTTCTGGGAGATTATAACATATGAAACATATCATCTTCACAACTCACAAATATGTTAGTGTATTATATTCCAATGCTTTCATGTAACCAAGGGCTAAAACCATGAAGCCAACACAAGCACTCCATTATGTATTCCAAATTGTGAGTGTTTCTCCATGTGACTAGGATGTCTCTACCCATCCAACATGAATACCTTCTCTTTGTACATGAAAAAAAGGTAAAGGAAAAAAACCACCAAACAAGAGGATTCATACATATTGTCAAACAAGAGCTCCAAGTTACCAAAACATAACCAACTCCATAAAGATTTGTAATCATGAGCTTCTAATGCCCAACATAGATCACATTGACAATATCCATGGCTTCCATTTCACAAATTTGTAATTTTTTTTTTATCTCAAAGAACATTCATTTCTACCCCATAAGCCTTCCAACAACCTCCAATTCCTTCTAACAAATTCCCACAAGCTTTCCAAGCTAAGAAAAAAAGAAAAAGGAATATCTAGAACCTAGTTAACATTAAGCCTTGATGCCAAATGATGAGAAATAAATAGCTTTAATACCAATTGTTAGGGAATTCAATCTGTATCCAAATATGACCTTAATGGATGAGATACAAGGCTTGGACTACAACAACATGAAAATATAACTTATATGCAAATCTGAAAATTAAGTTGTCTTAATATGAAAATACCATGATTAGATCCATCTTCTTTATGATGCCAAAAATAGCCAACACAACTTGCTTATAAACACTACCTTATGTGAACTTATAACAATAATAAATAAAGAATATCACTAGAATAAGATAGCAGCAAAGAGACACAAATAAGTAGCACAAGATCATCACATAAAAAAATATATATGTGGATAAAACCTTGTAGGAAAAAACTCCAGCAAGAAGAGAGGCCAAGTATGCATTATCATAAAATAAATGAGATTACAATACAACCAATTCCATTCTCCTCTTTTCCTCCAACATGGTAGCACTTGTGTGTTGGAAAAAAAAGGATAGACAACTGAAAGGGGAGGGGGTGAATCAGTTGTTAAAAAATTTAAACTTATTTAACCTTTATCAACCTTTAATCTCAGATCTAATAATTAACAGTGAAAGAATGAATAAATAACACATCAAAAAAACACAACACCGAGATTTTTGCATGGAAACCCTGTTAAAGGAAAAACCACGGTGGAGGTTAATCCATAATTTATGCCCTGTTAAAATTATAAAGAAAAATGAATAAGGAATGCACATGCATTCAGGCACACTGCCTAGAGCTCACTGCTCAAAAGGGAAGGCTCACTATCTTACATAAAATAATCAGATTAAATCCATCTGATGAGGTTGAACTGAGAAATTAGCTTCTACAAAATCTTAATGACAGTTCCGGTTAGGCACAAAATCACTTCTTCACACTTCGCTCAATCTTCTTCACACTCTGCTCTGAAATTGAATGATCTAATCTTTATTCACACATTTCACATTCACACTTCATGCTCATCTCTCACAAATGAAGAAAAATATCTCTCTTATATATCTGCTACATGGAATTACATTGACGACTTTGTTGGCCAAATATAAAAGAATAAATTACAAACTGTCGGCCCAATTCATGAACAAATCTCAATGCGTACCAACCTAAGTCGGTCACAACATAATGAAGACCTAAATCAAAATCCTCGAACATTCCAAATATTAAAAGATTAATCCACAAGGATCCGCAACATGCTACAACCACCATGTCGGCCAAGAACATGAAAAATTGAACACACAAAGGAAAAATATTTGATCACGAGCACACCGATAAACACAGATGTACAACAATGATAGAGTACTTTGAATATAAAATTCCCAAGATCCCTTTAGGTTATTTTATTTTTCTTGAAGTACCAACCACACCGTCCTCTAAAAAGGAAATATCGAGCTCCTTTCACAAAGACTTTATTCGAATTCCACCACTTGTCATCCGAAAGCTCCTCATAAGGATTCTTCCTTTTGATTTTTGAAAGCCACTGCCATGCTTCCATGTGTCGATAGTTCACACTCTTCAGTTCTTTTTCCTATCGCTCCCCTTTTGGGCCCCAATCTCATGCCTCTTAACATTGGTCCATGCACATTCCTTAGGTAGGCCCCACCTTCAAAGAAGTATATTTCAAGGACCCCCAGTGTCTTCACTGCGCTAATTTTCATCGCATAGAAGGAGGAATAAATATTGACCTCGACCACTTGCCACATAGATCTTCTGAAGGCTTCTTCGCACAAGGGGGATGAAACAAGTGGCAACCTCACAATGGTTGCCACGTATTATAATGACCATCATAAGTGGATGACACATGTCAACATGCTAGTTTGCTAGGACCACTACCATCATTCACAGGGGACGCATCTGACTCTAAGGTGTCCTTGTTCATGGATCAAATATTTTTGGTTGTAACGACAAGGGGAAATCATTGCTAATACATCATTTCCCATGATCGAAGGATCTGTTCAGTGACTGGCTCACCGAGATGGGTTTTCATTATAAATATTGGTTCTTCTTTCAAAGCAAGAGTTCAGATTTTGACAGAAGAATTGGTAGAACCAGGCCTTTCATTGCTTTATTAGATTATTGTAAAGAACTCACAAACTGTGCCATTGTTTGGCCTTTCTGCTTTCCTTGATATTTGATAAGTTTTACTGTGCCATTATTGTACTGAATGTTTCATTTATAAAATTTCTATATATTTAATGCAAGTTTGCTGGTTTAGATCATGTATTTGACTCCTCTTTCTAGTAAATGTGTATGAAAGTTATTCTATGTCATTTAGTGAATCATTCAAGCTTCTATCTTTATTTTTACCATTCTGGAACACATGAACAAACTACTAAACGAGCCCTTAAATCACATCTAAAAGATAGATTTACCATGCCTATATCTAAATCTCAGCACATCGCCTTAGTTAGATCCTTTTATTTTATATCTGCTTCCTTTTCCCATTCAAAACCCCAATTATAGAAGAAGCCGACTTCTTTAAAATCCAGAGGTTACTCAGTTTAGCGCAAAAGGGCTCCCCTTTAATTGAGTTTCCCACAAAGGGATGTTACCTTGCCAATTTTTGGCATCAACATTTTTTCTTTTTCCTGGCACAGCTGGTGGGACCACTTAAATATACCAAATCTAGAGGGTGTATAGGCCATCAACCTGTTACTAGGTCACGAACCACAAATAATCTTGGCTTATTAGTGCCTCTGCTAGTAACAACACATATCCAAACTCGCCCAATAGAACTATTAGATCCCAACCATGATGCAAATCACGAACCAAAATTATGTGGCTTGGGATGCCATGAGTCCCCTTGTAGCCCAAGTCACACCCGCCATTTGGGCCCCTATCCCAATCTCTGCTTTCAATGCTATTCCAAAGTTTACCAGAGATGGCTCAAGAACACCATCCAAACATTTGCAAAATGTTGCAGACATGTGTTTGGTGTATAGAGTGATAGATCATAACATAGCGCTAAGATTTCTTGTGGCTTCTTTACAAGGAAGAGCATTAGATTGGTATCATACTCTGCCGACTAACTCTATTGATACTTGGAATCAACTTGGGGATCCTTTTTATGAAATATTCTCCAATAATGGAGATATTTCTTTGCTATATCACCAGCTATCGACAATCAAGCGGGCCCCATCTGAAGCCATGACCAATTTCAACACCTGGTTCCATACAACCTGGTAGAGAATCCAGAATGCCATCCGACCATTGCCTGAGTTAGAATTTATGTTCTACTTAAATTCCATCAATGTCGACATCTCCATGATGATCTAGTCACTTGGCGGAACCACATTATCGGATGCATACAACATAGTAGTCAAGGCAGAGAACAACCTAATTGACATCGAGAAGTTGCCACCTCGGCCCATTATGCCAATATTTCCTGAAATATCAGCCTCTACTTAGGAGATTCCATCTACTAGCACACTCGCCCCCCCCCCCCATCTATGTACACATATCCAAGTGTGTCGTAGAATGGTGGTTCTACATCTGATGCTTTGAAAGACAAGATGAGAGAGTCTAAAGGAGATGTTACAAAACTTAACAAATGAAGTAACCATTATAAAGCACAACTAGGATACTCCTCCAAGACCATCCTATTAGAGCTATCAAAGTGGCAAACCCTCCTACCAACAAAATTAATATCAAGGATTTGCACGCATGACTCACCAAATCAAACAAATAACAAAATCGTACCAATACCGACTCCACTGGGAGATGCACAAAATAGTACATGTAGAGAGTTGACCATAGGATAAAATAGTCTCACTGAAGATTTCAATCCCTGGTGCTATCCCTGTGGAGACACGCATATGCCTCAAAATTGTCCGCATAGAAATTTGTAGCAAAAGGTTGTAGAGCAACACAACCAAGGCATGACAAGAAATTTAGGACATACATACGCCTCTCCCCAAATGGAGAATGCAGTTCTCACCACACAGATGTAGGGAATACCCTTGGGGAAAGAAAATGGCGTAGCTCCTGACCATGCCCTCCTCTCATGGATGGAAGGGGAGGAAGCAGTGTTCACTTATGAAGCATCTATATCGGCAACCCCATAAGTACAGTTTGACAACAACATTCAATCAAAGAGGAGATTCACAAGTGAACCAGTCACTCCATAGCCTAGAAGCAGCCTAGATCAACCCCTTGGCCCTTCCATAATTGCTCCATAGCCATAGCTGTGCAAGGAGATTATCATCACCAAATCCAAGGAACATAAGCCTCTAAATCTTCCACCCTTCAAAATGGTGGAACAATTAAAGAAATCTTTAGCTAATGTATCCCTTTGGGATATCTTAGCCATTCCAGAGTAGAATTCATTACTATAGAAGGCCTTGCAGAAAGATATGGTTGTATAGTCAATCAAACAGGCTTTTGAAAACACTACCGACTCATCATCTCCAGCCAAAGTTCTTGCAAATACTACAAAGGAGGCTTCACCTGAAGTAAAAGAGGAGAAACCAAAACCTAAACCCTTTTTCTTAACTCTCATTATAGGGAAGAAACTGTTGCACAACTCCATGATCGACTCCGGTACTAGCACCACAGTCATGCCCAAGCAGATAGTTGAAGCCTTAGGGCTTATCTATGAACCCTTGAAAAGAGGAGTTATGTAGCTAGATGGGAACAAGGTTGAAACTGTAGGCCTCATTAAAGACCTCCCCTTAACTTTGTTTTCCTATCCTAGCGTCACAGTTCCACAAGACATTGTGATCATTGACGTCCCTCCCATGTTTGGCCTCTGCCTATCTAGGGAAATCACCTCAAAAATAGGAAGATACCTTTCTTTGGATTGGTCCCACCTAATTCTCAAAACTAAGCATGGGGCTAAAATGGAGAGAATATCAGAACCTTTACATGCAGAACATGTAGTTGATGAAGCCATGACCAACTTCAAAGACAGTCATACTTCTGTCACCAAAGAAGAATGTAGTGATAGCAAGCTACTGGGAGATGAGCAGGTGACAAAGACAAAGCTGATTGAGAAGAAGTCTTCTTAACCGAGTATGTAGGTGCCAATCCTTTCGACAATTATCATGCTATAGGTTTGGGTACCTATATCATCTATGATGAATATTAAGAGTTCCTGAGGGTATTGAAGGACTCCATGGCCGAACAAGCCTTAGAGCTCTGTACATTGCACTTCGACGGTGTGAGATGCAAGGTTGGCGTTGGTGCTGGGATACACCTAATGTCTCCATCCAATGAGTAGATCTTCAGGTCTTTCCACTTCTAGTTATCTTGCTCAAACAATGAAGCCGAATATGAGGGTCTTGTTCAAGGACTAAGCCTCACGGAGTGCATGGGCATCAAACAATTAGTGGTGTTTAGAGATTTTGAACTCGTAATCAATCATGTCAAAAACATCTCCGTTGCAAAAAATGTCTATATGTGGTCTTATAGGCACAAGGTATGGGACCTCATTGAGGGTTTTGAAGCTTTTAACATCCACGTGGTGCCATGGGAGAAAAATTCAGATGCAGATCGCATGGCGACGATAAGATCTCAATTCAATCCTATCTCCAAATTGATTGAGAATGTACACTCTGTGTGAGTAATCATCCAACCCTCCATTCTTGATAATGATTAGAGCTGGAAAGTATTCAAAAGCGATGAACACATCGCCTCTTTTATTCAATAGTTGAGAGAGTTCACCCATCAGTTTCAACCAAAAATTGAGGAAGGATATGAAGGACAAATCATCCAGTTGAAATCAAATAAGCTTCCAAAAGGGTTGGTCACTCTCAAAAATCTATTCGACTGTGATGATGCAAGGAATGATAGGAGGAAATTTGTAGCAAACCAAGTAGACTTCACTGACCTTGAGGTCGAGAATGGAAGAAAACTGAAGGTAGGGAAAGAAGTCTTGTAGTGTGATAAAGAAAGGCTTATACATTTCTGCAAAAAATATGAAGGGGTTGTGGCCTAGTCTTATGATGACCTCAGGGGGTATAATCCTGACATCATCCAACACACCATCAAACTAATGAAAGGTGCTAAACCTATTTGAAAAAAATAGAGGCCCCTCAATCCAAAGATTGAAGCCTTAATGACACAAGAGCCAGAGAAGTTGATCCAGTCCAAGATTGTCTTTCCAATCAAGCACAGTACGTGGGTATCTAACCTTGTTCCGGTCTAAAATAAAAATGGATAAATTCATCTTTGTGTTGACTTCTGTGACCTAAAAAGAGCATCACTAAAGGATCATTACCCACTACCTTCCATGGAATCAATCTTGCAGACTATGGCAAGTTTCGAGATGTTTTCTCTGTTAGATGGTTTCTCGAGCTACAATCAGGTTCAGGTTAAAGAAGAAGATCATCACAAGACAACATCCACCACCAATTGGGAAAAATTTGCATATGCCAAAATTCCTTTTGGCCTATCAAATGTGGGGGCCACTTTCCACCGGGCAATGGACATTGCTTTCAGCGAATTGATCAACAAAATAATCCTCATCTATTTAGATGATCTGACTGTATTTTCCAAATCTAAAGATAACCATTTTTATCATCTAGAAATGGTTTTCAAAAAATGCCAAGAGTTCTCTTGATGGTGTTTTCTGCACAGAAACAACTCAGACAAAATATGATATCCTATCTCTCTTGAAAGGTTAATCTCTATGGACAAAGAGATAACCCCAAGGTCTCTAATGTCAGGTCTTGACAATGCAAAAAAACAACTCAGAGATAATGTGAAAATACTGGTAATCACAATGGGACCTTACTACAAGAAAAATCTGAATTCAAGGTCCTCCTTCTAGCACCAATCTGTTGATGGTGTTTTCTGCACAGCAACAACTCAGATAGAATATGATATCCTATCTCTCTTGAAAGGTTAATCTCTATGGAAAAAGAGATAAACCTAAGGTCTCTAATGTTAGGTCTTGACAATGCAACAAAACAACTCAGAGATAATGTGAAAATGCTGGTAATCACAAAGGGACCTTACTACAAGCAAATGCTGAACTCAAATTTATCAGATCTAGAAATATATTGATACTTCAAGACCTAAAATTAACCCAGATAATAAAAGAAATAACAAAAGATAAAGGTTTCAGAGATAATTCTAAGACTAATTCTAACCCTAAGATTAACAATGCAAAAGATAAGATACTTGAAATGGACCAATCCCTCAAAACCGATTCCTGTTTAACCTAGATAAATCTACAATCTTACAGAAACAATGCAATCTTCTAAGGTGTTTAAAGATTTTCAAATCATGCATATTCATTCAAGACAACCCTATTGCAATTGAAATGAACTAACATTCATAATTGAACTAAGCATAGTTTTAAGTCCAGGCTAACTTTCGAAAGCAACTAAAAATTAGCTAACTGCAAAAAGTATGGACTAGAGATCACTTCAAAAACTTCAAGCATAAAACCCTAAGCATTCTCAAACCATCTAACATTAAATAAAATTAAGCAATTTTAAAGATAGAATATCAAGAACCATGCCAAATAAAACTCAACACAAGAAAGGCACCAAATCACAATGTCTTTCCTATATTAAATCACCCAAAGTGGCAACAATTCTAGTCTTTTGTTACAAAACTTGCTTGAAAAGATAAACTAAACTCTAACTCTAACTCTAATTCTTGCTTCTTCAATTCACTCTAGTGTGAAATTCTTCTAACTTCTACTACTCTTACAAATGAGGCATAATGCCGAACTTATAGAGAACCTCCCAAGATATGTCGGCCCAATTAGGGTTTAAAATAATAAATGCCACACAACAGGTTGGCCAAAATATATTCAAAAATAATATTAAATGTGCAATTTGCACCAATTTCACCCAAGTCAGCATGGGGTCTCCAAAATCAATCCAATGTATGCGAAGGAAGAGGAGAAAATAATGGGGAAGCACAAATTTCGATGTAGACCTACATTAACTACTTCCCCCCTTTGTCTTTAGCATGCTCCACTTTATCATGCACCACCAGTAATAATTTGTCCAATTCGGAAATGGGTGGCACAAGTAAAACCCTAATCATCCTCTCAAGGAATTTGATGTCATCTCTTGATTGCCTCACTATATTATCCCAATCAGCTTTATTCGTTTGATACCTGTCAATGAATACAATGTAAGCTACAGCATCATCTAGCTAATGTTCAGTAACAGGGCCCTCATTGATTGGAGAATAGACATCTCACCACCATTTCCTCAACTGCTCCAAGTTAAGATGCTTTAGAGAAAAATTCTTCCTCCCTGTCATCACTTCAAAGAAAGAGATACACTTATCATAGATACCAGTCAAAGTGTCCTCAATCTGCCTTCCCTATTTGGATATTTTCTTTGAGGCCTTTTGTCTCATATGCATAATTTCAAACCACTCCCAAGGTTCTACAACTCTTGAGGAAGGAAGAATTCCTTCACTTATCAATTTTTCCTCAGTGTACTCCATTATAGTTTTTGTCTTCTATAGCAGGAGATCTACATCTTCCTTATCCTAGGCCAACACAACCTTTAGCCAACCTATTGATCTCATTGCATCCCCTATAGTTGAAAGGATGTCCTTTATGGAATTATCTCCCTTGGTCTGCACTCCCTACAACCAATCGGATGTAGCATGTGTGGTACCCTTCATCTTTTCCAGCTCCGATTTTGTCTCCTGAGGTAGGAAGCCTACAACGGATGAGGAAGAACTGATGGATTGCAAGGGTTTCATTAACTCTTGCAAATATTTCTTGAGCTTCTCATTTTCATTCTCCAACTCATGCTTGGTCTGCACCTCCTTCCTCAATCTTCTAAGTATCACAACACTGGAGCCTTCATACTCCTCAATTTTTCTTCGCTAAATCCATGTTTAAGGCCACAACATGAGACCGATTAGGCATGTCAAAGGTTTGAGCTATAGATACAGGGTCAAAATTTGCCACAATTCTTCCCTAAGGACCAACTATCCTTTGTGTACCCTTGTCATAGTGCCTAGCACACTCAAGCACCAACTCATAACATTGGACTATAGAAGGAAATCCAGCCACATGTGCCAACCCAAACTCCAATGTCTTTCTGGCTAACAAATGGAGGTTATGTGCTACCATCCCTGCCTTGAATTCTTCATAGTCCCACATTCCAACATTCGTATAAGTGATCCTCGACCAGATGGAAGTCAACTTGCTCTCTGGGATTCTACTCTTTATGTCCATTTTAACTCTCTCTGCCTCAGAGATAGCTGAACCTTCTACATTTGGATCCATCACCTTTCCCTTGCTCTGCTTAGCAACAACCTGACCCGATTCTACCTGCATACAATAAAGACACCAAAATAAGATCCATCATAGCATAAAATTAAACTAAATCCATCACAAATGATAAAATAATTCCTCAATACAAGATCCATAATAATAAAAATGCTCAAAACCCTCATAAAATTAACCATCTTGAATTTTGGTTTTTTTACCGCCTCATGGAATCCAGGCTAGAGAGGAATTCAGGGAAAATCCGAACCAGGTGGAATCCAGTGAAATGAGCATATAGGCATCCAATCCATCATTTGATCAATCAATTTAACCAAGAAATCACAAGATACACTTTAAAACAAGTTAAATCAATCATCAAGTGCATAATAACCAAACAAACATTCATGCAATCCCTTGATTCGTCATTTTCAACAAGACCTCTAGAAAATCCGCCTAAGATGGAAATCCCTAAGAATGGAAACAATTTTAAGAATTATGGGAAAGTGAAGGAGTCAAGAACATTCAGGAAAATCCTGAGGGCGCGGATTCCAGTGAATTCAATGCAATTTTCACCACTTAAGCCCAATTTTGGGAAAAATGACCAAGCAATGGACAAGCCGGGGAAATTCGAAGGTAGCAGAAATCCCCGAGGTAGGCAGAAATCTGGATCAAAGCACATTTTGAAAATCAAAGAGAAAATGGGGAATCGAGGAGTTCCAACAGATAAGGAATTCCGCGAAGACTCTAAAAACCCGAATAGCTATGTTTTCTCTCGACCTCACTCAAATTGATTGAATGATCACAAATTTGAGGATCTGGAACTTAAAAATAGCTCGATCTAGACCTCCTATAGATCATCCCTGAATTTGAAACCCACCTCACAGTAAACCAAGAGCGATTGGTTATGCCCTAGGTACGAAAACCTAAACCTCCACCATGAGCGCATAGAATAAGCTTGGGCTCAACTTGCTTGCTCGCAAGGGTTAATAGAAGGTTAGTTGTGGCCAATACAAGAAAGCTACCTTGGGATAAAGTTGGAAGACAAGCTCAAAAAACTCACTTGGGAATGACACTCGAACAAAATGGTAAATCCCCCTAGGTTTGAAATATATAACACTAAAACTGGCAGGAACTCAAACCCCAAGCAAACCCAAAATGCCAAAGAATCACACGCATTCAACAAGCAAAAGCATATCAATGCGAACAACATGAAAGTGCCCCAAATGAAAACCAGAAACCCAATCATCAATTGCAAAACCCTACCATACCAACATTCTGACTCACATCATGTACGCACACATCATAAAGTCACTTATTTCAATCATAAAAGAGAGAAAGCATCATGTACATACCACGAGGACAAAGAAATCGAATTAAAGGAAGCCGACAAGAAACCAAAAAGTACGAGCAAAATGGAAATAGTGTCCAGAAAACCCAACTACAACAATCGAACCCAGTCCCAAACTCACAATCCAACAACAACACTCAAGATCAAGCACTCCAAACCAAATAGGAAGAAAATGATGAAACTAAAAATGGCACAAAAACTCCCAAAAGTCAATTTAACATTGCCGTAGAAGTCGTACAATCGAGCATTAATGCAATCGAAACCAAACCCAGGAACCCGACAAAGCAACGGACCCTTGGAGAAATATGGCCACAACGGAATTCCACGGAAGACAAAAATCTCTAGATTTTCAATGAATAGCAGTTGCCACTGAGTTTCAAAAGGAAATCAAGAAATTCCGCCAGGAGTGGATTTTCCCGAAAATAGTGAAAAACCCGAAATGAGCTCAAAACTTAAGGTTTCAATATAAATCAAAAAAGGGGGGCCTTAGATGCGAGCAAGATAAACATCCAAGCACATGCCCAAGTGAATGAATCCTCAAAATTGAAGGGCCAAGACACCAAAAGAGAAAAACAAAAGAGCAAGAAAGAGGGTCCCTACTTTTAGTGGGGCGTGTGTGCAAAAACTACACAACAAATGGCGACTCCGCTGGGGAAATGCTCCAGAGCATTTCAAGAATAAACTGGAATCAAGAAACCATAATCTCTAGTTTCAATCCTTACATCAGGATGCCTATGAAAAAAGTTTTAGAAACCACGAGTAAGAAGATCTCTTCCTATACCAGGGTCCAAGTGTGTGTATTTGCATTTATTTCCTATTCCTTAGGTACAACAGGAACTAGAGCAGGTCTGACCAGGCTACATAAAAGCTCTAACCTCAAAAGCAACCTGGATAGAGCCTCATTGCTAGTCAGGCATCCATAGCCCCAATGAGGTTATCGTTGTGGCCCTCCCAAGCATAGCTCTATTGCTAGCCATGTGTCTATAGCCCTGGTAGAGATACTAGGATACCCCTAATAAGGTGAAGATTGTTTAGATTTTCAATACTTTCTTTTTTTCTTTTCTCTTTTAAACATTTTTCATAAACCTTTCTTTCACCTTATAAGTAATGAAACTTACACTCAGGGATGAGGAACACAGTGGCACTGAAGCATAATATAAGATTTTTCACCAAGCCGTATTACACAAGAATTGTATGCAATTCCAAAATCTTTAAATTTTATGTGAAAGTGTGAGACCCAAATATATTCAAAAGTTCATCCAAAACAAGTGACTCTAATTCTAAGTACAAAGGACATTAGATAAAGGAATTCCACCACTTGACTCCGAAAAATTGATTAGAGCTTGTAAAAGAAATTTCTAAAACAACCCCGCGTGAGTAGCCCGTTATGGAGATGCAACAGCCCCAAGAAAGCGAGAAACCTAAAAGCAAAAAACAAAATGGAAAGAAAAACCAATTGAAGAAAACCTATGCTAACCAAAGCAAAGAAAAACAAAAAGAAAAGAAACCTACACTAACCAAAGCAAACAAAAAAGCAAACCTAGTCTAACTATGTACAAGAGAGAGCTACAAACAGCTCAAGTTTGGAAGTAATGCTTCAAATACTGCCCATTGATAGGCAACGAGATATCCTCACCAGTGAGGGTTTTCAAGTGAAAAGCATTATCTCCCAGAATTTATGAAATCTGATAAGGGCCAAGCCAGAGTTTGTCAAATTTACCATGCTCTCCCTTACGGTCATGGACTTTATCCCAATAGAGAACCAAGTCAGAGATTCTAAAGGCTTTTATTGTGGCTCTCCTATCAAACCATCTTTTAACTACACCTTTATGCTTAGAAAATTTTTCAAGGGCTTCATCTCTCTTCTCTTCAAGGTGTAACAACTCAACCAAACGGGCTTCATGCTTATCCTCCTCATCATAATATTCATTAATGAATAGCAGGGTAGGAATCTTCAATTAGATGGGGAATACATGTTCCAAACCATACACTAGGTGATAAAGAGAGGTTCCTATGGATGCCTTATGTTTGGTACGGTCCGCCCAGAGATAAAATCTAAGCTGGGTGTGCCAATCCTTAGGGTTCTACCCTAGTAACTTATGGATGAACATCAAAAGATTCTTATTAGAGGACTCAGCTAGGCCATTACCTTGAGGGTAGTAATTTGATGCAAATTTTATGGCAATTCCATGATCAAAAGCCCAATTAGAAAGTTTTAGTGATGCGAATGCAGGACCATTATCACAAACTAAAGCCAATGGGCAACTGAAATGATTAATAATACTTGACTCCAGGAAATTGATTACCACCTTAGAAGTACACTGTTTACAGGCAAGAGCTTCAGTCGATCTAGTAAAATAATTAGTTATGGTTAGAATATACTGGTGGCCTACAGAAGAAGGTGGGTTGATTGGACCTATGAAGTCCATTCCCCACTGTGCAAACGGTTTCACCTTTATGACTGGTGGAAGTGGAAGGGCTGCGCATTTCTCCTTAGTTGCTATAGTCTGACATACATGACAAGTTCTCACATGGTGGTGTGCATCCCTAAACAAAGTAGGCCAATAATAGCCTGCCCTTAGGATCTGATTGGTAGTGGATGATGTAGAGCCATGACCTGTGCCATATCTTTCATGGAATTCAATCATCACTCTGGTAGCTTCTTCCTTCCCCAAACACCTTAGTTAGATGCCCTCATGCTTTTTCTTGTATAGGAAAGCTCCTTTCATCATAAAACTACCACTCTTCAGGTGCAGGTCCCGCCTCTGAACTACACTAAGGTGATCAGGGCATTGCTGGTTCAATAAATAATAAATGATTTCATCATACCAGTCTCCTCGAGATACCTCTTGGAGATGATAATGCTGAGCTGTAAGATCAAGACCCATCTCAGCCATTGTCTTCGTTAGTCCTTGCCCTCTCACCAGTTCCATGGGCTGATTCTCAATATCATATTCCTGCAACATAGTCACCCATTTAGCTCTTCATTCACCTAGCTCATTCTACATTAGCAACAACTTCACCGCAAGATCAGGCACTATGGCAAAGACCTTATTCCTCAAAATATAGTGTCTGAACATTTTCATCGCTCTAACCAAAGCATAGGCCTACTTTTCCACATTGTGATATCTCAACTTTGTGTCTTTTAAAGGGGTACTCATGAAGGCTATAGGATGCTCATCGCCTTGATCAGAATTTTGGGTTAACATTACAACACAAGAGTGATCAAAAGCAAATGAATATATGTAAAAAGGTTTAGCATAATTTGGAATCGCCAATACTGAAGCCTCAACAATAGCTTTCTTAATTTTTATCTCTTGTTTCAGCATAGCATTCAATGGCTTCACTATCTCTGCAAATCCAGTGATAAAATTTCTAACAAAGTTAATCTTCCCAAAGAATGACTTCATTTCTTTCTTGCTTGCAGGAGGCTGAATCTTCAAGATAGCCTCTATTCATTCAGGATCAATTGTGATACCCTTCTTTGAAATAATATGTCCTAGTAATTTTCCTTCTGTAACCCCAAAAATGCACTTCTTTGGGTTAAGTGAAATGCAAAACTCTTTGCACCTTTGGAACACCTTGCATAAATCTTCTATGTGATTACCTCGCTTCTTAGAGAAGACTGTCAAATCATCCATATAAATAATAATGCACTTATCAATTATGTCCTTAAAAGAAATATCCATAGCTCTCTGGAATGTAGCTCCAACATTAATCAACCCAAAAGGCATTCTTCTGTAAGCAAAAGTCCCCCATTTCATAGTGAAGGCAGTTTTGTGTCTATCTTCATACTATACCATGACTTGGTTGTATCCAAAATACCCATCCAAAAAAAAAATCATCTGGGATCCATTGAAAATCTAAAGTACTTCATCCAATGAAGGAACTGGATAATTATCCTTTTGTGATGCTCTGTTAAGATTCCTTAAGTCCATACACAGTTTGATTTCTCCATTTTTTTTTCTTACTGGAATGAGATTCGCAACCCAGGTTGAATGCCTCACTAGAAATATAATTTGTGCTGAAAGTAGCTTTTGCACTTCATTCTGAATAATGGGTTCTAACAAAGCATTAATCGGTCTTTGTCTCTATCTAAATGGTTTGATGTTTGAATTCAAGAGAATGGTGTGTGTAATGATTGAAGTATCATATGTCTTTAAATATTCATAACTCTAGGCTACAACATTGTGATATGTGTGTAAAGCATCAATAATCCCTTTTCTTTCCTTTGGAGTACATACCTTACCAATAAAGTGTTCTTCATGTCATCCAGTGTCCCCATATTGTATGTTTCACATTGGCTGCTGAGAGACTCCATTTTTACTTGTTGTTCCCAATCTCTTATCTTATCCAAATCAAAAATTCATTCTAGCTGCACCATACCTCTTGGGATAGTGTTGGTCTTCAGGTTGATGACTCCTCCCAAGTCCATTTCCACCTCTTGAGGCTCTATCTCATCAATTACTTGAGAAGCAAACACATCACAACTCGTAATAAAATCCAGAATATGCTTATCATCTTCAAATACCTAGAAGTTGGTAATGTTGTTAGGGATTGAAGGTACTGGAGTGAGTTCAACAATAAACTTCTTCAATCTTGAAAGTGATAAAGGTCGCAATATACTAGCAGCCTATGCTAGAGAATTTGCAACTTGGCTCCTACTTCGAGGGATCAACTGGATGTTGAAAGCATTGAATCCCTCAATAAGATCCCACACTCTATGCCTATAATTAGTCATCCTCCTATCATGACATGAATATTGTTTCCTCACTTGTCTAACTACCAACTTAGAATCTTCAAAAAATTGTAATATCTTAACTTTCTTACTTGATGCCATTAACAACCCATGGATTAAAGCTTCATATTCAGTGACATTATTAGTATATTGAAATTGGAGTCTATGAGTAGCAAAATAGCTCTTACCTTTAGGGCTAATCAATTCAAACCTTGCTTCAGCACCTTGCTTGGATTTGGATCAATTGAATCTTAACGTCCAACAACCATCAGTCCCCAATCAATTTGAGTTATCCTTATTCTTACTACAGTTAGGAGGCTCTTCAGGAAGCATTGGGATTTTACCCCTATCATTATTCAACTCCTTCTGTATATTGAGCCTAACAGTTGGGGACTAGGTTAATGCACCCTTGTACTTTCTCCACTTCCATTTGACATAAGTCACATTCCAACTCAGAATGAGGAGCATCATGGACTTGACACCAATTGGGAAGCAATAATTCTTCAAAATTCATATTCTTGCCAAGGTGAACCTGATTCTCCACACACCTCTGGATGAACTCCTGAAAGTTATCCAACAAAATGAGCTGCCTATCCTCTTGGTCATCAGTTTCATCTATTTTCTCACTCAATGTTCCAGAACCACTGATCTTTGATATGGACTCAACTTGCCTCATAAAAACTTCCTTAGGACAACTGGATTCTGATGTAGATTCATAAAAGGGGCCCTGCAGCATAAAGACCTCCTCTGTATATGAAGCTGACGCAACCAACACATAATTCCCCATGCTGACTTCTGATACTAATACCTCATTCGAAGTATTCTAGTATTTAGTGATTACATACTTCATTTAGGGCTCTTTTTCAATTCTGATATGATTTGGGACTCCTTTCCATGGTAGCCACATGTGAGAATGGTCTATAGATGTATACCCATTCAATTCCTTAGTGAAATCCTAACCCAAAATCAAACCATAGGTATTAGGAAAATCAACAACCTAAATGTCGATCACCTACTGCACCCCAGGATCTGATGTGAGCTACGTGGAGATAATGTTCAATTCTCCTACTACACTTACCTCTGTCTTATCCAATTGAGTGACCTTCTTTTGAGAGACAATAGGAGTAATACCTAGTGCTTTAAAAACAACAAAAGGTATAGCATTTGTAGATGCCCCTGAATCCATAAGACAATTATGCAGACTCTTCCCAAAGATACAAACAAAAACTAGGAAAGGAGGGGTTTCCATATTGCATTGAAACATAATCAATTGAGTGTCAACTTGTGCAAACTGACTCTTATGTTTATCCCTCCCTTTGTCTGTAGGTGGGACCTGGCCTTGGCCTTTGGGTGCCTGTGAATTAAAGGATCTGGCAACTGCCTCATTGGCAGTTACTCCTTGTGGTGTTGTATTTGAATTAAAAGACCCCAAGACAACATTCCTAATAGCAAGGACTCTTAATAACTCAAAAGCATAAATACTTACCTTTACTTTCTTGAATTCTTCAATTACATCTTCACCCAATTGCTCCACATTCATATCAACATGAACCTCCTTGCAGCCACCAGCTTGTCTGTCTTTTGAAATTTTAGCACTGTTTCCCTTTGACAAGTACTATGTTGGCACATGAAGGTAAGATGGGTTATTACTGGCATGCGGGTCTTGTGGAGTAGTGAAATTATTTGGAGGAATAGAAGTCATGAAGGGACCTCCAAATTGTGGACTCCTGTTGGGCCTATTCTTCAAATCATATTTCTTGGTGGGTTGCTGGAATATCTGGACTTCTTCAACTCCAACTTCCTCCTCATCCAAGGGACCATTATCATTCTCATTTTCCTCACTAAACAACTGAGAGATTTCATCTTCATTTAGCACCTGTTCTATTTCTTTGTCCTGGTCACTGGAATCTTCTTCTGGTTCATTTTCTTCACCTTTTGGGAATGGGGCATGATTAAGTACCCTTACTGGGGAATCATAAGGATTTGAGGGCACAATCTCCTAACCATTGGAATTTTTCTCAACTTCATACTGAAAGATGGAAGCAGCAGTCTGAAACTCAAAGCAATCTAACTCAGAATGTTGGCTTGTCTTATGGAGCCTGCACCATCTAGACAAAGCTGCCTCTGCTAAATACACACCACTTGGAGGCTTCTCTTGAGTAGAGGTATGATCCAATGGAGTGGGAACCCTGACATTATTAGGTACAATATTCCATGACCTAATCTGCCTAGGTTTTTTCCTTCTATCGAATCCTTTTCCACCTTTCTGTCCCCTATCATAATTCTGGCCAAAGCCATGTCCTCTTTCAAAATTTTGATTTCTGTCAAAATACTGTCCTCTATCAAAGTTCTATCCTCTAGCAACATCCTTGTTCTCCCTATTTTAATTTGATTGCATGTTCTTCTGAGTAGCCTGAAGTTGGCTATTCTGATTTCTCAAATAGGTTACCTCCATATTCAGTTTCTTCACCTGCTCAGAAGAATTCATCCAACCACTCCTTATCTAGACCATTATGTGGTGTTAAATTCACACTATTGGATGGGTATCCAGACGTTCCTTTAGAACCAACAACTTGATTCAAGACTTTTGACTTTTGCAAACATGTAGGGAAACCAGCCTACTGCTATGGATGAAGGGGTTGATTGGCCCTTTGCTGAGGATAAGAGATCACTAGCTAATCTTGATTTATTGGAGGACCTAGATATGGGACCAAAGGCAATGAGGGCACTGGATTCATTATGGGAGCATGATTAGTCAAAGACTAGTTGAGAGCTTGGACTTGTCCAGGGTGAGCAACAGGTTCTAAGGATGGTAGAGGTCTTGATAAATGTTAACTCAAGTCTGTGCTAACCTTAACAACTTTTGTATATGCAGTAAGCAAAGTAGTTGGGGAATTAGTCCTCCATTTAAGGAAGGTGGATGTAAGGCTATCTAAGGCTTCAAAGTAGACCTCTAGGGCAATGGCATCATCTATAACATAAGGTGCCTGGAGTCTAGTGTATGCTCGATGGAACCTTTCATTAAATGACCGTATAGGCTCATTAATATCCCTCTTAACTCCAGTAAACTACATGTAAATCTCATTAGCGCTAATGGGAATTTTACACTTTTGCAAAAATGTAGTCTCCAGTTCTGCCCAGTTATTGATAGAAGCAATAGGTAAGTGATTATACCAATAAAAGGTCTCTTCCCTGAGGGAATAAGGGAAAATCCTACATGCAACATCCTCATGGTTAATTCATCTATCCCTCAGACAGGTCTGGAAAATCCTGATATGCTCCTCTGCCATCCTATTGTAATCATTGGTATGGAACTTAAAACAAAAGTGCTCAAGGTTCTTGGGCATGACATTGTAATTATTGAAGGTCAAGGGAGATGGGTTGTTGGCAAGGAAAGCCATTGGTGGAGGTGGGGGCAATAATGGCTGATTTATGGCTACTTGGGGCTATGGAATAGGAATTAATTTAGAATCGGATGAGGATGATCCTGATGAAGATGAGGATGATGGGAATGATGGAAGTGGTTGAGTGGATGATGATTCTACCCTTCTTCTGGTCCTTCTTGACCTAGTAGGGGCTTGCAATTCTTGAAATTCCTCTTCTCCTAGAGTAGATCTGGTATGTCTTCTGAACATCTCAAGAGAAATGGCAGACAAAAAATGATCTAGCTTGCTTATTCAAGGTCCTCCTTCTAGCACCAATCTGTTGATGGTGTTTTCTGCACAGCAACAACTCAGATAGAATATGATATCCTATCTCTCTTGAAAGGTTAATCTCTATGGAAAAAGAGATAAACCTAAGGTCTCTAATGTTAGGTCTTGACAATGCAACAAAACAACTCAGAGATAATGTGAAAATGCTGGTAATCACAAAGGGACCTTACTACAAGCAAATGCTGAACTCAAATTTATCAGATCTAGAAATATATTGATACTTCAAGACCTAAAATTAACCCAGATAATAAAAGAAATAACAAAAGATAAAGGTTTCAGAGATAATTCTAAGACTAATTCTAACCCTAAGATTAACAATGCAAAAGATAAGATACTTGAAATGGACCAATCCCTCAAAACCGATTCCTGTTTAACCTAGATAAATCTACAATCTTACAGAAACAACTCAATCTTCTAAGGTGTTTAAAGATTTTCAAATCATGCATATTCATTCAAGACAACCCTATTGCAATTAAAATGAACTAACATTCATAATTGAACTAAGCATAGTTTTATGTCTAGGCTAACTTTGAAAAGCAACTAATAATCAGCTAACTGCAAAAAGTATGGACTAGAGATCGCTGCAAACACTTCAAGCATAAAACCCTAAGCATTCTCAAACCATCTAACATTAAATAAACAAGCAATTTTAAAGATAGAATATCAAGAACCATGCCAGATAAAACTCAACACAAGAAAGACACCAAATCACAATGTCCTTGCCTATATTAAATCACCCAAAGTGGCAACAATTCCAGTCTTCTGTGACAACACTTGCTTGAAAAGATAAACTAAACTCTAACTCTAATTCTTGCTTCTACAATTCACTCTAGTGTGAAATTATTCTAACTTCTACTACTCTTAAAAATGAGGCATAACGCCGAACTTATAGAGAACCCCCCAAGATATGTCAACCCAATTAGGGTTTACAATAATAAACACCACAAAATAGGTCGGCCAAAAGATATTCACAACTAATATGAAATGTGCAATTTGCACCAATTTCATCCAAGTCGGCCTAGGGTCTCCAAAATATATCCAATACATGTGAAAGAAGAGGAGAAAATAATGGGGAAGCACAAATTCTGATGTAGCCCTACATTAAATACTTCGCCCCTTTGTCTTTAGCACACTCCACTTTATCATGCACCGCCAGAAATACTTTGTCCAATTTGGAAATGGGTGGCATAGGTAAAACCTTAATTCTCCTCTCAAGGCATTTGATGTCATCTCTTGACTACCTCATAATATTATCCCAATCAGCTTTATTCGTTTGATACCTGTCAATGACTGCAATGTAAGTTACAACATCATCTAACTGATGTTCAGTAATAGGGCCCTCATTGATTGGAGAATAGACATCTCACCACCATTTCCTCAACTTCTCCAAGTTAAGATGCTTCGGAGAAAACTTCGTCCTCCCTGTCATCACTTCAAAGAAAGAGATACACTTATCATAGATACTAGTCAAAGTGTCCTCAATCTGCCTTCCCTGTTTGGATATTTTCTTTGAGGCCTTTTGTCTCATCAACAAAATTTCAAACCACTCCCAAGGTTCTCTAACTCTTGAGGAAGGAAGAATTCCTTCACTTATCAATTTTTCCTCAGTGTACTCCATGGTAGTCTTTGTCTTCTACAGAAAGAGATCTACATCTTCCTTATCCTAGGCCAACACAACCTTTAGCCAATCTATTGATCTCATTGCATCCCCTGTAGTTGACAGGATGTCCTTGATGGCATTATCTCCCTTAGTCTGCACTCCCTACAACCAACCAGATGTAGCATGTGTTGTGCCCTTCATCTTTTCCAGCTTTGATATTGTCTCCTGAGGTAGGAAGCCTACAACAGATGAGGAAGAACTGATGGATTGCAAGGGTTTCATTAACTCCTGTAAATATTTCTTGAGCTTCTCATTTTCATTCTCCAAATCATGCTTGGTCTGCACCTCCTTCCTTAATCTGCCAAGGATCATAACACTGGAGCCTTCATACTCCTCAATGTTTCTTCCCTAAATCCATGTCGAAGGCCACAACATGAGACCGATCAGGCATGTCAAAGTTCTGAGCTATAGATACAGGGTCAAAATTTTCCATAATTCTTCCCTGAGGACCAACTATCCTTTGTGTACCCTTGTCATAGTGCCTAGCACACTCAAGCACCAACTCATAACACTAGACTGTAGAAGAAAATCTAGCCACATGTGCCAACCCCGACTCCAATGTCTTTCTAGCTAACAAAGGGAGGTTTTGTTCTACCATCCCTGCCTTGAATTCTTCATAGTCCCACATTCCAACATTCGTATTAGTGATCCCCGACCAGATGGAAGTCAACTTGCTCTCTGGTATTCTACTCTTTATGTCCATTTTAACTCTCTTTGCCTCAGAGATAGCTGAATCTTTAGCATTTGGATCCATCACCTTTCCCTTACTCTACCTAGCAACAACCTAACCTGATTCTGCCTGCATACAATAAAGACACCAAAATAAGATCCATCATAGCATAAAATTTAGCTAAATCCATCACAAATGATAAACTCATTCCTCAATACAAGATCCATAATAAGCAAAATGCTCAAAACCCTCATAAAATTAACCATCTCAAAGTTCAGGTTTTTAACCCCCTCGTGGAATCTAGGTTGGAGAGGAATTTTGAGAAAATCCAAACCAGGCAGAATCTAGGGAAATGAGAATACAGGCATCCAATCTATCATTTGATCAATCAATTTAACCATGAAATCACAAGATACGCTTTAAAACAATTTAAATCAATCATCAAGTGCATAATAACCAAACAAACATTCATGCAATCCCTTGATTCATCATTTTTAGCAAGACCTCGAGAAAATCCACCTAAGACGAAAATCCTTGAGAATGGCAATAATTTTAAGAATTCTGGACAAATGAAGGAGTCAAGAAAATTCAGGAAAATCCTGAGGGCATGGATTCTAGCGAAGTCAATGCAATTTTCACCACTTAAGCCCAATTTTGGGAAAATGACCAAGCAATGGACAAACCGGGGAAATCCGAAGGTAGCAGAAATCCCTGAGGCAGGCAGAAATCTAGATCAAAGTACATTTCAAAAATCAAAGAGAAAATGGGAAATCGGGGAATTCTGACAGATAAGGAATTCTGCGAAGACTTTAAAAACCTGAATACCTATGTTTTCTCTCGACCTCACTCAAATTGATCGAACAATCACAAATTTGAGGATCTGGAACTTGAAACTAGCTCGATCTAGACCTCCTACAGATCATCCCTAAATTTGAAACCCACCTCACAATAAATCAAGAGGGATTGGTTACGTCCTAGGTACAAAACCCTAAACCTCTGCCATGAGCACACAAAATAAGCTTGGGCTCAACTTGCTTGCTCACAAGGGTTTACATAAGGTTCATTGTGGCCAGTATAGGCAAGCTACCTTGGGATAAAGTCGAAAGACGAGCTCAAAACACTTACCTAGGAATGGCACTAGAACAAAATGGGAAATCCCCCCAGCTTCAGAATATATCACGCTAAAACTGACAGGAACTCAAACCCCAAGCAAACCCAAAATGCCAAAGAATCACACGCATTCAACAAGCAAAAGCATATCAACATGAACAACATGAAGGCGCCCCAAATGAAAACCAGAAACCCAATCATCAATCACAAAACCCTACCATACTAGTGTTCTGACTCACAAAATGTACACACACATCATAAAGTCACTCATTTCAATCATAAAAGAGAGAAAGCATCATATTCATACCATGAGGATAGAGAAATCGAAACAAAGGAAGCTGGCAAGAAACCATAAAGTCCGAGCAGAATGTAAATGGCATCTAGAAAACCCAACTACAACAATTGAACCCAGTCCCAAATGCACAATCCAACAACAACACTCAAGATCAAGCACTCCAAACCAAATAGGAAGAAAATTATGAAAATCAAAATGGCACAAAACTTCCCAAAAGTTGATTTATTACTGCCGTAGAAGTTGTACAATCGAGCATTAATGCAATCGATAAGATAGGTCAAACCAAACCCAGGAACCCAACAAAGCAACGGACCCTCAGAGAAATCCGGCCACAACGAAATTCTGCAGAAGACCAAAATCTTTGGATTTTCAATGAACAATAGTTGTCACTGAGTTTTGAAAGGAAACCGAGAAATTCTGCCAGTAGTGGATTTTCCCCGAAAATAGTGAATAACCCAGAATGAGCTCAAAACTTAAGGTTTCAATATAAATCAAAAAAGGGGGGCTCCAGATGTGAGCAAGATAAACATCCAAGCACATAAACAAGCGATAAAATCCTCAAAATTGAAGGGCCAAGACACCAAAAGCGAAAACCAAAAGAGCAAGAAAGAGGGTCCCTACTTTCAATGGGGCGTGTATGCGAAAATTGTACAACAAGTTTGGGGTATCCCTAAACCCGAAAAAATGTGTTTTCAGAGTACCACAAGGAAAATTGTTGGGGCATGTAGTGTCCCAAGAAGGAATCGCTATTGATCTCGAAAGGGTAAAAGAAATCAGAGAACTTCCTCTTCCAATGAAGAAGAAAGGAGTCCAATCTTTTTTGGGGAAGGTTAACTTTGTAAGCAAGTTTATTTATGATTTTGCAGGAATAATTAGACCAATCACCTTGATGCTAAAAAAGGACCAATTGTTCAAATAGAAAAAAGAAGGAAGAGAAGCCTTTGAGAGGGTGAAGGATGCTATTTCTTTAGCTCATGTGTTGGCAAATCCAGACTTATCAAAATAATTCATAATGTATGTTTTTAGCAACAAGACAAGCATCGCCATTGTTATGATTTAGAAGGATGATGAAGGAAAAGGGGAGCATCCTATAGCATTCAATTCCCAAACCTTGAAAGAGTACGAGATGAATTATAACTTCGTTGAAAGGCAAGCTTTCACAATTATAAACGGACTCAAGAAGTCTTGACATCTTATAGCTTGCACTAAGGTGATCGTTTATGTCACACATTCTAGTGTGCGTGAGTACATCATGGAAGGAGAAATCACCAACAAAAGGGACAACTAGATCACTAAGATCCTAAAATATGACATTGAGGTTAGGCCTATGAAGACTGTCAAAGTAATAACGTTGTGCGAATATTTGGCACACGATCAAGAAATCGAAGCTGAGGAAGAGCAAGCAGAGATAGTCCTAACAAATGAGTCTGAACCTGAAGGCTACTAGCTAGTGGATAGGGTAAGATTTATGCACACTGAAAATTATCCATTGAGACTTATTTCTCAAAGAAGAGATTCTATCGATTGTAAAACAGTGGGTACTGACTTATTGAAGGGATCCTCTTTAAGATGAATTTCAATGGCGTGTTACTGCGATGCGTCACCACAGAGTAAGCAAAGAGAATTCTTGACACTTTTCATAGTAGCGCGGAAGGTGGAAACTTTTCTATGAAGACCACTTCCATCAAAATTTTATGCGCTGGGTACTTCTAGCCTACATTATTCAACGACTCCTACAAAATGATAAAAGCCTACAAAGAATGCCAATTCTACGCAGGGAGAAGAAAAAATTCCACCATGCCTCTCAATCCGATAGTAGCGGATGAACCATTCACTCAGTGGGGGCTAGATTTTATCTGGATGATCAACCCTACCTCCAACACTGGTCACAAGTGGATCCTCATAGCCATAGACTACTTCATGAGGTGGAACAAAGCCCTACCCCTAAAAAATGCGATAGAGGAAAAAATTGTGGATTTTCTCGAGGGGCTGGTAACGAGGTTCGGTGTGCCAAAAAATATCATCTCAGACAATGCCAAAGCTTTCTTAGGTTCCAAGGTATGTCAGTTCACATTAGAAAATGAAATATTCTTGAAAACATCCTCAAACTACTACCCACAAGGAAATGACCTGGCTGAGTCAACTAACAAGAATCTGGTTTGACTCATTAAAAGGATCGGGTCTGATCATGAGAAGGAATGACATAAGAATCTCTGAACAACATTATGGGCAGACCACATAACCCCTAAGAAAGCCCTGAAAACTTCACCATATGAGCTAGTATATGGGAAGGAGGCATTGTTACCTATCTTTATAGAGATACCTGCATTAAAACTACTCAAGTCCCTAGAGATTGCGAATGGAGCTATGGAAGTTCAATTGGCCGAATTATTGGAAGTGCAAGAAAAAAGGAAGAAAGCCCTAGTAGCTATGACCAACCTCCAGCAGGTGGTAAAGAAGTGGTTTGACAAGAAATCTTCAGACCAAGGTCTAAAATGTGGAGACTTGGTACTAAAATTCAATGAAAGAGCCTCAAGGCCCGACCAACATGGAAAATTCGACAAACTCTGGGAGGGTCCTTTCGAAATAATTTAGTGCAAACAAAATAATGCATTTGAATTAGAGAATATGGAACAAGAGCCACTAGGAATTTTGATTAATGAGATTCATTTAAAATTTTTCAATTAAGCTACAGTTACTTCATACAAGTGTAAATATGTGATTAATGAAATTATTTTCCCTTTCATGTTTTTTTAGCCGGTTCTTTCCAACATTTTCACAGATACAGGAAGCAAGAAAATTCATGAAGCTCATTATTGAAAGAATAGAGAATGAATATCATGTTCATGGAATAGAGAATAAATATGTGAGGAATTCAATAAAGGCCATAGAGAGCACAAGAATGAAGACAAAGAGTTGAAGATAAGCAAGTATATTTGTTATATATATATAATTTGTTAGAAACATTGACAAAATGGCTCTATGGCCATGTGCTCAAAAGTATGACTATATTTATACAAATTCCTTATATATCTATGTATGCGACCCCTTTCCTTTGGGGTATATATATACAAAAAGAGAAAAAGTGTGTTAAACTTCAGGTGTTTGGAACACGAGCATTGTCTTCATCGATAGGGACATTGTTAGGAGCATTGTTAGGGGCAGCATGAGGATTATCAGTAGAAGCAACAAGACCTATAGAAGAAGAAACATAAACTCCCAGAATGAGCGGAAAAGGGAACACAAGGTTCCTGAAGTCGGTATACCAGTCCACGCCATAGAATAGCACTACATTATAGCAATGCAACAAAAAGTGGCACGCGTGGGTGGCCCTCTCACGATGCTCAATGAGTGATTGAAGTCGGAACTCACTCAAGAATGGTACCCATGGTACCACTGCATCTTCTTCAACATGCTTAAGTAGGTCACTTGTGACAGGAAGGCCTAGGCCATACACTACGTTTCTCACCGCCTCGCTGAGGCCTCTGAGGTACCTCTTCGGAAAAATTTGAAGCATCAAACAAAGAATCATAGATTTTGGAGCCTAAATATCAAGAAACGAGGTGACAAAATGGGAGAATATATCGGTGTTTACCTGGTATTTATCCTCATACTCAATGCAATCCCTACTCAAAACCCATTTCATGGCTATAATAGCCAGTGAGTGTTTGTTTTTGGTCATACATTTCAGGCGACTATTGGAAATCTCTCCCAGAAAATCCATTTGAGATTTGTTGCACACTGGTCTAATTGGAGTATTCATTGTGTCAACCTCTGCTCAAAACACCTAAGTCTAGCGCTATGCAAATTTAAAGCCTACTCAACCGCCTACGTAATAATGCTATCTAATTGCCCAGTGCTACTGTTGCTAATTGCTAAGCGTGATCCCACTACTGTATTAAGACTATTTTTATAGAAATATTTGAGGTAGCCTACATCCCAAGCATGGTGATAATCAAGTTTAACTTGAAAATCCCACCAAAAGACTAGCTCGATCTTACAACCCAAGAGTGTCTGTAGGCACAAATTGTTGCGTGCAAGATTAAGGAGTGGTAATCAATTAGTGCAAATTGGTGGCAAGCTCAAGCGATGGTTCATACAGACAGGTTCTCAGGTGTCACGATGCAAGCCATTTCAAGATCCAAGGTTGAGCATAACTCTTTCTAATGTACTCATTATGGTATTATCTTAATTATGCTTTCAAGGATATTAATGGAAAAGCCATGTGAGAAGATGGCAAGCATTTCACTGGTGGCTCAATTTCCCATGAAAATCACATTGAAGGGATGTTATTTCTAACGTAATTATGAATTCTTATCTTTTCAAAAGAGGCAAGTAGTTCATTTCGCATGGATGGAAGAGCTAGTAGTACATGCCGAATTAAATGCAAAAAGGCAACCGTTGTCTACCAGTTGTGGGTAGGAAATCAAAGAAAAAGATAAGTGTCGCATGCAAAAAACTAGATGGAGCATATAAATTCTTGAGAATGCAAAGGAACTTTAAAGAACAAAATTGTCAAGAGAACTAGGTGTGGCACATCTAGTAGCAAAGGAGCTGAAGGAAAAGGTAATTGCGGAGAATTCATTTTATCGGTGTGGATTAAACCTGAAATGGAAGGTTGTTTGGCTTTAAATTCAGAGCTTTGTGTTGTGTTTTGGGTTCCATTCATACCGCTTCAGTGTGATTTTTGGGCATAATGTCTACAAAGGATGACAACTGCAAAAGGCTCTCAAGTAGAGATGCAAGGAGAAAAGACCCAAAGTTTATTCCAAGCCATCCGTACTACACTAGCTGCTTATGTCTTTGAGAATACCTCTTACGCTTTGCCTGGTATACTAGACAAGAAAATAGGAAATACATGGGTTGCGCAAAAGAAGAGCCCCTATAGAGGTCAGAGCCAAATTAAGGAAGAATGGGATAATGTTCATGATCCCATCCTAGCAAGGAGTCCTAAAACACTGAGGGAGGCAGCCTATGAAAGGATGAAAGGGAATAGTGACTTGGACTCCTTGACACAAAAATGTTGGCATAGTGGGCTTCCATAATATATGGTCCCACTCATGCACTATTTCCCTAAATTGGTCGATGAGGCCATCAAACACTTCAACCTAAGTACCAACACCATTGAGGGTTGGGAGGTGAGTGTGGTTATCTGCAAGGAAGCTATCTGGAATATGATTTGTATCCCAGAGTGAAGCTCCAAAGTGCCTCAAATGGAGCCATTCACTCCAGCAAAAGGGGAGATCTATTGGAGGACCTAAGACCTTGCAATGAATTTTTATAACGCAAACACTCAAAGACTCAAAGAAGCTCAAAAAATTCCAATGCAGATCCCAGTGATGCATAAGAGCTCAAAGATCATATGAAGGATGCCTTCTCAATGATGGTGTTTGTTTATAGCCTGGACAATGACAAAGAGGTCCAAGAGTTTCAACTAGGTTTGGGTTTTCAATTACGCAAGCAACATTCTCTTTTCTGGTATGATTTCATTGAATTTCTCATACAAGAGATGCGCAGCCAGATAGCAGAATACCAACTTCAATGGAGGTTCAGGTTCCCTTCTTTTCTCACTCACATGTTCTTGCATCAGAAACTCGACTTCTTCCAGAAGCATCTAGGGCTCTCCATTTTTGATGAAAACCAGAGGAGGAAGCCATTTTCCACGACTCCCCTCCTCTCTGTAACATTTTATTATTACGCATTTTTGGATTATTTTTTATATCCGATTTTTGCAAGATTTAAGAGGAGACAACACTGTCTTATGGTTCAACTCGGACCAAATTGAGTTCATGCAAAACTTCACTCCAAAGTGTGATTGGTTTCTAGGTGAAGACTTCACGTTCGTCTGATTGCACGGCTACACTGGAGAGCCCTTCCGGCTTCCAACATGTCTTATAGACCAGATACTGGTGCTTGAAGTATTCCACCAAGTATCAATTATCGACGCCACCTTTTGCAGTGGAAAAGCAAAGAAGAAGGGATTTTTTAACTGTTGGATGAGCTTCAAGACCATAATCATGGCCAAGAGGAAGGCTCACGACTCACTAGAAGAAAAGATGGCTTATCTAGGGTTGGTATAGATTTATGATAAGTGGAATTACAACCCCGATGATGACTTGCCAAATAAATATGTCAAAGTAAAACACTACCCCCAACCTTATTAGGAGAAGCGTCAGAATCTAGTGTCAGATGTAGATGAATTTATAGTTGACCTAGCTTATATCCCTACCAAAGGTGGTCAACCTTCTCGGCTCGCATTATACTACCCTACTAGGAAGTATGATAAGACCAAGCGGATGTGGACTACTCTCTACAACAATTTGATAAAAAACTACAATTGGAAGGAAAAAAAGGTTAATGATTTCTGGATATATCGTCAAGAGACTCAGCGCACCAAGGCCCCTTATGATAGCGAGGAGATGGATGACAAGTTTGAAAAATTGTGGAACAATGAGCATCCATATTTTGATGAGACCGATGAGAAAGACTCTAGTTCAGAAGAGGCCAAATCACAGTCAGATGAAGGAGCAGAACCAGACACAGAAGTATAGAACGCTTGACACAACAAAAGGGAAAAGTTGTGAAACAACCTAGAAAGGTCTCCTCTAATGTATGGATTAACATATCATGTGTGAGGTATTTATTAACTCACACTTGGACTACAAGGAGGACCAAGGCAACCCAACCACAACAATCTAAAACCATAGCAGTAGACAACTCGCCACTAGCAAAGTGACAGTGAACCAAGGCATCTTCTGGAGAGTGTTCATAGGACCTTGAGGTAAGAAAAGAGCCAAAAATAGGTCGAGAATCACAATCATCCACACCATAGGTATCTTTCGCTCCCTCTTCTCTTGTTTCACAAACCTTAGTTTCCCTTGTTGTGTCCACAACACATCTCATTTCATGCACCAACCAAGGCATTTCGGCCTCTGCTTAACTGGTCATAGGGGGTTTCACATAGTTCTCTCATATGACCCCATATTCCCTTACTCATCTGAAAAACCTTACACCATTTTCCTTGGCACATTCCATGTCCCAAAGCATCACACACTCTTCCTCTGCTACCTTCATCGATACATCTCCAGCCACCATAATGTCAGAACCGATCCACTCTTCCCAGCAAATGGAAACCGCCACGACTCCACTTCCTTCGAGTCCTCTTACTAGTCCATAGTTTGAGTATTGGAGTATCCCTCCTTTCTCACCTTAGATAATTAGTATTCCAAAGAAAAAGTCTCTCGGGACAACCTCCCTTTCATTCCCTTTTTCCCTTCCTCTCGATTTACCTTTTGTAGGTGGAATCATGAGGTCACCCTCTAAATTCTTATCAGAAGGTGAAAAAACTAAGCAGGAATGAGCAATCAGAGCCAAAAGGTAAAGGGCTAAAACTTCTAAGAGGCCAATGGAGCCAAAGGTACAAACTATTTTTAATGAGGCTCAATCGTCGCTACATTTTGTGACTATGCACCCGACAGTCGACAAGCCGCAAGAATAAATGCAACCAGATGACTACAACATGTATGCCATGGGGCTCAATTTAAGCATAGCCAAGCCTCAAGACAAGGTGGAGCTCATGGAGGAAACACAACGGGTAGTGACCACCGAATTTCTTAAGTCCATTCGCTAGCTAAAGAAAAGGGAAGAAGAGATGAAAATAATAAAGGATATGTTGATGGTGTTTTTATGCACTTCACAACACAGGCGATGCATAGGTGCATCACCCCTCTTGAAAGACAATCTTCCACAATCAAATTGTAGAACACTATCCCAAGGTCTCTCAGATGTCAGGTCTCGATAGTGCTTGGAATATTTCAATTGATTTATGTGATTTTCTAGAATGACAAGGTGGTCTTACGTGATTTAAAGTTGTAGGAGAATTGGGTCAACGAATGAAGTTCTTCGAATATGAAATTATTGTGCTTTTGCTGTAGGTTCAAACAATAGTCTTGGACTCCATTGTTTCATCAGATTTGGCTTTACAATGTGCAATGAACCTTAGCACAGGTTGTTTCTTAAAAAAAAGGAAAAGAGGCAGGGAAGAAGGATGGTTCCTGGACCTACAACTACCGATGAACAGTGATCATGGAGGTTCCTACTATGGATAGTTTCCTTAAATAGTATTTCACTTAATCTGAATTCTCGCAATGTCATGAAATCTATGCTATCTTCTAAGTACTATAGATATTCATCATTCATTCACCATGTAAATGTGAACAAATACAAAGTTTAATAAGCAGCTATGAAATTATAGTCCAGGATAACTTTGCATAGTCACTTACTAGTAGCAAATGACCAAAAGTATGGACAAGGAAAGTATACACACAGCAAAAAGCTTCATAACCAAAGACAACATACTAAAACCACTAAAGCTAACTAAAGGAAACCAAAACAACAAAGTAACTTGAAGTAAAGTTTTAATTAAGGGGAGAAGAATCATGAAACATGTGGAGAAACCCAAAAATACACCAAGAAATGACTGTATTTTCTATTATAATTTCTGTAGCATGCCTTTACAACAACTCAACTCTCTTCAAATGAGAGGAGGAGAGCCCTATTTATAGTTCTCAAAAAGAAAAATAAGTGGCCAACATTCGATTCTATTGTGTGGCCAGGATTCACCTTACACTAGGGTTTCACCTACCCCCAAATATATTACATTTATAAAACATTACTTCTTTTCCCTATTTTGTCATCTAGTGACAACACTATAGAAATTTCATCCTTTAGCTATTTTCCCTTTGTTGTAGCTACTCTTTGAGGAATTCTTCGTCGATGAGAGGGTTGCCCTCATGCTTCTTCGAAGCTGCATACTTCATGAAACTCAAGATCAGTGGCTGGAACTTGTCCAACTCCATGATTTCAGACCACAAAATCTGGTAGCTCCATTCTTGGGAGTTGTTGATGAGCTTCTTCCAATCGTCATCGTATTTGGCAGCATCATCTCTGAAAAGTTCTAATTGGGTGAAGGCTCGGAAAAAAAACTCATGAAATCTATGGTGATTTCAACCGACATCCCATCCTCTATACTCTTTAAGAAGTGTGGCTTTACGCTCTCTGGATTAATTTCACCAGTGGGTAGCTTGTATCCCGTCATTATCTTGAGGTACCAAGCGCAATCCTCTTTGGACTCTTTGGCCCATTCGATATCCGAAACTACCCATTCCAGAATCTGCTCCAACTTTCCCTTTCGATGGTCAAAATATCATTTCCATAAATCCACTAACCATTGATCATCATCTTTGAGGGCAAGGATCTTCTCCCAAACCTCACTTGGCAATGCGAGTATGGCCTCAACTTTTGGGTAGGCTACTCTGTACTTCCTTGGGAACTCCTCGCAGATCTGTCTTGTACCCTAAAGAGTCCTCTGCACTTCCAAGAACTTATTTACTATCCAGACAACCAAGTTGATACCTATGTTTCCCATGTGTAAGACCTGCCAGAACTAGCTCCCCATAGTCTTATCCAAGTTTCTTCTCTTTTCCAATTTGTTGATCTGCTCCTGAGATAACAACTAAGGCGGGGCTGATGACATAGTGGGCTGCTCATCCGGGGATGACCATTGCTGAATATAGGCCATTAGATTGGTCACTTGTGCCTTGAGCTCCTCCTTTGAAACCTTATCCTGCTGGATAAGGTGTACAACTGTGGTGATCGATTCTTGAAGGTGGTCGACCTTTTGCTCCCTCATGGCCATTCCCAAGTCGATGGTGAAGATGTTATAAGTTATTCCTTGTTCTCCAACCATCGGTGTTGCTATTTGTACCACCCTAGACTCAGAGGCATCCATGGTTACCTTCGACCTGATCTTTGGCCTCTTCTCTTTTTTGGTGCTTATTTGTGCTAGAGCCAGTATGGCTTCTAGCCTTGCCTTAGGATCCTTTAAGGTGGGAGTCTTTTGCTTCAATTGTTTCTCCAGCCAATCAGGCATTTGGGGCTTTTCCTTGGGTGATTCACCTTAATTCTTGCTATCCTCCATCTCGAGTTCAGTGGCTCTGATGAAAAGGGCCCCCTTCTCAGTTCCTGCATCCTCCTTCTCCTCATCGGAGTCCTATTCGAGCATTATACACTTAGTGGGAGACTTGGTGCACAATTTCTCATTGGAGGGATCCTCCCCTTCAGTACCTTTTTCTTCTTCATTTTGGCTATGTCCATGTTCCTTGGGCTTATATTCTTGCTCATCTTCATGGAGGGATGCTTCCTCATCATGTTCTAGGGTTTGGCCATGCCCCTCAATTGGAGACCTACTACCTTCAGTCTTCCGAGCAGTAACTTCTTCATCCACTGCAAGCCGATCCTCGGCTTCCTTATCCTTGATTTCCTTAAGCTGCTTGCTCCATTTGGCTTCAATCTCGGGATCATGGGTTTCCTGGACTAACTCAGTGTCAAGCTCATTGCTATCCTCACTGGAAGATTCATAGGCCACCTCATTGATCTTCCAGTGTTCGAACAAGGGGTTCTCATGGTATTCAAATTCTTCATCTTCTGGTCTCTTTGCAAACTCTGGCAGTGCCATCCCCACAGAGAATTTGCTCCACAAAGTAAAACATCCACTCTTGGAAGAAGGCCGCAGCAAGAAGACCCATTACTCGGCTTAGTAAGGTCACAAAGTCATGGTAATCTTTAAAGAAATCACTACAAAAAAGCTCATGGGGGAGCTTGCCGACACTACCTCGCTTATCCTTCAACTAGTACTGATTGATTAATTTCTTACATTTCAATAGATCTTGCTCCCATAACTCCTTGCATTCTTCTATGGTGGGGGTCTCCATGCTCTTAAAGGCAGGGATGTGGAAAGTCACTGTTATACTAGGCAGGGACATATCAGCAAGGATATTCCCATCTCGGTCCACTATAGTTTTGGTCTCAGGCTGATATGCCTCTACACATGCCATTATCAATTCTAGGGCCACCAAGGCTGGTGGGAAGCCTGCAGCTTTGGCAAGTCTGCTGCTCCTTATCAATCTTGCATTTTCTATTTTGGGATTCACCCTGACTCTTTGTGTGAACTCATCAATATCGACCTGACCGATATTGGTATCTGTGACATCTCTCCAAAGAGTAGTGATTTGGGACTGTAAGGGCACCCCTTGAAACTTGGATTTCATCTGATCCTTTTCCTCCTTGCCTCGGGGTGCCTTGGTTGTTCCTCTCCCCTTTTCCTTGGAGGCACCAAAAGTTCCTGCATTGGATTCCATAAATCCTGCACAAGGGACGTGAATCAGTAACTTTAAATATGGGAAAATGGCCTCGAACAACTCCCTGCATATCAAAGTTAGTTTTGAAATTGTCATTCATACTTGATAAATGCCTATCATCTGATAAAACATCATAGGGAGGCAAAACAGGCAATTTGGGTTCCCAAGGCCGGAATTCCCTTGGTAGAATGTCGTTTGGAAGGGAAAATGAGGCATGGGACTCCCAAAGGTGCTTCCAGATGTTGGACCTATTCAATTGAGGGTTGTCATGAAAGAAGACCTAATTTTAGCAAGTGGGTCAAATTCCATTTTGGATTTGGAGGTCATTTGAGCCTTCATTTAGGCATTCGGGTATTAGCTACAGGAAGGCTACTAGAAATGACGCAGGGAAGATGAAACTCCGACCACCAGATTCCGGAGCTCGGATTGTCATCATCAGGAAGCAGTTATAGGGCAGTCGTTCGGGATGGCGAAATGTAAGAGGCAATCCGGGAGTGGAATTTCGAAGGGTAATCCTCAGAAACAAATTCAGGAGTTGGGAAAGTCGGGAAGTGGACCAAGGGTCGAGACCCCGTAACCGGAAATACGGACGGGTTCGGGGGTATAAAACAGCGTTGGCAGAACAGAATCCCAGAGACAGAATTTGGGAGTTCGGGGTTTGAAGGGTGTTCGGCCGTTAGTTCTTCATTTGGATTTTATGTAAGGCAAAAGGGGGACCAAGGTCCTGGAGTCGGAAAGACGTCCCGGGATAGTTGTGTGAAATGGAAAAAGTGACGAAATTCTGAGGACGGAATCCCGGAGGTTGGGGTTCGAAGGGGACTTGGATGGTCGATTTTTCGGTGCAAGTTTTTAAAGGATTTCATGCGGCCGGGGTCCAAGGTTTGGAAGGATGCTCAAGGCACCTCATATGAATGGCGAAGGCACAACGAAACTCAATGGGGGAAATCCGAAGGTTAGGACCCAGTGCAAGTTTAGCCACTTTCTTTTAAAGTTCAAATTTGTGCCAACGGCCGTGGACGAGTCCGGGCCTCGGTAAGGTGGTCGCCTGTTCTGAAGAACAACGATGGGGAGGTCCAACTCCGGTTTGAATTTTGACCCCTCAAATGATCTATCTCACACATTTTTAAAACATGGGTTTTATGGGAGGGTGTTAACATGCCAGGATTTGAATTTACTTTACCCCCCTACTTAGATCTAAGTTCAAATTCTTTGAGAAAGAGGAAAACAGGTGCGGCGGCTACCCTACCTCCAAATCCTGGAGAAGTTCGATGCCAGATTTTGCAAAGAACCAGCGAAGCGAGATTATGGGTGCGAAGGTGGAAGATGCTGGGGTGTCGGTGGGCTTTCAAAATTTCACTGTCATGTGAAAATGATAGGAGAAAACAAGTTTATATAACCCAAAGCACAATTAATGTTTCAATTTAATGCTCCGTACGTTGGCAGATGGGGTTGGTAAGTTCAAATTTTCAGACGGTGGCGGGGAGCCCAGAGTCAGGAGGTCGGGGAGACGTCCAGCCATGGCCATTTGAAACCTGCGCAACATTAAGTCACATGGTGGACAGGGACTAGGGATCTGAGGTCTGAAAGGACATTGACCCTTCACTGTGAAGAACGGAGAAACTTAGGTGGAATCCTGGAAACAAAAGTCTGAGATCTGGGGCCCGAGGTCCAAAAGGATGTCGAACGCTGGACGCCAACAATAACAAAGTCAAGAAAGAAACCTAGAAAGGGAAACTTGAGGGTCTGGGCCCGGGAGGGGTCACGGACGTTAGAAAGGCATTTTGACAAGGGAAACCCGAACTGACTTCAAATTTAGCATTTTTGAAGGGGGGCCAAGTTTGGTCAAACTTAGAATACGACTTTGAGAATACGTTGACCCTTTAGGACACAAAAATGGGCATGCGAAACGAGGCAAAGCGAAAAGGGCCCAGTAAGAAAAAGAGGGAAGAGAGGTTCCTCGTTCCCAATGGGGCATGTGTGCAATAGGCACAATAAATGGCGACTTCACTGGGAGAATGCTCTCGACCTTCTGAAGATAAATACTCATTCTGAACCCATGATCTCTGGTTTCGTAGACCAAAGCTATTTTTCAAAGCTGAACTGAGGACAAGTTAAGGAAGGCAGAGTTGAATCACTGTGACATCATCATGGAGGTGTGTGCATGGTGAGTTCATTTACCTTCCTCGGAGATAGCACGAGCAACCATTGATTAGAAGAGATAAGCTACATAGTTCGCCTAACCCCAAAAGTAACCTGGACATCGCTCCGCTACCAGTTAGGCGTCCATAGCCTCGACGGAGTTGTCACTGTGACCTGATGAATATAGCTCTACTACTAGCTAGATGTCCATAGCCCCGATAGATATATTCACACACCCATACAGTTGTTATTTTCACTTTATTTATTCCTTTTATTTGATATTTCCTTTCAACACTTTCCTCTTTTCTTTCTGTTCAACCATGTAAGCAATGAAGCTCACTATGGGCTTGGGAATCATAGTGGTCACTGGAGCAGACTTTATATTTTTCACTTATCCCTTCTTCCCAGTAATCACCATGCCATTCGTTGAAAATGTTAAAATGTGTTTCCGTGTGTTCCATGATAAATGTAGGGGATTCAAGTGGATAGCCATCCTAGGCTAGTTCAGAGTTTGAAAGTTGAAAACTGACGCTTAGGGGCTTTCAGAGGTTAGCAATAGGGAATGAAGCCTTATTTAGAGAACAACACAAGAGCGGGCAGCAGGGCCAATCACTTATCGAGCCAAGCATGACCACCATAGTAGAATGAGAAAGCTCTTCCAAACGAGACAAAATAGCTAGGACCGCGAGCAAAACCGAAGGACAAAGCGGGAAACCTATTCTAACCTATGTACAGGTATTTACATAGATAGCTCCGAAAGAGCTCAAGCCTGGAAGTAATGCTTAATGTGTTGTCTGTTGATAGGCAATGAGACATCTTCACTAGTCAAAGTCTTTAGGCATAAATTGTTGTCTCCCAGGATTTCAACAATTTGAAAGGGGCCAAGCCAAAGCTTGTCAAATTTTTTGTGTCCCCTTTTGTTTTCATGGACCTTGTCCTAGTAGAGGACTGGATCGGAAATGCGGAAGGCCTTAACCTTGGCTCGACGGTCGAACCATCTTTTGACTACGCCCTGATGTTTGGAAAAATTTTCTATTGCATGGTCTCGTACTTCCTCAAGGTGCAACAGCTTGGCGAGGCGAGCTTCTCTACGGTCTCCTCCTTCATAAAAATCATTGACAAACTAGAAGGTAGGGATTTTCAAGTCTATGGGAAACATGGGCTCTAATCCATAGATGAGATGATATGGGGAATCTCCGAGGGCAGCCTTATGATGGGTATGATCCACTTACAGGGCGAAACAAAGTTGGGTATGCCAATCCTTGGGATTCCTATCTAGCAGCTTCTTGATCACCGTGATCAAGTTCTTGTTGGTGGACTCAGCAAGACCATTGCCTTGAGGGTAATAATTAGATGAAAATTTGAGGGTGATACCATAGTCAAAGGCCCAACTCATGAATTTTAATGAAGCAAACGCAGCGCCGTTATCGCATACCAGAGCATATGGGCAGTCGAAGTGATTTAAAATAAAGTTTTCTAAGAAATTAGTTACTACTTCAGTTGTACATTGCCTACAACTTATTGCTTCTGTCCATCTAGTAGAGTAATCAGAAGTGGTTAGAATGTACCTATGTCTAGTAGATGATGGAGGGCTTACCAGACCAATGAAGTTGAGACCCCATTGTGCGAAAGGTCTTACCTCCAGAATAGGTTGCAATGGGACATTAGAATTCCTTTCCCGGGCGGTGACAGTCTAGCACACGTGGCAGGTGTGGACATGACCGTGGGCGTCCTTGAATACGGTGGGCCAATAATACCCAGATCTTAAGATCTGGTGTGTGGTTGATGGACTAGAACCATGACCAGTTCCGAACTTGTCATGGAATTCCTTAGGAACATGATCAACTTCCTCCTTACCCAAGCATCTCAAATAGATACCTTCATGATTTTTCTTGTACAATATGGCACCCTATAACATATAGCTGCTGATTTTTAGCCTAAGGGATCATATTTGGAATCCCTATAGATGAGGTTGACATTTATGATTCAGCAGGTAGAACACTATGTCATCGTACCACTCTCCTGGGGAGACATCCTCCAGCTGGTACTGTTGTACCGTGAGTTTAGGTCCAACATCAACAACTACCTCTACCATTTTTCGGGTGAGTTCCTACCCTCTTACTAGCTTCATTGGCTAGATTTCCATGTCATACTCCTACATCAATGCGATCCACTTTTCCCTTCGCTCCCCTAACTCGTTCTGCATAAGTAATATTTTCACTGCAGGGTCGGGAACTATAGCAAACACCTTGTAGCACAAGATATAATGCCTAAACTTCTTGACTCCTTTAACAAGGGCATAAGCCTTTTTTTCAATGTTATGATAGCATAGTTCAACATCCTTTAGGGAGGTGCTCATGAAGGTAATTGGATGTTTGCTCCCCTCGTCATCCTTCTGTGTCAAGATGCTGGAACAGGAATGATCCGAGGCAAAGGAGTATATGTAGAAGGGTTTCAGATAATTGGGGCTGACCAGCACAGGGGCGTCAGCAATTGCCTTCTTTATTTCCCCAAAAGCCTACTTTGCTTTTGGGGTCCATTCGACCTTGGCATCTTGTTTTAGCATGGCATTGAGTGGTTTGACTGTTTCCATGAAGCCTATAATGAACTTGCAGACGAAGTTAATCTTTCCAAAAAAAGATTTGAGTTCCTTTTTGCTGCCTGGCAGCTGGATTTTCATGATGGACTGGACACGCTCGAGGTCAATAGAAATTCCCCACTCTGACAGGACATGTCTAAGGAGCTTCCCCTTAGTGACCTCGAAGATGCACTTCCTCGGGTTAAGGGAAACCCCGAATACGTGACACCTTTTAAAGACCTTGCATAAATTAGCGACGTGACTACCCCATTTTTTTAAAAATACTGTTAAATCATCCATATAGATGATGATGCACTTCCCGATCAGGTCTTTGAAGGTGATGTCCATGGCATGTTAGAAGGTGGCACCAGCATTGATCAATCCGAATGACATTCGTCTGTAAGCAAAAGTTCCCCATTTGGTGGTGAATGTTGTCTTGTGTCGGTCTTCATATTGTACCATGACCTGATTGTACCCTGAGTATCCATCCAGGAAGGACATCATCTGAGATCCATTTACTATTTGTAGCACCTCATCCAATGAGGGTACAAGATAGTTGTCCTTCTCCGAGGCTCGGTTCAGGTTGCGAAAGTCAACGCACAATCTGATTTCGCTGTTTTTCTTTTTGAAAGGAACCAAATTTTCCACCCATGTGGAGTGTCTAACTAGAAAGACGATCCTGGCTGATAGTAATTTTTGTACTTCCTTATATATTACTGGTTCCAGTAAAGCATTGACAGGGAGCTACTGCTACTGGAACGGTTTTGCATCTGGTCGAAGAGGGATGGTGTGGGTGATAATTGATGTATCATAAGTCTTGAGATCCTCATAGCTCCAGGTAATGACATCGTGATACTTTTGTAGAGCTTCAATAATCCCCTTTCTTTCTTCATGGGAACACACCTTACTGATGAACACGTTCTTGACATTTCCAGCCATCCCTAGATTGTAAGTGTCACATTGGCAGTTGATGGTATCCTTCTTAGCTTGTTGATCCTGGTCTATGATCTGATTGAGGTCAAAGATTCACTCTAATTGAACCATTCTCCTAGGGATGGTGTTGGTCTTTAGGTTGATAATCCCCTCAATATCCAGGTCCACCTCTTGGGGTTCAACCTTGTCGATTATCTATGTAGCAAACATATCTGAACTAGTGATGAATTCCAAGATATGTTTGTCATCGTTGAATACCTAAAAATTAGCTACATTATCTAGCACCAACGGGACGAAGGTGAGTTCCACCATGAATCTTTTGAGGCCTGATAGGGACAATGGTTGTAACATGCTCACTGCCTATGCTAGGGCATTTGCAATATGATTATGAGCTCGCAGAATCAATTGGATGTTGAATGCATCTAGCCCCTCCAACAGATCCCATACACAATGTCGGTAGTTAGTGATTCTTTGATCATAGCAGAAATAAAAATTCTTGACTTGTTTTACAACTAACTCCGAGTCTCCATACACATGAAGCATCTTGACACCCTTTCTTAATGCCATTAAGAGGCCCAAGACCAAGGCCTCATACTTTGCTACATTATTGGTACAATAAAACTAAAGCCTATGAGCAAAAAAGTATGATTTACCTTTGGGACTCATCAATTCGAAACCTGCCCAGGCTTTGTGCTTGGATTTGGATCCATCAAAGCGCAACATCTAGAATCCAGGAGAATCCTTGGATGTAGGACAAACAACTTGGACTTCCACCTTTGGTGGGGCCTTCATTTCAGTAACTGCTTTAGGAGGTATAGGATGGAACATGTTTGTTCGTGTAGTGCAGATCCCGCTTTCTCCTTCGGAGTAGCCCATTTTTTACCGTGTTTAATTGCTGTTTGACACAAGCAGCAGTCAAATTCTAAGTGGGCCACGTTGTGTACCCTACACCAGTTAGGGAGCAAGAGTTCCTGAAAGTTCATTCGGGTTCCTAGACTAAGCTATTCCTAAACACATTTTTTCATGAAGTCCTGGAAACCATCAAGCATTCCCTGAGTGTCATTATCTCTTAGTTCTTAATCATTGGATTCGATCAACACTTTAGTGCTCTGAGAAACATTGGTCAAATTAGTAGGCGAACTGCATAGTATGAGGAAGACCTCGCTCGTTCCTTCTCCTTCAAGGCATTTTTTCTAGTTCAGGTACAACACTGGGGAATAATTTCCCAAACCTGTTTTGTTATACAACACCTCATTCATGTTGTTGTATTTAGTGATCATAAATCTCATTCGTGGCTCCCGATCGATCCTGATTTGATTTGGCATTCCTTTCCATGGCAGCCACATATGCGATTAACCAATGGCAGCGTATCCATTTAATGCTCTCATGAAATCCCTTCCTAGGATTATACCATAGGTATATGGGATATCGACCACCTGAATGTCTACAGTCTATTGGATCCAGGGATCGACAGCAACCTGCATAGGTATTCTATTAATTTCCCCTACTATACTGATTTCAGTTTTGTGAAGTTGTGTCACTTTTCATCGAGAGGGAATTGGTGTTATTCTGAGTGCCTTGCACACGCTCAGGGGCATAACATTGTCCGAGGCTCTTGAATCAAGCAAACAATTATGGAGGTTTTTATGAACACGCAGATAGTGGTCAGAAAGGGAGGAGTTTCGAATTTCCCTTGAAAGAACCCTCTAGAACTGTCACCTGGGCGACTTGGCCCTTGTCTTTCTTGTTGCCCTTGCTTTGGGTTTGTACCTGACTAGCTACCCTATTGGGCTATTTGTTTGCTTGCTAACCTGTTGGCGGGTCAGCCTTACTGTTGAAGATCTGCCTAACAACTGACTCACTCTATCAATCATCAAAGGAGACCTTCTTTATGAGAGTTTCCTGAGTTGACCCCTATAGTGAAGTCCCATTTATCATTCTAAAAAAGGCATTCCTGACAGTAGGCACCTTTAGAAGTTCAAATGCTGACACGCTTAGCTTCACTTTTTAAAATTCTTCAGTAATATACTCCCCCATTTGCTCAACTTCTTGATCACGGGGAACATTTTGGGAGGAGCTAGCAGCTTGGCTTTGGCTGTTGTTTTGCTATTTGTTTCTGCTGAGGTACCACATGGGTGTATGGGGAAAATCAGGGTTATTATTTGCATTCAGATCGGGAGGGGTGCTGAAATTATTTGGTGGAGTGGAGGTCGTAAAAGGACTTCTAGCATGACCTCCATCTTGTCTATTTCTAAGGTTGTAGGGGGTAGTCCATTGGTGAAATATTTGGACCTCATCTTCCCTAGGTTCTTCTTCGTCATCCCTTAGACCATTATCTATTGAATCAAAGAGCTGAGCTAAAGGACTTTCAGAACTTACCTCTTCCACCTTGTCATTGTTGTTCGAATCGGCTCCCTCCAATTCTGGCGTGTTGCATTCCACCCTTGGGAAAGGAGCCTAGTTTAGCACCAATACTGAGGAATCGTATGGGTCAGACGGGACAATGTCTTTCCACCCCAAGTTGTCCACTGCATTCTAGACTTCTACTTGAAAAATCTCAATGACGGTTTGGAATTCAGGACAATCCAGTTCAGAATGGTGACTCGTTTTGTGAATGCGACACCAACCAAATAAAGTAGCCTCAGCCAAGTAAAATCCGCTTGTTGGGTTTTCATTATTGTTGGTCTGATCAAGAGGTGTGGGAATGCCGCCATTGTTGGGTCTTGTATTCCAAGTCCGGTTTTTCCTTTGGAAGGGCCTTTTTTCAAAGTTATGGCCCGAATTCTAACTTCGGTCATAATTCTACCCCGACAACGTGCTAGCATCCCGATTGTCCTAATTTTCATGCTGATCTCGGTTTTCCCTATTAAGGTTAGCCTAAATGCTCTTTTGCGATGCCTGCAGCTGGTTATTTTGATTCCTCAAGTGTGTCATTTTGGTTGACATTTTCTTGATCATTTTTGTGAGCTTGTTGATTCTATCCTTTTTGGTGTTGTTTGGTTGCGGTGCGACGTTCTGAAGGAACACGGGCTGTGCCACCGGTTGATTCTAATGAGTGGGTGGGAATTCTACTACCTGGCATTATTGAGGATGTGATTGTTGTTGCTGGGGAAACAGGTAGTCAGGTACGGGATATGCTTGATTCACTGGCTACCCCGGGTGCGGATCCAGAGGTAGTTATGGTACTTGATTCAACAAGGGTGTCTGATACTGCAAGGATTACGTGATCCCTTGTATCTGCGTTAGATGTGCGGTTTTCCCAAGAGAAGGCAGTGAACTAGATATGTTCTGTCCCAAATCTGTGCTAGCAATAATGGCTTCAACGTATGCATCAACCAACCTAGTGGGTGGCAGTCTCATTCTTTTCACCAGGGCAGAAGTGAGGTTGTCCAACGCTGCATAGTAAACAGGCAGGACAGCAACATCGTTAAAAATGTACGAGGCCTACAGCCGAGTGTATGCTCTATGGAAGCGGTCATTGAACGAGCTGATTGGTTCATTGATTTCCCTTTGAACCAACATGAAGTGTCGATATGAATCTGTGGGGCTGACCGAAGTCTTGAACTTCTGTAGAAATGCATTCTTCAGAAGATCCCAGGTGCTGATGGTTTCGGCCAACAAATTGACATACCAGTAGAAGGCCTCCTCCCCTAAGGAGTAGGGAAAGAGCCTACAGGCCACATCTTCATATATGATCTACATAGTCTTCAGAGAAATTTCAAAGATCTTGACATGCTCCTCGGCTGTCCTCTGTGGATCCTGGGAGTTGAACTCCATGCATAAATTTTCAGGATTACTCGGCATATCACGGTAGAGGTTGAAGGTGAGAGGAGATAGGTTATTACCCATCCATGCCATTGGAAAGGGCGGCGAAGGTGGCTGCGCCAGATTGGTCTGTTACTGTGATGGGGCAACGACAACTGATGAGGTAGTTGCAAGGTTGGTGACTGCACTTGGGTGAAAGGCAGTGTTCAACCCAGATGGAGTGGCAACCTGGAAGGCTATATGGATTAAAAAATGGAAGGTGGTATTGCCAATGATGGTGAAGAAGACGGAGGTGAAAGAGTAGTGGGCTGATTCGGCGAATCGGTGATAGATGGTTCCCTACTTTTAACTCTTTTAGCTTGGACAGGGGGCTGTAATTCTTGAAACTCTCCCTTGTTTGGTGTAGATCTCAAGACTTAATGGAATCTCTCAGGGGAGAATGACCCAATTCAATCTAGGTTTACCTATCGGCCCTCTTAACGCCAGTTCCGTTGATGGTGTTTTTATGCACTTCACAACACAGGCAATGCGTAGGTGCATCACCCCTCTTGAAAGACAATCTTCCACAATCAAATTGTAGAACACTATCCCAAGGTCTCTCGGATGTCAGGTCTCAATAGGGCTTGGAATATTTTAGTTGAATTATGTGATTTTCTGGAATCACAAGGTGCTCTTACATTGTTTAAAGCTGTAGGAGAATTGGGTCAACAAATGGAGTTCTTCGGATATGAAATTACTGCGTTTTTGCTGTAGATTCAAACAATAGTCTTGGACTCCATTGTTTTGTTAGATTTGGCTTTACAATGTGCAATGAACCTTAGCATAGGTTGTTTCTTAAAAAAAAAGAAAAGAGGTAGGGAAGAAGGATGGTTCCTAGATCTGCAACTACCGATGAATAGTGATCATGGAGGTTCCTGCTATGGACAGTTTCCTTAAACATTATTTCACTTAATCTGAATTCTCACAATGTCATGAAATCTATGCTATCTTCTAAGGACTGTAGATAGTCATCATTCATTCACCATGTAAATGTGAACAAAGAAAAAGTTTAATAAGCAGCTATGAAATTATAGTCCAGGATAACTTTTGACAGTCACTTACTAGCAGCAAATGACCAAAAGTATGGACAAGGAAAGCATACACACAACAGAAAGCTTCATAACCAAAGACAACATACTAAAACCACTAAAGCTAACTAAAGGAAACCAAAACAGCAAAGTAACTTGAAGTAAAGTTTTAATTAAGGGGAGAAGAATCATGAAATATATGGAGAAACCCAAAAATACACCAAGAAATGACTGTATTTTCTATTATAATTTCTGCAGCATGCCTTTACAACAACTCAACTCTCTTCAAATGAGAGGAGGAGAGCCCTATTTATAGTTTTCAAAAAGAAAAATAAGTGGCCAAGATTCGATTCTATTGTGTGGCCAGGATTCACCTTACACTAGGGTTTCACCTACCCCCAAATATATTACGTTTATAAAACGTTTATTGTCTTTTCCCTATTTTGTCATCTAGTGACAACACTGTAGCAATTTCATCCTTTAGCTATTTGCCATTTGCTGTAGTTACTCTTTGAGGAATTCTTCATCGATGATAGGGTTGCCCTCGCACTTCTTTAAAGCTACATACTCCATGAAGCTCAAGATCAGTGGCTAGAACTTGTCCAAATCCATGATGTCACACCGCAAAATATGGTAGCTCCATTCCTGGGAGTTGTTGACGAGCTTCTTCCAATCGTCATTGTATTTGGCAGCATTATCTCTGAAAAGTTCTGATTGGGTGAAGGCTCAGGTAGAAAAATTCATGAAATCCATGGTGATTTTAGCCGACATCCCATCCTCCATGCTCTTTAAGAAGTGTGGCTTTATGGTCTCTGGATTAATTTCACCAGTAGGCAGCTCGTATCTCGTCATTAGCTTGAGGTACTGAGTGCAATCCTCTTTGGACTCTTTGGCCCATTCGATATCCGAAACTACCTATTCCAAAATCTGCTCCAACTTTCCCTTTCAATGGTCAAAATCTTGTTTCCATACATCCACTAACCAGTGATCATCATCTTTGAGGGCAAGGTTCTTCTCCCAAACCTCGCTTGGCAACGTGAGTGTGGCCTCAATTTTTGGGTAGGCTGCTCTGTACTTCCTTGGGAACTCCTCATAGATCTGTCTCATACCCTCAAGAGTCCTCTGCACTTCCAAGAACTTATTTGCTATCTGGATAGCCAAGTTGATACCTATGTTTCCCATGTCTAAGAATTGTCAGAATGAGTTCTTCGTAGTCTTATCCAAGTTTCTTCTCTTTTATAATTTGTTGATTTTCTCCTGAGATAACAACTGAGACGGGGCTGATGATGTAGTGGGCTACTTATCCGGGGATGAGCATTGCTGAATATAGGCCATTAGATCGGCCACTTGTGCCTTGAGCTCCTCCTTCGAAACCTTATCCTACTGGATAAGGTGTACCATTTTGGTGATCGATTCCTGGAGGTGGTCAACCTTTTGCTCCCTCGTGGCCATTCCCAAGTCGATGGTGGAGACATTATAAGTTATTCCTTGCTCTCCAACCATCGGTGTTGCTATTTGTATTGCTCTAGACCCGGAGGAATCCATGGTTACCTTCGACCTGATCTTTGGCCTCTTCTCTTTTTTGGTGCTTATTTGTGCTCTAGTCAGTATGGCTTCCAACCTTACCTTAGGATCCTTTAAGGTGGGAGTCTTTTGCTTCAATTGTTTCTCTAGCCAATCGGGCATTTAGGGCTTTTCCTTGGGTGATTCACCTTGATTCTTGATGTCCTCTATCCCGAGTTCAATGGCTCTGATGACAAGGGCCCCCTTCTCAGTTCCTGCATCCTCCTTCTCCTCATCGGAGTCCTATTCAAGCAAAATACACTTAGTGGAAGACTTGGTGCACAATTGCTCGTTGGAGGGATCCTCCCCTTCAACACCTTGTCTTCTTCATTTTGGCTATGTTCATGTTCCTCAGGCTTATCTTCTTGCTCATCTTCATGGAGGGATGCTTCCTCATCATGTTCTAGGGTTTGGCCATGCCCCTCAATAGGAGACCTACTACCTTCAGTCTCCGTAATAGTAACTTCTTCATCCACCGCAAGCTGATCCTCGGCTTCCTTATCCTTGATTTCCTTAAGCTGCTTGCTCCATTCGACTTCAAGCTCGGTATCATGGGTTTCCCAGACTAACTCAATGTCAAGCTCCTCACTATCCTCACTAGAAGATTCATAGGCCACCTCATCTATCTCCCGGCGTTCGAACAAAGGGTGGTCATGGTATTCAAATTCTTCTTCTTCTAGCCTCTTCACAAACTCTAGCTGTCATCGCTCAAGCTCATATGATATCTACATTGTTGCCTCCATTCTTGGTGGTTCAGAAGGCGGAGGGAGAGCTGGAGTGTTGGCCATAGCCTGAGCTATTGCAGCTTGCACCATTGGACTAGTAAGCATCCCTGAAAGCTCGGATGACATGTTTTTCATGTACTTTACAAAGGATTCTTGGAGGCTTAGGACAGGCATTGTGGTAGTGGAAATGAAGGGAAGGGAATGAGACATAGAGGAAGAAGAGACCGGCAATTGTGGCAGAGGACAAATCTACTAGTATGACCTACATGATTGGAGAGGTGGAAGCAAGGTGGATAGAGATCTCCACCGCAGGCAGGGAGGAAGCAGAAACTACAAGCGAAGTATGCGGGGCGGTGGCAACAACAACAACAATTGCAGTGAACGAAGACCTCGGTGGGTCAGACTCTTCTCCCCTAATCCCATGGAGTGGACCTTTGGGTATCACAGACATGTTGTGCAGTTTTGCACGCACGCCCCACTTGGAGGTGGGGACCCTCTTTTCGGATGTCTTTTAAGGTTTGGTTTTATTGGATTACCTTTTTTGGGGTCTTGACATGTTGGTCTTGCTGGCTTTGATCCCTCCCTGAGGCTTAAATTGGTTAAAATGGGCTTTCGGTGAAAATCCAGGTCTTGACCTGAATCCGGGATTTTCCAACTCTGGCGGATTTTCCCGGGCTCTGGTTCGGTGTCCGATCATCGCTGAATTTTCCGAATCCGGGTTTCTGCTTGACTTCGGGATTTTCCAGCTCTGGCGGATTTTCCCGGGATGCATCAAAATCCTGAACTTTGTTAAAATACCGGTTTTTGTTATTTCTGTGGAATTCGTGTTCATCCGGATTTTCCGCGTATTTGGGGATTTTTCTGAAATTCCGTCCTGGGCTTGGGTTTCTGGTTTTTTTAGATACGTCTTGTCATTCATTAATGACCGAGGTACCATTGCTCATACGAGCCTATGGGTGAATTTAACACATTTTGAGCATCATTCCCACTTCATTATTCACTTGTTTACTGCTCTGGCGATTAGGAATTTTCCATTTGAGCTGTGAAGATTGATCTTGAGTCGCGTGCGTGTGGATTGTTTGGGTGACGGTGTCTGGATTTTCATTGCCTGGGCGTGTTCGTTTTGCAGTCGCTTCTTCGAGTTCGGGTATTACTGGTACCAATCCATGGTAGGTCGTCTCTGATCCTTCCTTGTTATTGCATTTTGATTAAATCTTTCCAAGTTGATTGGTAACTGTTCCAGGTCGGCCTTTGCTTGATCATGAGTTTATATTTATTAAATTAGGGTTGGACTTAAATCCACACCAAGGCTTTGTCGCCCATGTGTGTGTTTATCTATTCACTGGTGGATGCATGAGTATGAACCCGTCTGAATAGGACTTTGCCTCTAGGCATGCCATTCGCCATATTTTATGAAGGTTAGGGTTTCGGTTCATCTGCCTGAATTTGCCAAGGTTTTGTGGGGTTTTCGTTATTTCCTGATTCACGTCCAGCCCAACCTGCTCGTTCCTTGAGGGATCATTGCGCGCATTGGTTGATCGCCCAAATGATAGTTTTCCTTGAGAATTTGGCTTACCCGAATTCTAATGGTGGGGTCTGGTTATTGGACTTAGGGCATCATTGTTTCGCCATGAAATTTAGTTATTCGAAGGTCCAGGTCCAAATGCATTCTGAATTTTGTTGATTAGCATCGATTTTGGGACCATTGGGGTCCAGGTAGAAAGGGTTGCATGATCATGTGATTAATGGCTCGCATGTCGTCGTTCGTTGGGTTTCTGAGGTGTCCATGGAATTCTTGTGCACCCGGATTTTCCTGGTTTTGGCTGATTCCACGGAGTGTGGCGATTTTCAGAATTCTTTAGACTATCCATGGGAATCCGTTCCATCCGGATTTTTCCGATTTTCCTGTTTGGTTACACTTTTCTGATTTTTCTAAGGATAGGATTAACGGAGTAAATGCTAAATGCTCATTTCTTGTTGCTAACAAATGAATTGCATGATTATCTCATAATCTTTTGTGCTAACGATTTATTTGACTGATGATGTCTTGGCAACAGGAATCCATCTGGGTCGGATTTCTCTGAAATTCTGCCCCGATTGGATTTTCTCGGTTTACGTTGTTTTCCCGGATTCCTTTATTTTTCTGGATTTTTGAGGATTGGCCATTTGTGATAACTTTTAATTGCATTCTGTGATTTTGTGTTAATCCTTTGGTTGGACTATGCATAATAATGGGATACTGATGACGATCTTTTGTGAGTGCAGGCTGAATCAAGCAGGGCTGCTGCGGGAAGGTCCAAAGGTGACACGGAAGGCTCCTCCATCTCAGAGGCTGAAAGATTAAGATTGGACACTAAGAGTCAGCTTCCTGAAAGCAAGATATCTTCCGTATGGTCTGAAGTGTCTGATACTAATGTTGGAGCTTGGAGATACAAAGAGTTTAAATAGAGGACAGCTGAGAAGAATCTGTCAGTCCTAAGGAATGGAATGATGAAGTCCGAACTGGTGCATGTGGTCGGGTTTCCTCCTGCAATCCAATGCTATGAGTTGATTTTAGAGTGTGCCCGACAGTATGATTTTGATACACAAAGAGTTGTCAATACTGAAGGGAGGGTCTTGGCTAATTTTTGTCCTGTCTCTATTGCTCAAGCCTTTAACATGCCGGATTCGCCTTCTGTGTGTACTCTAAATATGGACTTGGCTAGAACATATTATGAAAATGAGCCCATCAAGGCTCAATAGATGATTAATGCTTGGTTGGAGAAGCCGAAATCACATCACTCTAAGTTGCCTAAGCAATTGCATAGGATCAAATTCAGATCAGATATCTATGATGCAATAACATTTCTGAGCAGGGTGGCAGGTTTGAAAAGTGTTGGGGTATTGGAGAGTTGGATGGTCCATGTGATCACCAAAATTGAACAGGGAACCAACTACCACTGGTCGGGACTTATCAGCACCATAATTGATAAGCAGCTAAGGGACGTCTTGGAGACCAAGAGATTCACCATGTCTTCCTATGTCATGTATATGCTTGCTAGATTCTACCCATACAGGGGCTTGAATCCACAAGGAACATTTGGACAGGATGTTGTCCATGAAGTATACCCAGAGTTGCACCTAGGACACAAGGACTACAAAAGGGCTAATGATGCATTCACAATGCATATTACTAGGATGCTTCAGAATGCCGAGCATGTGAGGCTGTCGGATGGAGCGAAAGGGTTGATAAAGAATTATGGGGCTTGGTTCATTCAATTTCCCACGTTCACCTACATTAGAATTGATGGATGTCCGGCTGCTCCGTATAGGTTACCTCAGTATCCTACATATCACATTGTGTTATTGGAGATGGTGAGGCAAATATGTGAATTTGATGCCATAGTAAAAAAGGAGAAGCATAAAACAGGCTTTGGTGGTGATTTCCCTCTTGGAATTGGCGTGGCAGAAGTATGCCCTTCCATCCAATCAGCATATGCCGCAGGAGATGAATTGGCAGCATATGGTTTCTCTTTCCACTCCAGGAGAACAAACTTTGATATCACCGGGGAGGCATAGAAGAAGGCTACCAAGGAGTACCGTCATAAGGATGACCTAGAAGATTATTGGTTCAACATTAGGGATGATCTTGAAGCCAGAAGGAAGAGGTACTCTAGGCTTCCTGTTGATGTGATCAGACAGTACAATGTGAAGTTGATTCCTGACCAACTGCAGGATGATGGAAACCTAGTGCAAGATCATGCCTATGAAGCTATTAAGGATAGGCCAATCGGAGAAATCAACTGGAATGAGGATGAGGTCACGGAGTTGGAGGACCTAATGACCCCGATTATGAAATTCACCACTTCTTGGTTGAAGCACAAGGTTTGGGAGCTTGAGAGCGAGAAGGTAGCCTGTACCTTCAATTTAATGGGAAATCTCAACCCAATGTCTACATCAGAAGAATCCGGGGATGGTGACCCCAAAGGGAAAACCCAAAAGAGCTCACCTTTCAAAATAAAGATTAGAGGCCCTAAGGAAAGTGGGTTGGAACCAAAAAGGAAGCCTAAAGGGAAGAAGAGAAGTCGGGCTTTAAGGATTGATAGATCTTCTGATGAGGAAGAGTTGGAGAAGGCAGAAGAAGAAAGTGCTCCTCCACCACCAAAGAGGACAAGAACAACTAGGGTTTCAAAGATGAAGGATCAAGATACCTCCAAAGGTGAGACTCCAATTGTTAATGTGGAAAGTTCAGGGGAAAGGACAAAAATTTATTTGAGAAGATCAAGGACCCCATCCCCTAGGGAGACTGTACAAAAGATGGATTTTCCTCCAAAGTCACCAGCTATGGAGCCATCTAAGGCTGCTTCTCCTCCACCAAGCGTGCATGAGCAAGAAACTCTTGAGGAACATGAGAATAGCAGAGAAGCAGAGCCATTCAAGGAGGGATCACTCTTTGGTGTGATAGCTAAGCTCGAGGTAGAAGAGGTGGGAAAGCATACTTCTCCCTTAGTGCAGTATGAGGATTCTCCAGAGAATAGCAAAAGAAACGGATTGCCTGAGAAGGAGGAGGACATCCCTGTTAGAACCCCATCACCGGTGCAGGAAGTGGAGACTGAGGTAGATGATCAAAATGAGCAACTCCCTGAAAAGGAAGAGGAGAAAATTCTAGAAGAATAGCAGGAGGAGGGAAAAATAGAGGAAATTCGGGTAGAACCTACTATCCCGGATTGGCTTGAAAAGGAGATTACAAGGAAGAAATAGGTAGTTGTTGAGGATACTCCTTTGGATTGGGATGAGATGCTGTCCAAAATTGGCAAAGGAAAGAAAAATAAGGTAGCTAAGGTGGTTTCAAAGATGGAGAGAGATGAACTAAACAATAGGGTCATTCACATTGCCACCCCTGCTGCGGATAAAACTAGAGAAGAGGTCACTGGTAAGGATTACAATGTGCAGACCATTAACATTGGACCAGCCTCCATGGAATAGGACATTGATGAATATGAAGGCTCCAGTGCAGTAATAATTGGGAGGTTAAGAAAGGAGGCTCAGACCAAGCATGAGCTGAGAAAGGAGAATGAAAGACTTAGGAAATGTTTGGAGGAGGTGATGAAGCCTCTGCAGTCCCTTCACCCGTCTTCCTCTGCTACTCTTGGTTTCCTACCCAAGGAAAATATTTTTGAGATTGAGAAAATGAAAGCCTCTGCTCAAATCACAATAGATTGGCTGAAGGATGTGCAGGTAAAAGGAGATAATGCAATCAAGGAGATCCTGTCAGTTGGGAAAGATGCAGTCAGAGCTAAAGAACTGCTAGAATACGTGCTATCTCAGGATAAGGAAGATATTGATCTTCTATTTCATAAATCTAAGGTCATCATGGGATATGGTAGAGATCAATTAGCTACGGATGGGATTCTTCCTTCTTCTAGGTTAAATGAACCTTGGGAGTGGTTTGAGGCTCTGTAGATTCGGCATAAGGCCATGAGGAAGATTCAGAAACAGAAGAAACAAATAGATGGTGATCTTACTGGTGTGTATGAGAGGTGCATTGCATTCTTTCAAGTCATGACTAGAAGGAGAAAGATTGCTCCTAAATACCTAAATCTGGAACAACTAAGAGAGTGGTGGCATGAAGTTTATACTCTGGATTCTGAGAATGTCATAACTGGCCACCAGTTAGATGATGGAGCCACATATTTGGCAGTAATAGATAAGTATCATGCCAACAAGGATGATTGGGATAGGACGGTTAAACAGTCAAAGGAGGAGATTGGCTCCATAGAATGTCGGCTTAGGATACTGCCTTTGCCACCTGTCACCGAGTTGGATGGAAGATTTTTGAGGGTTTAGGGATCGTTGGCCCAGAGTGAGGATAGGGGAGGTGGCAGTTGATGCCTGTTTTGAGATTTGTGCTTCCCTATTATTATAGGGCATGTATTGATCTAGGTTGCATTGGGGAATGTGTCTGGGCAGACTTTGATGATGTATCGGCATTTAATGTGTGCCTTATTTTAAATTCCTGGGGCTGACCTATTTTGGCAGATGTTCTTGCTTTGTAAATGTTTGGCTGGGCCGACATGTCTTGAGAATTTGCTATAAAGGTATTCTTACCTCATTGTAAGACATTAGATATTAGAAAAGAGAGAAGAGATAATAGAGTTGAGTTAGAAGGAGGAGTTAGAGCATTTTGTCAATTTATTGAAGCAAGTATTGTAAACAAACAATGGAATTGTTGCAGCATTTTGGTGGTCTAATACAATTGAAGACATTGTGATTTTCCTGGTGCAATCTCTTGTGTTATTTCATCTTGCATGGTTTCTGTTGTTTTATTTTTTGGATTGCTTAAAGATTTAGGGTTTGGTGTTCAGAGTTAAATTAGTTTTAGTTCGGTACATGATGTTTATGATTTCATATTTGGAGTGTTTGTAGCAATCTTTGGTCTATACTTCCAGTAACTATCTGATTGTAGTAGGCTGGTGAAGTCAACTTGGACCACATATTTACAAGTGCTTAAGTTTGATTGTGGATGAATGTCTATGATTTGAAAATCTATATACCTTAGAAGATTGCATCGTTCTTGTGAAATTGCATTGTGGGTTAAGCAAGAATTGGTTATTCGAGATTGGTCCATTCCAGATATCTGTCATTTACATTACTCATTCTAGGAATAGTTTAGATTTTATCATATTCTTGCACCCTTATCTTTTGCTATTTCTTTATTATCTGGTTAGATTTAGGATTTGAGATCATTATATCGTACAATCTGATAATTGGAAAGGTACAGTTTGCTTGTAGTAAGGTCTGATTGTGATTACCGGTATTTCACATATTATCTGAGTTGTTTATGCATTGTCATGATCTGACACCCGAGAGACCTTGGGGTGATTTTTAGTATTTATTGTTGAGAATAACCTTTCAAGAGAGATAGAATATTGCATTATGTCTGAGTTGTTGCTGTGCAGAAAACACCATCAACAAGACATCTCCGTGCCTCTGATTGTTTTCCTTTGTTTCTTTGGTGGCTCGCTCTCTGATGCCTTTCAGGCATAAATCTTCGGTTTGGGCAGCTGCTCACTAGCTTCCTTTCTCTTTTTGGTTTTGACTAATGGTGGGGTTTTGGATGTTTCCCCAGTTGTAGTGGCAGCCACCCCACCATTGGAGTCACTTGGTTCACTTTCGAGTCCCTTAAACATTAAGGAAACTCCTTGTTGCTTCAATCGGGCTACCTGTTGGTCAATCCATGCCTTTGTTCGGACCTCGACGGGTTTGGTGAGTATGTCGAGGTCCTCAACCTCTCGCTCATCCCAATTAATCATAGGCAGTGGAAAATTGGCAACGACATCATATCCTAGATCGATCACCATGCTCTCATCTTCCTCAAGTTGGTCAAGAACCGGGCACAAGTTTATTCTCCGCACGTAGAGGGTAGTCATGCGCATGTAGTGTTGCAACCACACTTCAAGATCATCTCTACAATTAGCCCAAAAATTCGCAAGATTGTGGAGGTGGGCATACTCACATCCTAGTGCCTTTTTGATATGACCATACAAGTCAATTCGAGGCCGAGCTATATATTGCCTAAAGTGTTATTCGGCCAACTCTCTTTCAAAGTATCCCGTACACTAGGAGGTATGAATCTTGTACATTCCTTGGCCGAGCCCAATGGGGTAAGGTGTACTTGCCAGATGTTTGCTACTCAGGATACTATGAATGTGTCGTAACTGCCAACTCAGCTTCAATAGTATAATCCAATCATTGGGGTACCGAGGTAGCTATTTCGGTCTTTCTATGAATCCCTGGGCATGATGTAAGTGAACTTTGGAAATCGTATATATAAGAAGGTGTATTGCTTGAGGAGGGCCCTAGCACTGTGGTAAACTCTTCTCTGAAAGTTGCCTCCTAGAGATTGAATGATGTAGGTGATGAATGTGTCATTCACCCTACAGTAATCCCTCTTGAAGTTTTGGCACTGCAGTTGAGGGTAGTTATCGTAAGGTTTGAGCTCTGCTCCTGATGCCTCACTGGGTACTGCAGTTAATCCATGATAGTGCCGCCGATCGATGAGGGAGTACATCAAGTAGGATGTCATGAAGAACTTGGAGGTCTTCTTCACATTTGTAAACTGTTCATGGAAGCAATCACTGATTATATCCCCCCAATAAAAGGCAGTGCCATCCCCAAGGAGAATTTTCTCCGCAAAGTAAAACATCCACTCCTAGAAGAAGGCCACAGCAGGAAGACCCATTACTTGGCTTAGTAAGGTCACGAGGTCATGGTAATCTTCGAAGAAATCACTACGAAAAAGCTCATGGGGGAGCTTGTCAGAACTACCTCGCTTATCCTTCAACCAGTACTAATTGATTAGTTTCTTTCATTTCAACGGATCCTGCTCCCATAACTCCTTGCATTCTTCTATGGTGGGGGTCTCCATGCTCTTAAAGGCAGGGATGTGGAAAGTCACCATTATACCAGGTGGGGACATATCAGCAAGGATATTCCCATCTCGGTCCACTATAGTTCTAGTCTTAGGTTGATATGCCTCTACGCATGCCATTACCAATTATGGAGCCACCAAGGCTGGTGGGAAGCCTGCAGCTTTGGCAAGTCCGCTACTCCTTATCAATCTTGCATTTTCTATTTTGGGATTCACCCTGACTCTCTGTGTGAACTCATCAATATTGACCTGATCGATATTGGTATCTGTGACATCTCTCCAAAGAGTAGTGATTCGAGACTATAAGGGCACCCCTTGAAACTTGGATTTCATTTGATTCTTATCCTCCTTGCCTTGGGGTACCTTAGTTGTTCCTTTCCCCTTTTCCTTGGAGGCACCAGAAGTTCCTGCGTCGGATTCCATAAATCCTGCACAAAGGGATGTGAATCGGTAACTTTAAATATGGGAAAACGGCCTCGGACAACTCCTTGCATATCAAAGTTAGCTATGCAATTGTCATTCATACTTGATAAATGCCTATCATCTGATAAAACATCATAAGGAGGTAAAACAGGAAATTCGGGTTCCTAGGGACAAAATTCCCTTGGCAGAATGTCGTTTGGAAGGGAAAATGAGGCATGGGACTCCCAAAGGTGCTTCCAGATGTTGGACCTATTCAATTGAGGGTTGTCATGAAATAAGACCTAATTTTAGCAAGTGAGGCAAAGTCCATTTTGGATTTGGAGGTCATTTGAGCCTTCATTTAGGCGTTCGGGTATCAGTTGCAGGAAGGCTGCCATAAACGATGCAGGGAAGACGAAACTCTAACCACCAGATTTCCGAGCTCGAATTGCTGTCATCGAGAAGCAATTATGGGTCAGCCATCCAGGACAACGAAATCTAAGAGGCAATTCGGGAGTGGAATTCTGGAGGGCAATCCCTGGAGACAAATTCAGGAGTTGGGAAAGTTGGGCGGTGGACCAAGGGTCGGGACCCAGTAATCGGAAAGACGGACGGGTTCTGGCGTATAAAATGGCACCGACAGAACGGAATCTCGGAGACGGAATTCCGAAGTCCAGGGTCCGAAGGGTGTTCGAGCGTTAGTTCTTCGTTCAGATTTTATGCAAGGCGAAAGGGGGATCAGGGTTCGGGAGTCGGAAAAACATCCTGGGACAGCCGTGTGAAATGGAAAAAATGACACAGAATTTTGAGGACGGAATTTCGGAGATTGGTGTCCAAAGGGGACTTGGATGGTTGATTTTCTGGTGCAAGTTTTTAAAGTATTTCACTCAGCCAGGGTCTAAGGTTCGGAAGGATGCTTAAGGCATGCTATATGAATGGAAAAGGCACAACAGAAACCCGATGGGGGAAATCTGGAGGCTAGGACCCACTGCAAGTTTAGCTGCTTTATTTTAAAGTTCAAATTCGTGCCAATGGCCATGGACGAGTCCGGGCCCAGGTAAGGTGGTCGCTTATTTCGAAGAACAACGATGGGGAGATCTAACTTTGGTTTGAATTTTGACCCCTCAAACGATCGATCGCACACATTTTTAAAACATGGGTTTTATGGGAGGGTGTTAGCATGCCAGGTTTCAAATTTACTTTACCCCCTACTTAATTCTAAGTTCAAATTCTTTGAAAAAGAGGAAAATAGGTACGACAACAACCTTACCTCCAAATCCCGGAGAAGTTCGATGTCGGATTTTTCAAAAAACTAGTGAAGCAAGATTGTTGGCTCAGAGGCAGAAGATGCTGGGGCGTCAGTGGGCTTTCAAAATTTCACTATCACATGAAAATGACAGGTGAAAACAAGTTTATATAACCAAAAGTGCAATTAATGTTGCAATTTAATGCTCTGTACATTGGCAGATGGGGTTGGTAAGTTCAAATTTTCAAACAACAGTGGGGAGCACGAAGTCTAGAGGTCGGGGAGATGTCCAACCACAGCTGTTTGAAACCTACGCAACATTAAGTCACACGACGGACAGGGACCTGAGATCCGAGGTCCGGAAGGACATCGACCCTTTGCCGTGAAGAACGGCCAAAATCAGGTGGAATCCCAGATACGAAACTTTGAGATCCTGGGCCCGAGGTCTAGAAGGACGTCGAATGTTGGACGCTAATGACAACAAAGTCAAGATGGAAACCCAGAAAGGGAAACCTAAGGGTTTGGGCCTACGAGGTGTCACAGACGTCAGAAAGGCGTTCTGACAAGGGAAACCTGAACTAACTTCAGATTTAGCAGTTTTCAAGGGGGGCCAAGTTTGGTTAAACTTAGAATGTGACTTTGAGAATACATTGACCCTTTAGGATGCAAAAATGGGCATGCAAAATGAGGCAAAGTGAAAAGGGACCGACAAGCAAAAGAGGGAAGAGAGGGTCTCCATTCCCAATGGGGCGTGTGTGCAATAGGCACAACAAGATAGAGTCGAGGTCTTGCTATAAAGCTAGGGAGGCTAAATTTAAGCGCTTATCCCAACAGAAGGAGTAGGATCAAGCAAAGCTCTGAGAGGAACTTGTGAAGTTTCAATCCCTCGACCCTAACTTGGTCACTGAGTTGCAGCAGAAGAACCAGGAATATCAAGACCAATTGGCAAGGTTGGGGCAGGAAGTTCGACAAAAGGACGAGGAGTTTCATCACTGACAAATTCAACTAGAGCAATAAATGCAACAAAAAGATGCGAATTTCAAAATCTGCTAGGCCCAATTAGAGAATGAGATTGCAGAGGTAAAGTCTTCCTTAGAAGAGGAAGCAAAAAAAAGGAATGAGCTGAGGCTAGCTAGGTCACATAATCATGGAGCCTATAGGGACAACTCATCGGGACAAACCAAAAGGTGGCGGAGCTCGCACATTGATATAAATCAAAGGGATGCAGAGATTATCCTATTGAAGAGCTCTGCCTTACCTCCAGTTGATCAATCAAACCTTCTTCAGATAACCCAGCAGTTATATGTTTCATACTAGGAAAGAGTGAAGGCTTTCTACCTAACTCTATAGCCAATGCTCCAATTTATGGTAGAGGAAACAGGCTTGGGTAGAGGGGTTCATGAAGCAATCAAGAAATTCTCGTAGTCCATCATAGAGAGAGTTCTAAAAGCTAGTAGATTATTGGACAAGCTATATATGGTCCTAGATGAAGTCTTGAAAAGTGTAGGGATTGAAGACCAAAACGCCGCTACGAAAACATCAAATAGGTTCATCCATTGCCACGTAGCTATCCTTCATGCCAGCAAGTGTCCCACCAAATTAAATTAGACCATGAATAGCATGTAGGCCAAGTTCTCTCACCTAACTCAGATGGGCTTACCATATTCATTCCTTGAAGATAAATCAGTGGCAATGATGGAGCATTGCGGAAAAGACCAAGGAGAAGCAACAAGATGCATCTACCTTTCAGAGTTTCAGTTAGCCCCTTGCTGCAGAAGATATTGAGAGCGTCACTCATCCAATCACACACCTTCTTTTCCAACTCAATTCTTGGGCCGGTATATCATCGATGCTACCTTAAAAAGAAGTGATTGATTTTCATGGAGCATAGGAAAGTATGCATGACATATTGACTCCATTTGAGGCTAAATGGCTGCCTCTACAAACCACCCTCTCTAAGCTTTGATCATGTCACCCAATGGATAAGGCTCTCATTTGCAACCAAACGATTTTTGGGTTCCTCGTTCCACAGGTGAAACGCCCCTGATAAGTCGCCAAAAGTTGTGAATATAAAATTCCCAAGCTCCCTTCGGGTTATTTTATTTTGCTTGAAGTATCGACCACACCCTCCTCTAAAAAGGCGATATTGGACTCCTTTCACAAAGAATTTATGTGAATTCAGCCATTTGTTAGCCAAATGCTTTTCGCAAGGATTCTTCCTTTTGCTTTTTGAAAGTCTTTTCCATGCTTCCACGTGTCGACAGTTCGCACTCTTTAGTTCTTTTTCCTATCACTCCCCTTTCAAGCCCTGACCTCATCCTCTTAACATTAGTCTATGCACATTCCTTAGGTAGGCCCCACCTTCAGCGAAGTATATTTGAAGGACCCCCATGTGTCTTCATAATGCTGATTTTCATCGCATAGAAGGAGGAATAAATATCGACCCCGACCGCTTGCCACATAGATCTTCTAAAGGATTCTTCGCGCAAGGGGGATGAAAAAAGCGACAAACTCACAATGGTTCCCACATATTATAATGAATATCATAAGTCGATGACACATGTCGACACACTGGTCTATTGGGACCACTACCATCATTCATAGGGGATGCATCTAGCTCTAAGGTGTTCTCATTCATGGCTCAAATCTTTTTGGTTGCAACGGTAAGGGGAAATCATTGCTAATACATCATTGCCCATGATCGGAGGATATTTTTTGTTACTGGATCACTGAGCTAGGTTTTCATTATATATATTGCTTCTTCTTTCGAAGCAAGAGTTCAGATTTTGACAGAAGGATTGGTAGAAGAACTAGGCCTTTCATTACTTTATTATATTATTGTAAATAACTCACAGACTGTGTCATTGTTTGGCCTTTCTATTTTCTTTGATATTTGATAAGTTTTATTGTGCCATTATTGTACTAAATGTTTTATTTACATAACTTCTATAAATTTAATACAAGTTTGCTAGTTTAGATCATGTCTTTGACTCCTCTTTCTAGTAAATGTGTATGAAAGTTATTTTATGTCATTTAGTGAATCATTCAGGCTTCTATCTTTATTTTTTCCATTTTGGAACACAAAAAACTACTGAACGGGCCCTTAAATTGCATCTGAAAGATAGATTTACTGTGCCTATATCTAAATCTCAGTGCATCACCTTATTTAGATCCTTTTATTTTATATCTGCTTCCTTTTTCCATTCAAAACCCCAGTTATAGAAGAAGCCAACGTCTTTAAAATTCAGAGGTTACTCAGTTTAGCGCAATAGGTCCCCCCTTTAACTGAGTTTTCCATAAAGGGTTGTTACCTTGCCAATTTTTGGCATCAACAAGTATGATCTAGAACCATCATTGAATATCATAGTAGCATACACAATAACTTAATTTACTAGAATTGCATTCTCTTCTTCTAGAAACACCTACTACAGTAACAAAATAACTGTAGGAACTCAGAAACTCATAACTCACTCCAATCTTGATGCGTACCTCTAAAACTTCCAGAGAACATACTAGATAGACTCAACAACAAACCATTTAATGTACGACTTCTGATTACCAACTTACAAAACTTTCCACTACTCTGATCATCACAACTTCACAGACTTCTTACAACATATTCATTATAATTTTCTCAATATCCTTGACATATACATCCTTCAGAATAATCAATGCTAATAGTGTTGACATCAATGACAACCACATATCAACAACACAACCACAACATCCAATAATCTCCCCCTTTGGCATTGATGGCAACACATGATGTGAAAAATACCATCAACACAACTAACTCTTCTCAAACTATTTCACTCTTCCATCTTCTCCCTTAGATCTGATTGCTCTTCCCCCCCTTTCTTCTACAAAGGTTTTTCACATTACTCTTCTTCCCCTTTGACACCAATGGAAAAGGTACACAAGCTCTGAACCACATATTTGAATCATCTGACTACTCCCCCTAAGTAGTAGCCATGACAACATCAATCTGAAACAAGATATGACTATTAATTCATGGATTGATGCAAAGACTTACATCTTAGTTCAAATTAGGAGGGGAAATCACCCCTAAATTTCCTCTGAGATACTCAAAAGTATCTTTAGGCAATGGTTTAGTGAATATATCTATAATTTGTTCCTTAGTGGGCACATACTCCAGTATGACTTCTTTATCACTCACTTTGTCTCTCAAAAAGTGATACTTGATAGATATATGTTTTGTCTTTGAATGTAACACCAGATTCTTAGAAATTTTTATGGCACTTGAGTTATCACAAAATATAGCAATAGACTCATTATACTCAATTCTAATATCTCTCAGAATTTGTTTCATCCATATTACTTGAGTGCAATTGTTTGCAACAACAATATATTTTGCCTCAACAGTAGATAAGGAAATGGAATTCTGCTTTATAATTAGCCAAGACACCAACTTCTTCCCCAAGAAGAATGCACCACCACTAGTACTTTTCTTGTCATCCACATCTCCTGCCCAATCTGCATCTGTAAAGGCATTCAGAGTTAGATCACCATCCTTAGGATACCAAAGACCAGAATCAACTGTCCCTTTCAAGTATTTGAAAATTCTCTTTATTACAGTCACATGTGATTCCTTTGGATCAACTTGATATCTAGCAAGGTCATACATACAACATTCATAATGTCTGGTCTGGTCTCAGTCAAATAGAGCAATCCACCAATCATTGACCTATACTTTATTTGATTAGCTTTAGGAGAATCATCATTCTCTGTTAACTTGCATCCAGTTACCATGGGTGTACCAACAGGTTTTGAGTCTTCCATGCCAAAAAAATTTAGTAAATTTCTTACATATTTGGATTGAGATATAAATATTCAATCATCTAACTGAGTAATTTGAAATCCTAAAAGGAATTTCAGCTCTCCAATCATTAACATCTCAAACTCACTTTTCATTTCATCAGAAAAATTCATGCATAAGTCATCATCACCTTCAAAAATAATGTCATCAACAAAGACTTCAATAATCAACTCTTTATCCTAATCCATCTTGAAATATAGATTTTTTCAGTAGTACCTTTATTGAATCCAAGCTTTAAAAAGTATTTATCCAGTCTAGCATACCCAACTCTAGGGGCTTGTTTGAGTCCATATAGTGATTTCTTCAATCAACAAACCATTTCTTTTTCATCAGTCAGTTGTAATCCATCCGGTTGCTCAACATAAACTTCTTCTAATTCACCATTCAAAAATGCTGACTTCACATCCATTTGATAGACTTTGTAATTATTGAAAGTAACATAAGCAAGAAATAACCTTACAGCTTCAATTCTAGAAACAGGGGCAAAGGTTTCTTCAAAATCAATACCTTCCATCTGTGAGTATCCCTTACATAACAGTCTTGCTTTATTTCTGACCACTTCACCTTGTTCATTCAACTTATTCTGAAAGATCCATTTGGTTCCAATTACATTTTTATCCCGAGGTCTGGGAATAAGAATCCATGTATCATTTTTCTCTATCTGCATCAGTTCTTCCTTCATTTCTTCCATCCAATATTCATCTTTACATGCTTCATTGACATTGCTAGGCTCAGTTTTGGAAATTAGACAATACTCTTTTGCAATTCTTCTTCTAGTCTACACACCTTTGTTCTTATCTCCTATAATTTGATTTTGAGAATGATTTAGCTTAACATACCTTCGGACTTTGGGTCTCTAACTTCTGGTTCTTTTGTTCTCTCTTTTGCTCTTCCACTAGCTTCTCCTTCATGATTCTCTTGATTCACCAGAACAATTTGAACTTGATTCTGTGTCTGAGTAGTCTTTCCATTATCAGTGCTATCATGTTGGTCATTTGAATCATATCCACAGTATTTGGATGATCTATCAGTATCCTCATCAAATCAAACATTTGCACTTTCAACCATTTTGTTCAATCTTCTATTGTAGCACTAGTAGGCTTTGCTCTTAGTAGAGTAACCCAGAAAGATTCCTTCATCACTTGTAGCATCAAACTTGCCAATATCTTCATCTCTCTTGATATAACATCTACTTCCAAAGATTTTGAAATATTTAATAGTAGGCTTATAACCAAACCACAACTCAAAAGGAGTCTTACCAGAATTACCATTAACATTTACCTGGTTGATAGTGTATACAACAGTGCTTACAACTTCTCTCCAGTAGATATGAGGAACATTACCTTCCAATATCATAGTTCTAGCAACATCTAGAATTGTATCGTTCTTTCTCTCAACAACTCCATTCTGTTGAGGGGTCTGGGGAGCAGATAACTATCTTTTGATTTCATGCTCTTCACAAAATGAATTGAACTCCTGGGAAGTGAATTCACCACCTCTGTCTGATCTTAAGCATTTAACCTTCAAACCTGTCTCATTTTCTGCCATAGCTTTGAAACATTTGAACTTTTCTAGTGCTTCATGTTTTTTTCTCACCAAAGAAACCCATATCATCCTAGAGTAATCATTAATAAGCAACATAAAGTACCTTTCTCCTTGTAGACTTTTGATTCTGAATGGACCACATAAATAAGTATGAACCAACTCCAGTACTCCATTTGAATGATGTTGTTTGCTCTGAAAATAAATTCTTGTCTGCTTTCCCATCTGACATTCCTTGCATATAGTGTTAGTAGGCTTCACTAACTTAGGTAGATCTCTGACTGCTTGAGTGAAGCTTACTTTTATAATGTTATCAAAATTCACATGACACAACCTCCTATGCCATAACCAACTTACATCAACTTGAGCAATTAAACAACTTTCACTAGTAGCACTTAGGTGAAAAATGTTACCTCTTGTCTTTGTACCTGAAGCAATTACATTTCCAGAGCTTCCCAATATCCTGCACTTACCATCTTTGAACTAAATATTGTATCCCTTGTCTACCATATGTCCAACACTCAATAAATTATGCTTCAATCCTTCAATATAAAGGACATCATCAGTGTTATATTTACCACCAAGAGAAATAGTGCCTCTACCACAAATCACACGAGCATTGTTATCCCCAAATCTTACAACACCACCGTCATATTTTTCCAAGTTTATAAACTTGCTTTTGTCACTAGTCATATGATGTGATCATCCACTGTCAATCACCCACTCATCCTTTTCATCAATTTTGGTTGCAAGAGCTTTCTTAATATTCTGATTGTTAGTAGATTCATTGGACACCGTACCATTTTCCTTGATAGCAATGAATACCCATCCATCTTCATTTCCAGTTTCTTTATCATATTCATCATCGGTAACACCTTCTTCAGCATAATAACATTTCTTTTGAAATATAGACTTGTATGGTTTGTACTTAGAAACTCTTTTAGGACACCTTGATGCAAAATGACCTATCTTACTGCAAGAGAAACATTTAATAGGAAGCTTACCTTTATACTTACCTTGTCCTCTAGCTTCTCTTTTCAGAATCAATGCTTCCAACTCTTCTAGGTCTCTTTCTTCATCTTCAATCTTTTTCATCTCATCTTCATATTTGAATGTCTTTCTGGAACTTTCTCCCAGATACAATAGCTTTAAATGCAGATTTTGTTTTAGGAGTAGACTAACCAAATTCACTCAACTCAAAGGCAGCTAGTTTACCAATCAACATGTCTCTTGTCACATTTTTTACTTTCTTGAGCTCTTCAATAACATGAGCTTTAGTTTTGTAAGAAGTAGGCACTGATTTGAGTACTTTACCCACAATCTCATCTTCTTCCATAATTCCACCGACACATCTAATACCCATCACTAGTTCATTTACCTTCTACATGAAAGAAACAATGTTTTCATCTTCACTCATCTTCATATTTTCCCATTTTCCTTTAAGACTTTGCAGCTAGCAAATTTCACTTGAGCATCTCCTTCATACAATGTCTCCAGCTTCTTCTAGATCTCATGTGCTATTTTCAGACCTATCACATTTGTCATCTCTGAATCTGTCAAAGCACTCAACAATGCTTCTATAGCCCTGATATTAGTTTCAGCTTGTTTGATCTCATCAGGAGTAGAGGGACCATTCTAAAGAATAGTATATGTGTTCTTTGTAATCTTCTAGAAGGGTTCACCAATGCACTTCATATGACACTCCATTCTGACCTTCCACTGAGAGCAATTTTTACCATTGAATCTGGGACTATCCTTCTTGTATGATGTCATCTCGGATCACCTCAAGCTATTAAAATTCTTTAGAGGAACCTGTTCTGATACCAATTGTTGGAAAAACAAGGATAGACAACTGAGAGGGGGGGTGAATCAATTGTTACAAAATTTAAACTTATTTAACCTTTATCAACCTTTAATCTCATATCTTATAATTAATAGTGAAAGAGTGAATCAATAACACATCAGAAACACACAACACCAATATTTTTGCATGGAAACCCTATTAGGGGAAAAACCATGGTGGAGGTTAATCCACAATTTATACCTTGCTAAAAGTATAAAGAAAAATGAATAAGGAATGCACATGCATTTAGGAAAACTACCTAGAGCTCACTACTCAGAAGGGGAGGCTCACTGCCTTACATAAAACAATCTAATTAAATCCATTTGATGAGGTTAAACTGAGAAATTAGCTTCTACAAAAGCCTGATGACAGTTTCGGTTAGGCATAAAAAAAATTCTTCATACTTCGCTCAATCTTCTTCACACTCTTCTTTGAAATTGAATGATCTGATCTTTATTCACACATTTCACATTCACACTTCATGCTCATCTCTCACAAATGAAGAAAACAATCTCTCTTATATATCCGCTACATGGAATTACATCAACAACTCTGTCAACCAAAGATAAAAGAATAAATTACAAAATGTCAGCCCAATTCATGAAGAAATCTCAATGCGTACCAACCTAAGTCGGTCACAACATAATGAAGACCTAAATCAACATCCTTGAACACTCCAAAAATTAAAAGATTAACCCACAAGGATCCACAACATGCTACAACCACCATGTCAGCCAAGAACATGAAAAATTGAACACACAAAGGAAAAATATTTGATCACGAGCACACCGATCAACATGGGCATACAACAATGATAGAGTATAATCAAGAACTATCACTGAACATCACAGTAGCATACACAATAGCTTAATTTACCAGAATTGCATTCTCTTCTTTTAGAAACACCTGCTACAGTAACAAAATAATTGTAGGAACTCAGAAAGTCATAACTCGCTCGAATCTTGATGCACACCTCTGAAACTTCCAGATAACATACTAGATAGGCTCAGAAACAAACCCTTTAATGCACAACTTTTGATTACCAACTTATAGAACTTTCCACTACTTTGATCATCACAGCTTCACAGACTACCTGTAACATATTTATTATAATTTTCTCAATATCCTCGACATATACAACCTTCAGAATCATCAATGCTAATAGTGTTGACATCAATGAAAACCACATATCAGCAACACAACCACAACATCCAACATTGTGTACCTATGAACAACCTCCTTATGCCTCCACTTGTCCTTGTTCCTATAGAGTAACACTACATCAAAGACGCTGATTTAATAGACTCGTGAAGACATATAATGTACCAAACAAGGAACCCAAATATTTCATTCCAAACTCCACCAACCTTTGGATTACCTCCTTAGAATGCAAAAGGACATCGATTTTGGCTCCAATACTTTCCCTCCAACTTGGGTGCCCAAACTTGAGAAGATAAACATTACATTAAATGCAATAAATGATGGAAAATGTGACACATGTTGCCTCTTTCCAAGAACCCACTTGGAGATTCCCATCAGTCAATCATTTATCATTTCCTTTATCTTTTATTATCCCATTTTAGGTGTCCACTTGTGGGGAAAATAACATTAAATTTTGGTGAAGGAGCACCTTGATAATATCATGCTTCCATTAAGAAAATCTTGAAATTTGATTAAATCTTGATGTTTCAACATTGTAACAAGGTCATTTAGACCACTTATTATATGTTGAAGTCACTAGGAGGGTTAACATTTAATATTTTGAGTCCATTTTGAAAAAGTGTAAAAGTTGTCATAAGGCAAAAGTGCAAAATTACAAAAAAAATATGTAAAAGAGGGAAGGTGAACTATCATCTTGCTCTAATTCATTAGGAAGTAGTTGGAATTTGATGATTCATGTGTAAAATTCCTTTAAAAGGCCTTGTAATCATTTTTGAATGTGTGGGTGATTGAGATTATGAATTTGATCTATGATAGGCACTATTCCTTGCATATTTACACAAAAATCTACTGGTCTTTAGTGTTGTACGGCCCAACGTGGGTAGGAGTACATTTATATTTTATTTCATGTGATATTATGTTTAATCACCTTCCTTATGCAATTTTTCTCATGCAATTTGGTGCTATTTAGAGTTAGATATTATAATATTTCATAAACTTGTCCAAACCCTGATTTAGGGTAAACAGTGACATAAAATTTGTGTTTCTTCCATGTTAACTAGTGGATGCCTCTGATTTTTTGGTGAGTTTACTCATTTTTGGACATACTTTCATGTTATAAAGGTTTTATGCCAAAAGATTAAGATTAATGTGTAAGAGGTGAAAGTTTAGGACTGAAAATTTGTGTACATTCTGAGAAAAGAGAGTTTGGGGGCAGTCAAGATATATAGAACTTAGGGTTTGTCAAAATGCATATGGAAATAGAATTTTTGTGGTTTAATAAGCATGATTAGGTCTAATCAAGGGTGTTCAAAGTGTTGGTTGAGTGAATTTGGATTAGGAGATGGTAGAACTAATAAGCCTTGTTTGTATCAAGGCCTAATTAGGCCTAATTCTATACCGGAATCATGTGATTTAAACCTTATGTTCCAAAAGACTCATTACCCTTTTTTGAATATGTTTTAGGTGAAGTTAATGGGTGTTTAAAAATTTTCTCATAGTCTTGGGTTGAGATCTATATGAAAACATCACGAGTGACAGTCCTAATTGCATGGCTACAAGGAGTTTGGCAGTCAAAGAAAGGAATGGTTGATTATATGGAAGGGAAGGATTTTGTGAGTGTTTGTATTGATTGAGTTAGATTTCTTGAAGGATAAGAAATACTTGAGTGGTCTTGTTGAGTCCGAGAAGGTGGAAACCTAAATTTGTGCTTGTTGGGATTCATTTCCTTAAGATGTTTTGTTGTGAAACTTGAAGGGTTAGCTTGGTGAAACCCATTGTTGTGAAATATATCTCTAATAAGTTGAGTTGTGAACTCTTTGCATTGCATCAGTTTGGTATCAGAGCTTAGAAGGTCTAGGAAAAGAGTTTGTGGTTGTGTGTTCATGGTTTTGTATAGGTTGGTAGTCAAAAGACTAGGTAGAAGAAAAGTGGAAAGACTTAGGTGAGGCAAAGAAGTTGAGAATAAGGTTAAAGGGACTTGATTAGAGAAGAAGATGGATTTTCTGAGTAGGCATATATAGACAGAGGGTTCATAGAGAAAGAGGCAAGATAAAAGGATGAGACAAGAAGAATTTGATAGAGATCTAGTAGCACTGAAGCAAGACATTAAGAGGTTTGATTTAGAGTTCCAGGAGTCCTAGTTGAGGATGGAATAGTTGATCAAAAAAATGACAAGTTGGCACTTAGTAGTAAAGAGGAGAGTTACATGGCCCATAAAGAAAATTGTTTAAAAAAGGAGACAAGAAAGGGAAGCAGCTAAAAGGAAAAAAGAAGAAGAAGAGATGCAAATGGAGTTGAAAGAAGTTGAGATGCTGATAATAGATTCTGAGATAGAGACAATGAAGGATGAGCTCCTTGAGGGAGCAGAGAACCTAATTAAGAAAGAAGAAGCCATCGTTACATGGAAAAGGAAAACAGGTAAAGAGATCATCTATCAATTCTTTTTTACGATGGTAATCTTGATGGGGTACAAACCTAGGTACAAAGTGAAAAGAGAAAGACAAGATACTAAGATGCATCAAAGTGTAAAGAATCTGATTTTAAGTGGCAAGACAGGTAGGAAACTAATTTGCATGGAAAAAATGAAGCCAAAGGTGAAAATGAAGAAAACTAGGAGTTGTTTCAAGGTGGAAAGCTTAAAATACATCAAAGAAACACATATTGAGGATAAAGACTTGTTAATCCAAGTGGGCTTGGAACTTCTTTTGGCTGGAAGTATGGTGTAGGAGCACCTTCACAATATCATGCTTCCATTAAGAAAATATTGAAATTTGATTAAATATTGATGTTTCAACATTGTAACAAGGTCATTTAGACCACTTCTTATATGTTGAAGTCACTAGGAGGGTTAACATTTAATGTTTTGAGTCCATTTTGAAAAAGTGTAAAAGTTGTCATAAGGTAAAAGTGCAAAATTGCAAAAAACAGATGTAAAGAGGGAAGGTGAATAGTCATCTTTCTCTAATTCATTAGGAAGTAGTTGGAAGTTGATGAGTCATGTGTAAAATGCCTTTAAAAGTCCTTGTAATAATTTGTGAACGTGTGGGTGATTGAGTTTATGAATTTGATCTATGATAGGCACTATTCCTTGCATATTTACAAAAAAATCTATTCTTCTTTGGTGTTGTACAACCCAGTATAGGAAGGAGTACACTTATATTTGATTTCATGTGATAGTATGTTCAATCACCTTCCTTATGCAATTTGTCTCATGCAATTTGGTGCTATTTAGAGTTAGATATTGTAATATTTCATAAACTTGTCCAAACCCTGATTTAGGGTAAACAATGACATAAAATTTGTGTTTCTTCCATATTAACTGGCGGAGGCCTTTGATTTTTTGGTGAGTTTACTCCTTTTTGGATATAATTTCATGTTCTAAATTTTTTTTTCCACAAAATTAAGATTAATGTGTAAGAGGTGAAAGTTTAGGACTGAAAATTTGTGTACAGTCTGAGAAAATAGAGTCTGGGGGAAGTCAAGATATATAGAACCTAGGGTTTGTCAAAATTCATATTGAAATAGAATTTTTGTGGTTTAATAAGCATGAGCAGGTCTAATCAAGGGTTTTCAAAGTGTTGGTCGAGTGAATTTGGATCAGGAGATGGTAGAACCAATAAGCCTTGTTTGTATCAAGGCCTAATTAGGCCTAATTCTGTACCAAAATTATGTGATTTGAGCCTTATGTTCCAAAAGACTCATTACCCTTTTTTGAATATGTTTTAGGTGAAGTTAATGGGTGTTTAAAAAGTCTTGCATAGTCTTGGGTTGAGATCTATATAAAAAGATCACTAGTGATAGTCCTAATTGCATTGCTACAAGGAGTTTGGTAGTCAAAGAAAGGAATGGTTGATTATATGGAAGGGAAGGATTTTGTGAGTGTTTGTATTGATTGAGTTAGATTTCTTGAAGGATAAGAAAGAATTGAGTGGTCTTGTTGAGTCTGAGAAGGTGGAAACCTAAATTTGTGCTTGTTGGGATTCATTTCCTTAAGAGGATTTGTTGTGAAACTTGAAGGGTTAGCTTGGTGAAACCCATTGTTGTGAAATATGTCTCCAATAATTTGGGTTGTGAATTATTTGCATTGTATCAGAGCTTAGAAGGTCTAGGAAAAGAGTTTATGGTTGTGTGTTTGTGGTTTTGTGCAAGTTGGTGGCCAAAAGACTAGGTAGAAGAAAAGTGGAAAGACCTAAGTGAGGCAAAGAAGTTGAGAATCAAGGTTAAATTGAATTTCTTAGAGAAGAAGATGGATTTTGTGAGTAGGCATATATAGACAGAGGGTTCATAGAGAAAGATGCAAGATAAAAGGATGAGACAAAAAGAGTTTGATAGAGATATAGTAGCACTGAAGCAAGACATAAAGAGGTTTGATTTAGAGTTCCAAGAGTTCCAGTTGAGGATGGAACAATTGATCAAAAAAATGAAAAGTTGGCACTTGGTAGTAAAGAGGAGAGTTACATGGCCCATAAAGAAAATTGTTCAAAAAAGGAGACAAGCAAGGGAAGCAGCTAAAAGGAAAAAAGATGAAGAAGAGATGTAAATGAAGTTGAAAGAAGTTGAGATGCTAATAATAGAGTCTGAGATAAAGACAATGAAGGATGAACTCCTTGAGGGAGCAAAGAACCTGATTAAGAATGAAGAAGCCATTGTTACATGGAAAAGGAAAAACGGTAAAGAGATCATCTATCAATTCTTTGTTATTATGGTAATCTTGATGGGGTACAAACCTAGGTACAAAGTGAAAAGAGAAAGACAAGATACTAAGATAGAGACTGAGATGCATCAAAGTGTAAAGAATCCGATTTTAAGTGGCAAGACAGGTAGGAAACTAATTTGCATGGAAACAATGAAGCCAAAGGTGAAAATGAAGAAAACTAGGAGTTTTTTCAAGGTGGAAAGCTTACAATACATCAAAGAAACACATACTGAGGATAAAGAATTGTTAATCCAAGTGGAATTGGAACTTCTTTTGGTTGGGAGTATGGTGCAGGAGCACCTTGACAATATCATGCTTCCATTAAGAAAATCTTGAAATTTGATTAAATCTTGATGTTTCAAAGTTGTAACAAGGTCATTTAGACCACTTATTATATGTTGAAGTCACTAGGAGGGTTAATATTTAATATTTTGAGTCCATTTTGAAAAAGTGTAAAAGTTGTCATAAGGCAAAAGTGCAAAATTGCAAAAAAAAGATGTAAAGAGGGAAGGTGAATAGTCATCTTGCTCTAATTCATTAGGAAGTAGTTGGAAGTTGATGATTCATGTGTAAAATGCCTTTAAAAGGCCTTGTAAGAATTTGTGAACGTGTGGGTGGTTGATTTTATGAATTTGATCTATGATAGGAACTATTCCTTGCATATTTACACAAAAATCTATTGTTCTTCGGTGTTGTATGACCTAGCACAAGAAGGAGTAAATTTATATTTGATTTCATGTGATAGTATGTTCAATCACCTTCCTTATGCAATTTGTCTCATGCAATTTGGTACTATTTAGAGTTATATATTGTAATATTTCATAAACTTGTCCAAACCCTGATTTAGGGTAAACAATGACATAACATTTGTGTTTCTTCCATGTTAACTGGTGGATGCCTCTGATTTTTTGGTGAGTTTACTCATTTTTGGATATACTTTCATGTTCTAAACTTTTTAGGCCAAAAAATTAAGATTAATGTGTAAGAGGTGAAAGTTTAGGATTGAAAATCTATGTACAGTCTGAGAAAATAGAGTTTGGGGGAAGTCGAGATATATAGAAACTAGGGTTTGTCAAAATGCATATGGAAATGGAATTTTTGTGGTTTAATAAGCATGAGAAGGTCTAATAAAGGGTTTTCAAAGTATTGATTGAGTGAATTTGGATCAAGAGATGGCATAACCAATAAGCCCTATTTGTACCAAGGCCTAATTAGGCCTAATTCTGTATTGAAACTGTGTGATTTGAGCCTTATGTTCCAAAAGATTCATTACCCATTTTTGGATATGTTTTAGGTGAATTTAATGGGTGTTTAAAAATTCTCCCACAATATTGGGTTGAGATCTATATAAAAAGATCGTGAGTGGTAGTCCTGATTGCATGGCTACAAGGAGTTTGGCAGTCAAAGAAAGGAATGGTTGATTATATGGAAGGGTAGGCTTTTGTGAGTGTTTTTATTGATTGAGTTAGAATTATTGAAGAATAAGAAAGAATTGAGTGGTCTTGTTGAGTCTAAGAAGGTGGAAACCTAAATTTGTGCTTGTTGGGATTCATTTCCTTAAAAGGATTTGCTATGAAACTTGAATTGTCAACTTGGTGAAACCCATTGTTGTGAAATATGTATCCAATAAGTTGAGTTGTGAATCCTTTGTACTGCATCAAATTTTTATGTCCACAATCCACCTTTACCGTTTCTAGTGGACCCATCACCCCTTATGAGTATACTACAAACGATGGTGAGAAATAATATTATAAAATATTTTCCCAATTCACCCTAAGTGCCTAGGGACACTTTCCAAGGATGTTGGAACCATGAAATAGGATTTACAAGATGGATGGTACCTAATCCTTACAAGATGAGCCTTTAGAATATTATGTGGAAATATTTCCATTTTTCCTATAAAAGTCCTAGCAAAATAGGCTACCCAAAACTCCCTCAAAATTATATTCCTAAGGGGATTCAATAAAGATTGATTGGATGCTTTGGATTCAATTGGAGGAGGGGATGTCTCTTAAGTTTCGTGGGATGAATTCAACCAAATTTGTAGGAACTACTCACACTCAATAATTAAGAAGACTCAAATCCTACAGTCAATAACAATTAAGATAGTTGTGGGTGATTCTAGGATGGACCTCAATAATTTACTCAAAGACATGAAGCAAGATATAATTAATCACATTGCAAATTTTTTAGATACCTTGCATGCAAAGGAGTATGATGAAGCAAAATTAGTATTAGTAGAAAAATGTCCTCATTTCCACCACAAGAAGTTGGATTACAAATGTAAGAGGGTGGAAAGTATTGAAGAAAGACATGAATGAACATAATTTAAATCATGAGAGGATGAAGAAGGTTGGGTATTTTTCCTAACACATTGGAAGCCATGACATAAAATTAAAATTACTCCTCAAGATCCCTTATCTTATAATGCTCCAGTTTCAAATTCATTTGCAAATAGGGATTTTTTTAGTGGTGAGTCTTTGCTAATTAGCAAATAGTACATATCAGCCAAGTTGAAATTGGTGAATAAATCACAAACAATAGGGTGGCCAAATCACTCGGATTTCATGAATTATCAGTCCAATGCATTTCCATTCACCATAAAAAACTACACGTTTCAAATGAACCGATTAATATTTTTGCCTGGAATCTCAGAAGCATGTATTAAATCACCTACATATTCACCAATACTATTAAAATAAAATTTGTGTATTAGGACACATTTCGTCAACACCATTAAATGTTCACTGCACATGAGGACCCATTTCGCCAATTAAAAATTACAAATAGTTGCTTATGAGGACCCATTTTGCCAATAAAATTAAAAAATAATTACATTTGAGGACACATTTTTCCAATTACCATGACACCACAATGCTAATCATAGGGCCATAATCGCCTTAAAAATTAAAAATTATGTGTTCTGTCGAGGTTTGATTTGCCCAACACTTAAATGTATCATTGTATAATCACATGGGATTCACTAAATTTTTACTATACCATTTTAAAATCTTGTGGAATTCACCAAATATGGATTGATATAATACAATTTAAAATTTGATTTATTATCACACATTTTGTTAAGTTATGAACTTGTGAGCTCTTGATTCAGAAGTTGGACTTGGAACCTTGATCATAGGCAAGTTACAAACTTACAACACAGGCATTCCTACATTAACGAATAGAAAGTCAATGAAGAGCTAAAGGTAAGTGATCATTTCTTCATAGTGTTATAATAATTTTTTCGCTTTTCCATTCTTGTTTCAATCTTAAAGATGATATTGAGTAGGAAATGGGATCTATATTCTATGTCCTTAAACAAGAAGACATTTTTTCCAGCTTTTATTCGAAGTGAGAGATCAAGATGTCGAGCAACAAGTGCAAAAAGGGTAAGATTCCTCAAGGCGGTGAAGGGAATGGGAGGCCATAAAAATGCCCAAAATGTAGAGTACCATAAAGTCTTACTTTGGAATTGGAAATGTTTCTAATCCATCATATCAAGATGAAGCTACATCATCAACTCTTGCACCAAATATTAATGAAGAAGGCATTCACAATACCTCACCAGAAGGTGGGATTGAGTTAAATGAGTCATATGAGGATAGAAATATTGCAGAAAATGTTCCAAGGGATACCTTGGTTAGGTAGAATGAGATAATTGACTTGGATGAAAATTTTGGCACTGTGATGATGTTGGTAGCAAGAAAAGAAAAGAAAAATAAAAAATGGGGTGCGAGTGGGAAATGACAAGGACTTTTTAGATTGATTGGGGGTGTCAAAATACCAATTCATTGAACTAATGGAGAATGCAAACAAAGATGAACCTCCAACAGAATGCAAGTGTAATATTTGTAGTTGGAAATGTAAAAGAGACTAAGAAATTGCAGCTAAAGCTTGACACTATAGAAAAACATATCGGTAAACTTTATGAAAAAAAATCATAGACAGAAAAGAAAAATCAATAGTAAGATGGAAATCAAAGGAATAATGTCTTCTTGTTAATTATACCATGGAATATGATGAGCATATGTAAAGAATGGTGAATATTTTTGCATGTGGAGGTACAATTGAGGCTCAATTTGGAAAAGTAATGGTAGGAGCACAACTAGCAAAAACTATTCAAATGAGTGTTGTTTTTTATATTTTGTCTAGAGGGAATCCTATGACAAACTACCCAAACTATTTTAATTTATTATATTTTTTGGGTGTTCATAACTTTCCTAGCACACATTGGTCAATAAACATTGGATGCAAATGGGAAAGCTATCTTGCTGCAGTGAAAAAGCAAGATTTAAAGGAGAAATTAAAAGAGTCAAACTTCATTGTATTATCTTTAGACGAAGTTATTGCGGTAGATAATACTTCTTGGGTTTGTATGCATGTGTATACTATACAACATGTCCAAAAAGCTCATATTTGTGTTCATAAAATGAAGGAAATCTCAACATTGCAAAATCTATTTGAATGAAATTGGAGCTATGGATGACTTGAAAATTGCCAAAAAGTTGGTGTGTGTAGGAGTTGCAATAATGCAAGGTCACAAGAGCAGTCTTTGTGTAAAGTTACAAACTACTTGTGCACCATACATGCTTAGCATTCACTACATGGCCCATAGAATGAATTTAGTATTTAGAATTGCAAGCAAGTATCCTATAGTATCAAAAGTTAAAAATCTAATCCGCGAGCTCTATGCATACTTTTTTCGAAGTCCCAAACGTTTTATAAAATTTCAAAATTTTGCTGAGGGAATAACAAGACGAAACAAGCTTCTTAAGGATGTTGATACCAGATGGATCTCCTTGCATGCACCAATGCAACGAGTTCTTTCAGAATATTGATCCTTGATTGGAATAATGTATGAGAATCACTTGACACAGTAGACAAAGCTCTTGACCTCTTACATAGGTTAAGCAATATAGAGACACTCTTAACTTTAGCTAGTCCTCTCCCCATGCTGGATGAAATGAATAATCTTGTGAAGAAAGCCCAAGAAAAAACTATGTATATCTATGAATATACCAAACTACATAGAATGAAATGCATGATCCTCGATAATCTATATCTAGATCTAACTTCTCAAAGTCCAAATTTTGTAAGTTGGAAATTAATTAAAGATTTGAATAATCCTAAAAATTATTTAAATAGTTTAATGCAAGTGGGTAGTTATGTATCTTTCTACATGGATTTGAGATACCAATGCACCATTGTATGATGGTCATATGCTCTACCATAGAATACTTGTTACAAAGGAAGCTTTTAACGACATTGTTAAATCTATTAGTATTAATTTAAATGATATTGCAAAAAAAATTTCCACAAAGATTTATCAATGATTTCCTTGAGATAAAATATTTGAAGCCATGTCTATTGTGTATCCTCAATTTTGGACTCGAGGAAAATGAGATAGCCCAAGATTTTTCATCAGAAAGTAATTACCCTGGCCAAACAATTTTTGAAAAGTTCAAAATATAATGGACATAAAATAGGAGGAATTATAAATGGAATTAAGCTTAGACAATAAGCTAGGAATTTTACATTAAGTATGATTGACTAGTTTGAGTCCATGGAGAATCCCATGGAAGTGGGATCAATAACAAGGGCTTGGACAACCTTAGGTCAAAGTGAAATATTGCATGATTTGATATCATAATATTTCAAACTTGTTGATTTATGTCAAACAATGATATTGGGGTTGGTGGAGGATGAGAGAGTTTTTAGTGCATTGGGGTTTTTGAAATCAAAGATAAGAAACAAAGTAGACAAGAATTTGGAAAATTGCTTGAGGGTGTTTGCAACTACATATAATGTCCAAATTTTTCTTTTGAAAGGACACTCACAATCTAAAAGTCCATATGTGAAAGAAGAGGGTTGTACAACACGTCAAATGATGGTAGTGGTGGAATTGACCGTGACACAATGAATGTTAAATTTGAGATGCAATTAAGCGGACATACGCAAGGCAAAGAAAATGAAGACCAAACTCAAAATCAAGATGACTCTCTATCTCAATGTCAAAGTGAGGACCATGAATTGATTTGGTAAATGGAAGTGAATTAGTGGTTTTTAGGTATTTATACTCTACTTCATGAATCATATTCCAAACTGTAGTTGATATTTTATATTGTATTCCATGAAATTGTGAATCAGATTTAATACATTAACATATTATTAATAATTTCATATTTTAATTATGTCATATTGATAAGTTTTACATGTACTTAATGATTCATCATTCAACTCAATGCTTATTGTTTCCTTTCTAGTGTGGATTTGTGCATAAAACATAAAATTTGCAGTAAAGTAAAATTTTGATTTTTGATTTGATATGTGATTCTGCATCAATCTTCAAACTGTATGAATTATTTTGATCAAATTTCTTATCCGCAACAGGGTTAGAAAATGAAATATACTCCTATAATAGACCAACTCATGGCTTCTTATAACCTCACCACCTTACAATGAGAAACCATGCAAAGAACAACACTTATCAAACTACTTATAAATTCCTATTGCATTCACCCAATATTTGATAAATAATTGAAAGGAATATTAATCCATTCCTTGAGAAGAAGCTAATAGTTCAACATCCATAACACATGATGTGATATGACAACTTATAAATACCCCTTGACTATTTTGAGCCAAAAGATAGTGAATATAATATTGGAGGGCAAGATAGGTTGATATTTAAAATTAAATAAATACACTTAAGTATTTGATTCATCTTTTGTTATTATAGAGAAAAATTATAACATTTCCTATATGTGTTATCAAATAGCTTTAAATGTGAAAAAAGAGCTTATAGAGATGAAAGATCAAAAAATTGGAACCCTTTGAATGAGGCTTAGGATTCCCTTTTATAACATAAGGGAAGCAACAAGAAAATAGACTCATCCCAAACCTTTTTGACAACCAAAATCTCAGAGAGGAGGCATATGAATAAAAGCATGGATCCACTCACAGGCCGCATAAATAATTATACTTTTCATTCCATGCCTTAAACATATCCTCAGAAGGACAGTCATGAGCTAAAAGATTTTTTGCATTCTTTAAATTTAGATGATACTTGGCATAAAGTAAAACATTGGCCTCTTTACAAATTTTTTCCATCAAATGTTCTGCATTGACCATCTCATTTGAATAGGAATTAAGATGATTTAAATCACATTTTTCATCTTTGCAAATCAGAGGGAGGAGTATGGGGATTATAATATTGAAACTATCCTTCCATTTCTCTTGGGTCTTCAACTTTCCATTATCTTCTAACAAGAGGAGTACAACCCTTTTGTCAAAATTTATCAAAGAGTTCATTTTTGCTTTTGTAGCTTCAAATACACTTTCCAAATACCCTTTATGCCTCCGTTCCATCTTGATAATCTCAAAAGTAAGATGGATACCAGGTGGGGCATTAGATTTGTTTGCAACTCCCTTATACATACCTTCCAAAGATGTAAATCTAGGATTCCATTGTTCAAATATACATTTGAACCACTCTTGATCCCCACTTATTCTGGTAATGGTATGCCTCAAATTCAAATATGACATGCGAGTATTTTCTAGTCTTCTTAATATTTTATATAGTTTGTGCTCCAGGATGCATGTTGCAATGTGCACATTCTCCTTTTGCTGATTCTACTAAGCATTCTTCAACTACTCTTCCAAAATTTGAATCTGCCTTTAAGCTCTATGTTTTCAATCATCACATGAGTAGGGGAACTATAGCAGAGGAGCCTACTTCTTGCATACTTTCAAGAAGGGATATTTTTTTGAGCCAATAATACCTGCTACTAGTTGTAAGCTTCCATGAGATCATTATGTTCCTTCAATAATTTATTATTTCTTTCTTGCAATCTTTGAACAAAAGCTTCATTAAACTTGGAAACATATACCATTAATGCAATAGCTTCAAGTAAAGGGTGTCAAACACCCTCTTTATAATCAATCTCCCTTTGATATCCTTTGATACTTCAACAACCATAGAAATTTTTGTACTTGGGGCAAGGGCCCAGGTCGCAAGGGCTTCCCAATGTGGGTTGAACCTTGATCCTGACAATGCCATCTCTACTTCCTCTTCTATGGAGAAAACTTCTCCTTCTTGTTTCCTAATAGTATTAAAGACAATTGCAGACATGTCCCAATTAGGGAGCAGTAGAAATCCACTATCTTGCACCATTCTTCTCCCTTCTCTAGGCATAATGTTTTTGGTCTCAAAATTCATTTCTACCCTTATCTTTGTAGCTACTTCATCATACTTTTCTCTAGGCACATTTGCTTGTGCCAACTAAAGTCTTTTAAGGTACTCCTCCCTTTGATCTCAAAACAAACTCTTTAAACTCTTGGGATTTAACAAACTCATCACCAAAAATGAATTGTGAACATGCCAATTCCCTCACATCATTGAGGTTACCTCTCCCCATAGCCACGTCCAACCCGAACCTTTTCTGAAGAAGGCCAATAATATTTGGTCTTGGGGGGATGACATATATTTTTGAATTTCATTCATGGTGATATTAACATATTCACTTTCATCTAGATTGATGGGATTGTCAACCAATAATAATGGTGATTGCTCAACTTTCATCCTCTTATGTGGTTGCTCTCTTGGGGGAGAATCATAATCCACACTAATTATTTGAGGGGAAGAAGAGGGAGTGACCTGTGTGGGTCTAATTGTGTTAGGTGACTTTTTCCCCAAGAGGAGATAAAGTTATGAAATAACCCTTTAGAATTGAAAAGGGGATGGAAAAATAAAGGATAATATGCTTCTTTAGTTTAAATAAAGAGTAATGAAGAATATTTAAGATAACTCTTTTATGAAAGGGAGAATAATTATTTATTAAATAATTATTAAAAGGAAAATCTTGTGAAAAGGTGTGAAGGTTTGTAAAACTACCCCTTAATTCTTATATAAGCATTTATGTGAGATTTGGAAAACACACAAAAAAAGAGAAAATAATCAAGCATAGTACATTGTAGGAATAGGATTCTAGGTTAGCAAGTTATGGGCAAGATGAAGGGGGCACATCTATAGTGTGTGTCTAACCTGGGGTACAAAAGGGTGCACTTAGGATGGTCTTGGTCAGGGCATGGTTTTGTGGCACAAGTGTTGAGCATTGTTCCAGACAAACCAACACTCGTGTAGAGTGGAAAAGTATGCTTATTCCTCCTAGATTGCTCACAGACGGAAGAGGTTGAACCAGGGTGCATTCCACAATAATTGTGACTATCTACACATTTCAAAAGATAAGTATTATATTGTTATTCATGGCAATTAAAAGAATATGCTATTCTATCGCTGCATAATTTATTTTTTTTTCATTTTTTTTCAATTTAATAACTCAAATCAATGTACAAACAGTTTCCTACACTTAAAACTAAGAAGTAAAGCTAATCACCACACTTGCTTTTTTGGGAATTAATTTATGAAATCATTTTAATTGTTGCATTTTAAATTGGGGAAATAGTTTGGTTTCAATTTGGTATTAGAGCCTTACCGATCCATTTATTTGGGCTACATTTTTGTTTACAAAATAAATATATTAAATGAAAAACCTTATAATAGTTTAATTACATTTATTTTTACAAAAAGATAAACAGTTACATTTAAATTTCTACATCTATTAATTATCTCAAAGATTAAGTGTGAAAATATCTACACGAGTGCAAATGCTTTTCCCTAAATTTGGAGTAATAAATTGAAGTAAAAAAAAGAATTACCAATTTTAGGTTTTCTATAAACTATTAAAGGTTAAAGTTTTTTTCATAAATCGATTTCAAGGGAAATTCATTTAGATTTAATGTTCACTCTATAAAGATGGTAAAATTATTCTAAATGTTTCAAAAATCCAATCAATGCATCTATATATAAAAAATATTACATAAAATCCAAAGTACATTAGGTTTACTTGGCTTAACATTGGATTGGAAAAAGATATGAATAGTTACTATTTGAGATTTCTCACTTAAATTATCTCTAGGTCAACCTCAATTCTAGATCCTCTTTAAAATTATTATTGGTTAGGGTAAATAGATTTAAATTCCTGCAATCAGAAACAATACATAAGTAAATACCATTTATGTTTGTTTTAAATCATTAATTTACGTTTATGATCTTAGTGTTGACCAGGATTTCACCAATTTAACATTCATCATATTATGAAAGCAAAGAAAAAAAGGAAAGGAAAGGTCCTTTTATAGTCCACGATACTAGGCGATCTGTTTTTGGGTCTACAAATGACTTACAGTATATGGGACTCCAACAACACTTTTAAACCACCAGAGACATTGGAAACTTTTGTAGAGAAATGCATTTACAATATGGAGAGCATCTTTTTCTATCCATGATCCAAAATGTGTTCAATTGCACCATATATCTTCAAGTGCATATTCATTGTGCAATGAATAGATGTATATATTGTCACAATGACATATTTGTAACAAACAAGCATATTCAATCACTTGTGTCTGGTAGTTATGATAAAACAATTTAGTCAAGAGGTCACGAGGTCTAGTCTCCCCACTGTCCCTATGGTATTAGAGGGCGTGTTGCACCAGCGCCATTGGTCACATGAAAAAAGTTTACCAGGCGCACTGTAGTTTATAGGGGGACGGATACCCAATGATTTTTGTAGTCTTAAAAAAAATACAAACCAATTTGATCACATTTGGTAGCGTCTAATTAGCAACATCATTTTTTGTTATACCCAATGCAGAATTCACAACCTGTCGTTTAAATCATTCGGCTGCTTGACTTATTTAAGATATCGTTTAAATTTGCAACAATGTTGAGTCCTCTTCCTATCTTTTTAAGATGGTTACATCACCTTGTGAATGGTGGAAGTCATATGTCTTGGTCATCAATCTTGATTATTCGTAGTCAAAACTTCTCAAAATGTTGAGCCATGTGTATTAAGGCTACCAACAATTCACTGTCATGGAAAATTCACTGTCAAGTAAAAATTCACCGTCCCCAATTCACTGTGGTGGAAAATTAATTGCATTAATATTTTTTAATATATATTTCAAAAACTTTGATTTTATTAAAAATATTAATGCAGTTAATTTCGGCCACGGTGAATTGCTAGCGGTGAATTTTACTTGACGGTGAATTTTCCATACCAGTGAATTCCTGAAGATGAATTTGTTGTATGCCCTCCTTGTCACATTGAATTTTCCTTTTGTGAATTGCTGACGATGAATTTATTGTATGCCCTCCTCACATTAAACTAGCATAGTATATTGCTATTGTTGTGTCATATCAGACAACCTACCATCTCTTATATGACTCCTTCAAGCACTTTTCATAATGCTATGCGATATTTCCTTCTGGACATTGTACAACATATACTTGAAGCATGTCTTCTTGGTGAACATAATCTATATTGGGTTTGCATCAGAATTTTTTGAGATTGTTCATTGGACTGCTATATCCATTTTAAGCACTACTAGATCATAATCTTAGAAATATCTAAGATCTTGTTAGTTTATTTTATGCGATATTTAAATCTCATATACTCAAGTTAGTGATGTAGTCTTTTGGACTAAAAAGTTACATTTTGAAGAATTGATAGGTCACAATTTGGTATCTATTTTTTCTACCTGAAACTAATTTTACATCTTCAACTGCACACTAAGTCTTTATCATTCGGCTATCATATAGAACTCATAAGATCACAAACTTCATATCATTTTTATGATACAATTAATTTATTAATTGTTTGCATATCTCTCCAAAAATGACTTTGATTTGCTTCCACAGTCGATAAAACACGTTTTCCAAGCCATTCCTAACCATGACATCTGAGAATGATCTGTTTTCCATCAACTTTTCATAATATCTATATAGCCTATTCCAAAGCTTTCATTCTAACAAATGTGGAGAAAATACTTGTAAACATGATATAATAATGTTATGTAGAAATTCATTTCATTTGTCTAAAATAGAATGAATACATTTTGAGTAAACATCTGTCTCTAGTAATAATTAATTGTAATGTTTTTTTTTCTCATAATTGGTGAAATTTGTTCTAGTACATTCAAATACCCATTGAGGCCTTCTAATCAGATCAATCAAGTCACATATTTAGAAATCATACTTCCTTTTTATGCTGCAAATAGATATGTCTTTCATGAGATTTTGGAGTTAAGCATTGAAAATGCAAACAATTTCCAATTCTTTGCTTATACAGAGCTCTCAAGGTTTCAGGGTCTTCTAGCAGTTTTCCACAAAATTGTAAATGTGCATATAAGCTTCAAACTGTCATTAGGATTCCACTTGACCTTGCTAATTACTTTTAATTAGTAATTTCTACTTTATTATTATATAAAGAGTGGAAACCTAACAAAATAAATAGTTAATTGTAAGATTTCTGGATTCAATTGTGTGTCAGTTTTTTGCATCAATGTTTTGGATCACACTCTGTGATCCATCATCGAGATGAAAATGAGAGCACCGTGATTTTCTCTTGGTGCTCTCATTTTCATTCTGATGATGGATCATAGAGTGTGATATGAAACGTTGATGCAAAAAATTAACACACAATTGAATCCAGAAATCTTGCAATTAACAATATGGATTGTGGAAATTTATTATCTTTAAAAATAAATAGTTTCCATAAATTGATATGAATCCAGTATTTATATTTTAAAATAAATATAATAGAGTATTTATCTTAGATTCTAATGTGTATAAAAGAGGAAAATAACGAAGTAAGAGTAATTGCATGTATTTAATTACACAACTAACCAAATGGGTCTATTAATACTTAGAACAACTATATTTAGAGATTGAAATCCTAAGAACTCTTGAAGTAGCATAGAAGTATTTCATTGAGATTGCAAGATTGAAAAAGAAAATGGCACTCGGAACCAAAAATTTAATTTATTGATTGGTCAGCCCATTATATTCAAAGTGGCTAAACTCTAGATTTAAGACTAATAGGTATAAATAAGACCCCTAGGTATGTTGAGAAATTATGTCTCAACTTCTAGCTTGAAGTCCTTGTTTTCATGCGTTGGTGATTTTGTGTTGTTTGCAAAGTTCTAGCGGAGGTGGAACTAGGATGGAACTTGGCATTGTTTTGTTTGCCTAAGTTCCAAGTCTCTGGCGGAGGCAGAACTGGGATGGAACTTGGCATTGTTCTGTTTGCCTAAGTTCCGGGTTTCGGTTCTCCTTCCTGCTCTAAATCTGCTTCCTACCGTCTGTTTCTTCTCACTTCGCTTCATAGGTTCTGGCAGAGGCGGAACTAGTTTTGGAAGTTGGCAATGTTCATTTGCCAAGTTCCTGTTTCAGTTTCTGTTCCGACTCCGGGTCCGACTCTTGCTTTTGTTATCTGGTTCTTCTAGATGTTTGGATTCTACTCGGGGTGTTTTCCTTCACCTTGTCTTGGTTCTGGATTGTTGTTTCTTGCAGTTGGCGGAGGTGGAACCGGAACCGGATTGGTTCCTGATCTTGGACTTTCTATAAAGTCCTATTTCTATTCCGACTCCGACTCTGACTCTGGTCTTTTGTGTTCTATCTTGGTTTGACCCCAGGTTGACTTTACCCGGTTAGAACTGTTTCCGATGAGTTCCCCTTTGCCGTGGGCGGACACGGAACAGAATTGGTTCCTGAACCTGTAATTTTGGTGGAGTCATGTTTCAACTCTAGTTCTGTCTTTGACTCCGACTCCGACTCTGGCTCCGGCAGTGTGTATTTTCAGTGGAGTCCTGTTTCGACTCCTGTTCCGACTTCGACTCCGGCAGTGCTATTTATGACTTGAAGCCTTGGTCACGCCCGATGTTTGTTTGACCGTTTTGGTTGCTCTGTCAGCTACGATTGTTGATGGGTCTTGGACACGTGGCACCTAGTTAAATAGTGATTGGAAAGATACCAAGATAGTTATTGTGGCAGTTGCATTTGTCAACGAAGGGTGGCGAGGTCAACCATTTTGGTGATGGCATTGAATGCATGGATGGCTCGTTGCAGGGAGATCTATCAGATCCGACCAGATGCGTGATTTGAGGATGGACTTCATTGCTCTTCTGAGTCGGTTGCATATGGATGAGAGATGTGTTATTTCTCATAAGTTAGACAAGTTAAGTTTGAGTCGTATGTTGCAGAGCAAGTTTAAAGTCGCGAGCTGAAGAACAAGAAGGACGTGAGTTCTTGAAGAGGGTTTTGAACTGTATGTTGTGAAGACATTGTAACAGTGGATCTGAAACTCTCTGGGTGATTGTGAGCTGAACAAAGAAGTCTGGATATTGTATGTAATCGATTCATTACTGTAATACAATTGATTTGACTTTGTGTGGTGGGTTTTTTACCTGAAAGGGTTTTCCCACGTAAATACTGTGTCATCTTTGTTCTGCTTATCTTTTTGATTTCTCATTGCCATGGTTGTATGCATCTCTATAAGTTTTAAAAACTATTAGTTTTTCGTTTTTGCTTCTCTCCCCTATAGTAAAGGTGTTAAGGGAATGTATTCCACACTGTTGGGTCAGTAGATCTGCATTCTTTTCCCTTCAAGGTATACATCATGAGATCTTAGATAAACTTGAGAATAGTTTTAGTAGTGTCAAACTTAACCTTCTATTTAGCTAGCACCCTCTTATACAAGGAAGTTGTCTTCATAATCAAGATAGTATTGTGTCAACTAATTTTCGTTAGGTTTTGTGTTTATTTTGAGAAAATGGTTTAACTATGGTTGATATACCTTTAAAATTAACACCATGATTTATTACCCGCCTATTTTAAGTATATTGTGGCCCATTACCCACAAATTCTAAAATTATTTTTTGAAAAATATCATCTTGCATTAGTTAAAATAATACAATATTTTATATGACATAAAACTTATTTGGTTCTCTTAGCTTTAGACATGGGGACATGTTGAATCTTATAGGGGGAGAGACAACCTCTAAGAAAATTTAAATTATAAATTTATACTAATTATTTTGTCATACACAATCTAATAATATCATATATCAATAGGTGTTCAAGCCTAAGGATGTACTTATGGAATGACATAGTATTTTCTCTCCTTATGTACACTTACTTAATATTTAATTTTATGATGAGAACCCCAATAATATTATAACCAAATGTTTATCCAAAAAACTTAATTGAACAAATCTTCCTCCTAGAAGTAACTTGAAATTTACTTAACCCAATTTCTTAAAGGAAGACTAAACCTTGTATTTTTGTATGAAGTACTCTCTAGGTGATGATAATTTTCTATTATTCTATTGTTGTTTAAGATGCATTTATGACATTCTTTACACCATCTTTTGTTATATTGTACTTTGTTATTGGACTTGATCAACCCAATAACCTTGTACATTTTCCTTATTGTATAGGACTAAGATTCTAGTTGTATATTATGAAAAGAGGATATTCATGTAGTCTGGAATGCATGGATATCATCTTGGAATGTATGTGATTATGTAGATTATATGTAGTTCAATTATGAGTGACTATATAGTAGGGGATATGCATGTCATTCACTAGGTAAATTTTATGACACCACATGATGATAGTTTTCTAAAGTTAGTATTGAAGACTCATGTAAGTGATTAAAATATTTATATTAAACATAACGGGTTTCATCAGAGAAATTTGATAAAGTTGAAAAATATGTGATTAAACAAATTAAAATATCATTAGCTTTTTATTTTAAATTCTTGATATGTGTGTATCTATAGTTCTACTCATAGAGTTTGATTGGAAAAATGATTCTCTCGATATTGTTAGAGTAAAGGTTTTAACTTAATTATGTTGATTAAGTTACCTTTATTCCCTTCTTAAGATTTCACGTTAGTTTGCATAAAGTGATATTTAATAATTATATTAATTATTAAATGTTATCCTATTAGGGCTTCTATTAGGGTTTTTCCTATTAGGGTTTTATTAGGGTTTGCATGATCTCCTTTTTATAAGGATTGATCCCATTGTATTTCATATCAATTCATTCTCTCATTCTCTCTGATATATACATTTTCAATTTTCAGAGAACCCTTGCTTGTTTGTCTCCATCTCTTCTTTTGTGACAGGTTATTTGCATGCAGGTGATCTTTGGGGTTTGTGGTGTTGTATTTTCTCAACTCCTACATGGTATCAGAGCTCCACACCTGCTGTTTCCTGTTCTTGTTTTGAATATTTTTGGAGCTTCAAGGGTTTGGGGCTTTTTTTCTTGATCTAGGGCATACCTGAAATTTTGAAGCATTTTCAGCTCAAACGGACATTGCCATTGCGTCCGCAGCGGTCCAAAACCCCTAAATCGACTGTTCATTCGTCCATTTTGGATAAAGTCAAAATTTGAGGAAAATTTTTTTTGCAATATGGTTGTACGGCCGTCGCCTGCCTGGTAAATTTATTTTTTCGGAAAAAAATTTCTGCCTGTTTTTTGGAAAATTTTCGTCAAAAAATATTTTATTTTGTAAAAAAAATTTGTTAATGCAATTTCTGTTTTGATTTTTTTTATTGAAAAAAATCAAAGAAAAAAAACCATAAAAAAAAAGGCAAAAGCCTTTTTACGGCTTGCTTAGGCCGAGCAGGACACTACGCAGTGTACCCTGCGCCTGCACAGGGAGTTGCGGTGGGGGTGGGCCCACGTGCCTCCCCCACCCATTTGTTTTTAAAATTTTTTTATGATTTTAAAAAAAAAAATCAAATGTTTTTTTATTTTTTATTTTTATATAATTTTTTTATTTTTTCCTTTATAGCTCAATCGCACTTTTATGGTGACGACCGTTTGGCCGTCAAATTTAACACAGCACTGGTTTTTTCCCTCTTTGGAGCTGATTTATTCCGGAGGCCGTAACTTGGGCATACAATATCATTTTTTGGTAAACGAGATATCATCGGAAAACTCATTTTTTCATCTTTCCAGTGGTGTGGGTCTCATCACTTCTTTTTTTCGTTAGTGCATTCTACAGCCAGTTGAAGATAAAGGGGCTTTTTTTAGTCTCAAGCTCATAAATTTTGATCAGTTTCTCCATTTTTCGTAATCTCAGCGGCGTTGGAACTGTATTTCTAAGCTCTTCAGTTTCATCCATACCATTTTTCCAGATTTCACTCTAGGTATCTTTTATTCAGTTATTTGTGTTTTCACACTCTGGTGGATTACCTGGACATATTTGCTCTTGGAAACTTTTTGTTTGCATGGGATGCTTTGTTCTTGGTTGTTCTTCATGTATTTCCAGCATTTTGTCCTTTGAAGACATTTTTGAGCATCATTTGTAAGCTATCTTTTATGTAAACACACTGAGATAAAGTGCCACACTATTGTACATGCATCTTTTGGGGATTTTGCACATAAGGTTGTGCCATATTTTATACTTGCACTGATATTATAAAGTGCCATGAGGGGTTGTATAGTTTTCCTTTGTTTTTCCATCACATCTTTGTCCAGTGAGTATCCCTCTATGACGACATTGAATCCATACCATGGGGGGTTGTGTAGTTTACCTTTGTTTGCCATCACACCTTTGTCCGGTGAGTGTCCCTCCACGATAACCATGGATCCATATGATTCCAGCCTCATGCATGTGTGCTTTGTTTTGCACACCACTTTTTCAGTTGCAGGTGCTATCTTGCGCACTTTCAGATGTTTCTTCTTCTTCATGCACTACAGGGTGTTGCACACCATTTCAATTGATCTATCAGGCTCCCAGTTCACCATTATGGGGGGGTATTATACTGTTTGTGCTAATGCTTCCTTGGTTTCACCTTGGAAGGAATCTTCAATTCTCAGTTGATCAGTGTTTCAGACTATTGGTTCTTGTGCCATCTGTATCTTCGTTCCAGGTGTTTGCCTTTGTTTTCCATCTGATTCGAGTAGTGTCATATGGGGCACTCATACAGTTTGTTGTCTTTTTGATCCTGATCATCCTATCTTCAGTGGAGGTTCTTCAGCACCATAGCAATCATCTTTCGACAGTTGTTTACAGCTTCTTCTGCTTCAGTGATGTTCTTCTTCTTGACCTTCTGCATCTCTTTTTGGAGTAGAGCTTTTTCCCATGAGGTTTTCTCTATTTCTCCTCTTTACAGAGATTTGGTTGTATTTGGGTACCTGATCTGGCCTAGTTGCCGGGACCCATGTTTGCCTTCTTGCATTGTAGTTACCTTTGCTTTTCTGCATTTGTTTGTAGCTGCACTGTTGCTCATCTTAAGGGGAGGTGTAAGAGTAAAGGTTTTAACTTAATTATGTTGATTAAGTTACCTTTATTCCCTTCTTAAGATTTCACGTTAGTTTGCATAAAGTGACATTTAATAATTATATTAATTATTAAATGTTATCCTATTAGGGCTTCTATTAAGGTTTTTCCTATTAGGGTTTTATTAGGGTTTGCATTATCTCCTTTTTATAAGGATTGATCCCATTGTATTTCATATCAATTCATTCTCTCATTCTCTCTGATATATACATTTTCAATTTTCAGAGAACCCTTGCTTGTTTGTCTCCATCTCTTCTTTTGTGATAGGTTATTTGCATGCAGGTGATCTTCGGGGTTTGTGGTGTTGTATTTTCTCAACTCCTACAGATATTACTTGTTAATTTAAAATAAAATTGAAAACAAAGAGAGACTATGAATTAAAAGAAGAAAAGGATGTAGATAAAATTAAAAAAAATAGAAACATTATGAAGAATAATATATTCAATATCAATTTCTTCAATTATTGATCATGCAATATCAGTTTCTTCAATTATTGATCATGTGTTTCTTTGAGTTGTGATGTAGATGCATCTTGCGCTACTGAGGACAGTAGTTAATTCACAGGGGGAGAATTGTTATGTGACTTTTTCCCCAAGAGAAGATAAAGTTATGAAATAACCCTTTAGAATTGAAAATGGGATGGAAAAATAAAAGATAATATGTTGCTTCTTTAGTTTAAATAAAAAGTAATGAAGAATATTTAAGAGAACTCTTTTATGAAAGGGAGAATAATTTTTTATTAAATAATTATTAAAAGGAAAATCCTATGAAAAGGTTTGATGGTTTGTAAAATCACCCCTTAATGCTTATATAAGCATTTATGTGAGATTTGGAAAAGGAAGCACACTAAAAAGAGAAAATAGTTAAGCACAGTACATTGTAGGAATAGGATTCCAAGTTAGCAGGCTGTGAGCAAGACGAAGAAGGGGGCACATCTATAGTGTGTGTCCAACCTGGGGTACAAAAGGGTGCACTTAGGACAGTCCTGGCCAAGGCATGGTTTTGTGGCATGAGTGTTGAGTATTGTTCTAGAGGAACCAACACTTGTGACGAGCAGTAAAGTACGCTTATTCCTCCTAGATTTCTCACAGATGGAAGAATTTCGACTAGGGTCCATTCTAGCAATCATTAGGACTATCTGCAAATTTCAAAAGATAAGTATTATATTGTTATTCCTAACAATTAAAAGAATCTGCTATTCTGTTGCTGCACAATTTAAATTCTTTTCATTTTATTTTTCAATTTTATAACTCAAATCAATGTACAAACAATTTCCTACACTTAAAATTAAGAAGTAAATGTAATGTCCTTGTTTTAGTTGACATTGTTTGTTGAGGAGTGAGCCTATCTTTTTGACCCTTGTAGGCTGACAGTTATGGACAGAGGGTCCTTTGTGGCAGTTACTCGGTGGTTGGAGACAATGTTTCACTTTCTGATTCAGGTTTGGACCTTTCCAGATGCTCACAGAGTGATATTTAGACACTTACTATTTATAGTAAGTCAGGTCATCAGGAATTACTATTTTTGATAGGGCACCTGGCTCAGTTGGCTTTCTCAGATTCGACCCAGTTTGGCAGTTGGATGAGTAAATGGAGAATATTTGAGCATTTAATGATAATTAAATAATTATTATTGTGACTTTGTATTATAAAGTCAAATAATGAATTATTTATCAAATGGACTTTTATAAAGTATTAAAAATACTTTATAATAAAGAGGTATTATTATATTTTTATGAGTATTTATTACTCAAGGGAAAAGTATGCCATTTATTATGTAATATTCCCTAAGTCTTGAAGTGGTCGAACTTATTATTATTAAATGCTATTTAATTTCTTTTTGGAGGGTTGAGCTTATTGAAGAGAGTATTTAATATTTCAAAGACAAAATAGAACGGATTATGATGTTGATTATTCTAATTTGTCTTTTTCTTCTCGGAGAACTTTGGAGTTTGTGAAACAAGGGTTTCTATAGATTTCAATCACTATCAGGCTTTGGAGAATAGAAACTCTTCATAGTCTAGCATTCTGAGGTTGTGAGAGATTCAGCTGAAGATTGCTCTTGAGTTGGCTTTATTCAGAAGTCAAATTTGTGCATATTTGAGAAGTTCTATTCAAGGTTTCAAAGGTTTCAAGGAATAAACATTTGCAGATTAGAAGCTTGGTAAATTGCTACAGTACCCATGAATAGTAAATCGCTAGAGTACCTGTGAATAGTGCCGCTACAGCAATGCTATAGTGTCGCACTACAGTAGATGCTATAGTACTCGTGCTATAGTACTTGCATATTTTTGGAATCTACACAAGGTTTACTTTGCTGCGTTAAGGGTTTTTGAGAGGCATTTCATCAATTGTGAAGGGGAGAAGTAATGTATTTCAAACAGGTCGTACCATGCAAGGGTTTTATAGCTACTGCAAATTAATTCTAGGTTTTTGCAATTAATTTCCAAAATTTTATAAGAGCTTCATAATCACATTCTTGAGCATGTATTAACGTGGGTTATGCTTTGTATACATTCTATTATCAATAAAAGTTATTTGCAACCTATTTAGAACAATATTATGCTTGAATTCCCGTTGTTGTAATGAATTATGTCTAGCTGGTTGCTTATATTAAATTCAACAAAAAATCATATAACTGCAAAAACCCACCGAAACATTACAAAACAATAAAACACCAAAAAATTGCATTATTCATTATCATATTGGGGTTGAGAGACACTAGGTCTCTTACAGTGGTATCAGAGCATAATTTTCCTGCCATCCTGTGCTTTCAGATGTGACTTCATGAGCAGAGATATTATTTTCTACACTAGGGGTAGAGGAATAGGGAACAAATATTGGACAGGTCCCCCGATTCCGAACGGAGAAACAACTTCAGGGATTCTAGGTATTCATAGATCTAGTTCTGGCAGTAGTGAGAACAATATCACCACACTCATGGCAGACAGAGAGATTCTTGAAGAAACACCTAGAGATTCAGGGAAGGAGCATCCTAGAGGAGTGAGTCCTGAAATAGAATTTAGATGAAGGAATGACAACATAATGGATATGATGTCTCTTCTTATTGCTAAGATAGACTAGATCATCGCACATCAGCGTATTATTCAGATAGGACAGTCCAGTGGAACTACAGGAGTAGATCAACCACAGGTGATAGTTCAACAGCGGTCATCCTTCAGTACTCTTGATCGTACATTTAGCATTCCTGAGCATAGGCCTGGTCAACCTACTTTTATTGCCAGGGAGATCCCTCCAATCCACCAGAATGAGCAACATGATCCTCAACCAGAGGTTCAAATACCTCATGGTTTGACAACAATAGATGTGACCAGACACTTCACTGAGTACTCGACACTATCTCCTGAGATTAGACAGGCCTTAAATTTCCATGAGTTTCTTGATGCTAAGAAACCTAGAGGTGGAGGTAGGTTTGAACACAAGACCCCACAACAACATCCATAGCAGCAGCAGGTGAATAGAGATCTTCAGCACACAGTCAGCAAAATCACCCTTCCTTATTTTGATGGATCAGATAAGAATTCAGCGAGGTCTTGGGTTCATAAACTAGATAATTATTTATCCTTGAGACCCATGCAGGAGGACAAAGCCATCAAATTTGCAACATTGCATCTTGATGGATTGGTGCATGACTGGTGGCATCACGACATGTATATGCTTGGCCACCACCAGGTTACCACGTATCAGGAGTTCACCCATAGACTCATAGAGCATTTTGACGAAAGGGATCCAAAACTTTATTTCAGAGAGCTAGCTCAGCTCAAGCAGTTAGGCAGTCTGGATGCATATATTGGTGAATTCCATAAAATAGCAGTTAAGGTGACAGGTATATCTGAGAGGAGACTTGTCATTCTATTCATTAAGGGATTGTATGAGCCTATGAGAGGTTGGGTCAAAGCATTTGATCCCCCTACTCTACAGGAGGCTATGTGGAAGACACAGAGTATGGAGCTTGCTACTCCGAAAAAACAATTTCAGACCAAAACAAACACCTTGCCTATTGAGGAGAGTCATACACTAGTTGCAGAACCAAAAAACAAAACAACAGCAAGAATTGATGATGCAACTCGTGATGAATTGAGAAGGAAACAACTATGTTTTTGGTGCAAGGAACCCTACATCAAGGAACATGATTGTCCTTTGAGGCCAAAGGGCAGAGCCACCCACGCCATGTGGGTTTATTATGGAGATGTTGAGTCTAAGGATTCAGACTAGCAGGCTATTTCAGAGCATATAGAGGCTGGGAATTCCTCTATGGAGTTTGGGCCTGATGCCAATTTGTCCCCGTTGGTATTGTCTGCTGGTGCACGAGATGATTCATTCAAGTTTAGGGGATCAGTGGATGGACAACGATGTATTTCCATGCTTAACACCAGAGCCACACATAATTTTATTGATGAGAGTTTGGTCAGTAGATGCAGACGCTAGGCAGAAGACTTCGCTGGATTTAGAGTTCGAGTGGCAGATGGATATACCCTCACTTGCACTCAGTGAATTTGTAATCTCACCCTCATGCTGAATGATTATGAGTTGCAGGCAGATTTTTATGTGGTCAACTTGGGTGGGATGGATTTAGTGTTGGGTATGAGATGGCTTCAGGACATTAGTGTGTTCACCCTCAACTTGCCTAAACTGGAGATGAGATTTGAGATGCAGGGCAATAAATATGTGTTGAGGGGGATTACAGATGGGAGCCTATGCTCTATCTCTCTTGTTAGTGGGAAGAGCAAGAAGGTAGAGGAGGATTTAGTGCAGATTAGGCATGGTTATCCTCAGTGCCCCAGGGGTTTGGAGGTGGTCATTTGGGATCAGCCTAGAGGGTTGGGTGGGTTGATGACCAACCCCTTGTTCGAGGCAGATGTTACATCGACATATGACAATCCACTCTTTGAGTTCAATGTCGATCACTCTCTTGATCTTAGTCTTGAGATGAGTGTTGATTGTGTTTGGGATCCTACTTGTGCATTGGGATTTCAGACTTAGCTCACGGAGGAGTTTCACAGTGTGTACATGGTGCAGAGTGCATACAGTTTCATGTTTGACCCACATGTACATGATTTGTTTCAGGTGCACAGTTATGGTATGCACATGTTAGATATGTTGGATGACAGTATATCTCATGCAGTTTTAGGGGGAAAGTGTTGCTTGCAGATTGACTTGCACCCTCTTGAGTTTCTTGCTCCTATGACAGGCAGTGTTGAGGTTGGCAGGGGATGGCATTCTATTCCAGCTGATCAGTTTTGGGAGTTACAGGAGATAGTTGTGGCTTATAGGAACATTGTTTGGCACTATCCTTGGGATCCAGGTGGTGTGGCGTGTCCTTATTTGTGGAGATTGCTTGGGGACAAGCAATTTCAGGGAGGGCGGACTGTAATATCCCTGTTTTAGCTGACATTGTTTGTTGAGGAGTGAGCCTATCTTTTTAACCCTCGTAGGCTGACAATTATGGACAGAGGGTCCTTTGTGGCAGTTACTCGATGGTTGGAGACAATACTTCACTTTCTGATTCAGGTTTGGACCTTTGCAGATGCTCACAGAGTGATATTTAGACACTTACTATTTATAGTAAGTCGGGTCATCAAGGATTACTATTTTTGGCAAGGCGCCTGGCTTAGTTGGTTTTCTCAGTTTCGACCCAGTTTGGCAGTTGGATGAGTAAATGGAGAATATTTGAACATTTAATGATAAATAAATAATTATTATTATGACTTTGTATTATAAAGTCAAATAATGAATTATTTATCAAATGGACTTGTATAAATTATTAAAAAAACTTTATAATAAAGGGGTATTATTATATTTTTATGAGTATTTATTACTTAAGGGAAAAGTACACCATTTATTATGTAATATTCCCTAAGTCTTGAAGTGGTCGAACTTATTATTATTAAATGTTATTTAATTGATTTTTGGAGGGTCGAGCTTATTGAAGAGAGTATTTAATATTTCAAAGACAAAATAGAATGGATTATGATGTTGATTATTCTAATTTGTCTTTTTCTTCTCAGAGAACTTTGGAGTTTGTGAAACAAGGGTTTCTATAGATTTCAGTCACTATCAGGCTTTGGAGAATGGAAACTCTTCATAGTCTAGCATTCTGAGGTTGTGAGAGATTCAGTTGAAGATTGCTCTTGAGTTGGCTTTATTCAGAAGTCAAATTTGTGCATATTTGAGAAGTTCTATTCAAGGTTTCAAAGGTTTCAAGGAATAAACATTTGCAGATTAGAAGCTTGGTAAATTGCTATAGTACCCATGAATAGTAAACAAGTATAGTACCTGTGATAGTGCCACTACAGTAATGCTACAGTGTCACGCTACAGTAGATGCTACAATACCCGCGCTACAGTAGACGCTACAGTACTTTCATATTTTTGGAATCTACACAAGGTTTTACTTTGTTACGTTGAGGGTTTTCGAGAGGCATTTCATCAATTGTGAAGGGGAGAAGTAGCGTATTTCAAATAGGCCGTACCATGCAAGGGTTTTATAGTTGCTGCAAATTAATTCCAGGATTTTGCAATTAATTTTTAGAATTATATTAAATTCAACAAAAAATCATATAACCGCAAAAACCCACCAAAACATTACAAAACAACAAAACACCAAAAAATTAAATTATTCATTATTAGATTGGGGTTGAGAGACACCAGGTCTCTTACAGTAAAGCTAACTGTTGCACTTAATTATTTGGGAATTAATTTTTGAAATCATTTTAATTGTTGCATTTTAAATTGGGTAAATAGTTTGGTTTCGGATTGCACATTTTCTCTATTAATAGGCCTCTAGGGCCTTTTGATAGAAAGTTCAAGTCTAGGTTGAGGCCGCTTTGTTGGTTTCTCTTCTAAGGTAGGGGCCTTACCTACAACTCTGTCAAAATTCTTCAACATCGCCTCAATCTTGGCAATTGGGTCAACAATATCATAAAATACTCCACAATAATCCTTATCATTCTCTATCTTGGCAACCTTTGCCTTAATGAATTTAATCCCTTTTTCCTTTCTATTTTTTACCCCAGATTCTTCCTTGCAATTTCTTATGAAATCTTCATTTTCATCAACTTGATGGAAAAAATTGGACCTTCTCATACTTTTCTTGACCTCATGTATGAAACCTTCAAGGTCAAAATCCTTGACTTTTAACTAAAATAACCTGTATTCCCCAAGCATTTCTTTCAGCCTACCTAAGCCATCTTTGGTTGAAGTGAAATCTGAAAAGGTAGTAACATAAGGGAAAAAAACCCTTTTTCTTGCTTCCTTAAATGAAATTGATTAGTCTCATTCAATTTCCATATAATTTCCATGAATGCCAACTAGGGTGACATATATCTGGGTAGCACATGGGGTGCTTGAGGGCACCCATATATTCTAATAACAATTAAGGTGTCATTTAGGTAATAATCTCCCAAGTTATGTCACACTCCTAACTCTGACCTCCTCTTTTTGGGCCTAAAGAAATCCAAAATTTCCTTGTGCAATCTGATTTCAAGTAGACCCAACCTTGCCATGACTTGTCTTACAAAGCAATTCTAGAAAAAACATAGTCAAACTCACTACAATGTTTTTTCCCAAATATGGGTCCAACATTGCACTGGGAGATCATTGCCCTCTTTATCTTTCATGTTCAGTTGTAAAATTTTTCTAAAATGATCTTTCCCTTTATACAAAAGCATATGGTAAAGGAGAGAATACCACATAAAATTGACCTCCAAATCCTTACCACTTTTCCTTCTCTTAATGTCCACTAGCTGATTGTGAATAGCCTCAGCTAAAAAGCTGATATAGTCAAAGTCACTATTGACAAAAGGATGTTGTATATCAACAACCATAATATACATAAGAGTTACCTGCATTTTTTAGCATGCATCTTCTCCCAACACCTGGCATAATTCCCAATATTTTTCTTTGAAATAGTCTTCAAAAGACTTGACATCAAAAGGCTCAAGTTCGTTATCAGGTATTCTCAATTACTTTCCTTTGAAGCTTTTCTATCTAAACCTAGGGATCCATCTCACTTTGAAGCTACTTATATCTTGGTGGTATTTTCTTTTGAAATAAGCAAGGCCTATAACCTTATTTGTGGCCACATTAAGTCTAAAAACCTAAGAAATAAACTCCCTGGTTATATCATTAGGAAAATTCCATCCAATGCCCTAATTACTCTAATATTTTCATCATAATGAGAAGAAAGGTGTTTGATGAGTTCCACACTTATAAAGACATTAGGAACAACCAACTTCCCAAAATCATAGGTCCACGCATTAGAGATAGGGGAACAATAGTTTTTTTTTCATATCAGTGTAGGAACAATTCCCACCTAGTGATTGTCATCCTGGTTCTTCAACTCAAGATCTCTACAATTTTTGGCTATGTCTAGCATCCCCTCTACTGCATTAGGGCCGAGGTTACTTTGATCTTGAGGTTGTTTTGAGGAACTCAACAACTGGGCCAACATATCCTCCTCAAAGGGTCTTTTAGATGTAGAGCCAGAGGGTTGAAGGGAAAGAGGGCTGAATCTAACAACCCAACAGTGTAGAATCCTTTCCCTTAACACCAATACAACAGAGGAGTGAAGCATAAACTGATTCTAATAGCTTCTTAAACTACTTGAAATGCATACAACCATTGAAATGAGATAACAGAGAATGAGCAAACACAGATGACACAATATTTTACGTGGGAAAATATTTTCAGGTAAAAAACCCACCACACAAAGTCAAGTCTATTGTATTACAGTAATGAATCGATTACATAAAATTTCTAGACTTCTTTGTTTTGCTCACAATCGCCTAGAGAGATTCGGATCCACTGTTACAATGTTTTATCAACATACAGTTCAAACTCTCTTCCAGAACTTATGTTCTTCTTCTTCTTTAGCTTCAACACTTCCACCTGCGACTTCTAACTTGATTATGTTTCTACAACTTACACAAGGCGTATATAACCAAACACCTGCTAGACAGTGAAAGTCAAACTCTGCAATCAATGCCATCAGCCAATGGCCGACCAAGAAAATCCAACTAAACACGCAATCAGAAGAGCCCATGCCAAGTCCTGCATCGAGCCACCCAAGCATTCAATGCAATGCCAAAAACGGGTTCGGCTCCGCCAATTTACATTGGCCATGCACCTGCAGCAATAACTATTTAGGTAACCAGCCAATCAGCATTCAGTCAGACTACCACGTGTCACCATCCCGTTGCCTATCGCAACTGACAAGGAGATCAACACGTCCAATCAGACACCGAGCATGTACAAGACTTCCACGTCTTTTACAACTCTGCAAGAGTCGGAGTCAGAACGAGAACCAGAAACAGAAACATGACTTTACCAAAAGTTCAGGTTCAGGAACCTTTTCGGTTTCACCTCTGCCAACTACAGTGAAGAGCAAGCCCGAGACAGTTCAACTCGGAGGAAGTCAACGCGAAATCAAACTAGAAGACAGGACCGGAGTCAGAGTCAGATCAAAATCAGGAATAGGACTTTACCAAAAGTCTAGGTTCAAGAAACATTCTAGTTTCGCCTCCCACAACTGCAAGAAACAACAAACCCGAACCGAAACGAAGCGAAGGAAACCATCCCGAGGAAAATCCAAACCACAAGGAAGACCAAATCGCACAAGCAGGAATCGGATCTGGAGCCAGAATGGAAACAGAAAAGGGAACCTTACAAACTACCACAGTTAAGTTCCAAAACTGGTTTCGCCTCCGCCAGAGACAACCCGACGAACCTTAAGAAAGCGGGGAGCGGAGCAGAAGCCGGAACAGGAATAGAAACTGGAACAAGGCAAAAGGAACAATGCCAAGTTCCATTCTGGTTCCGCCTCCACCAGACAAAGTAAAAGGCACAAGAAAATTTCTAAGGAAAAAGAATGAGGACTTCAAGCTGGAAGTTGAGACACAATTTCTCAACAATCTCCCACTTGGTGAATAGTTCTAACTCCCTCATTATATCAAACCTCATTGATGATCATAGGCCCCAAGGCCCATCAATTTTGTGCACCACCTGAACTTGTCTGTGCTCACTGGCTTTGTCAAAGCATCTGCAACATTCTTCAAGGTGTCAACCTTTTTCAAACTGACCTTGCCATCTTCAACCATATCCCTTACAAAGTGATATTGCACATCTATGTGCTTGGTCCTAGCATGAAAGGTAGGATTCTTTGCCAAACAAATGGCACTTTGACCGTCACAACAGATTGAAATCTTCCCAGCATTAAATCCAATGTTTGAACACAAACGCCATAGCCATATTGCCTCCTTGCAAGCATGAGTTGCTGCCATGTACTCAACCTCTGTCATGGATAAAGCAACAACAGCTTGCCTTTTGCTCATCCAATTGATTGCTCCACCATTAAGCATGAAAGTGTATCCACTGGTGGATCTCTTGTTGTCAATGTCACCTCCCCAATCCGAATCAACATATCCCTGTATGCTGAGAGTCCTCTATGATGTAACCATACTGCCATGGTAGCACAAAGCATAATCTAAAGTACCCTTCAAATACCTGAACACTCTCTTCATAGCATCCCAATGTGATCTCCCTGGATTTTCCATGAACCGACTTAAAACTCCCACTGCTTGGGCAATGTTTGGTCTTGTGCAGACCATAGCATACATCAAACTACCTACGACACTTGCATAAGGCACACTAGTCATGTCCTCCATCTCAGTAGCAGATTTTGGACAGCCTTCAGCAGATAGTTTCAATCCTTGCATGATTGGAACAACTAGCTGCTTGCAATCATTCATGCTAAACCTCTCTAGAACAGTTTTCACATACTTACTCTGACCGATCCAAAGTTTTCTGCTTGTTCTATCCTTGGTTATCTCCATTCCAAGAATGTACCTTGCTGCTCCAAGATCTTTCATTTCGAACTTAGCAGACAACTGAGTTTTAAGGTCAGAAATCATAGTCTTGCTATTACCAATGAATAACATGTCATCCACATACAGAGTAATAACAAGCACATGATCATTCTCACATTTATAATAGATGTAATGATCAGATTTTGATCTCACAAACCCAATTGACAACACAAATGTGTCAAATTTTTGGTACCATATTCTGGGAGATTGCTTTAGACCATAGAGAGATCTATTTAACTTGCAAACCAAATTTTGTTTACCTCTTTCAACAAAATGCTCAGGTTGAGACATGTAAATGTCTTCTTCCAGCTCACCATGGAGAAATATTGTCTTCACATCCATTTGCTCAATTTCAAATTCATATGCAGCTGCCAATGACAACAAAAGTATGATGGATGTTAGCTTTGCTATAGGGGAAAAGATCTCTCCATAATCAATTCCCTCAACTTGGGAACAACCCTTTGCAACTAGTTGGGCCTTATACTTCTCAACACTGCCATCAATTCCTGTCTTCCTTTTGAATATCCACTTACAGCCAATAGGCTTTCACCCTTTGGGCAGTGGTACCAACTTCCAGGTATCATTCTTTTTCAAGGAATCCATCTCCTCATTCATGGCTTCTAGCCAAGAACTTGAATCAGCCATGTTGATTGCTTCTTTCACAGTCCTAGGTTCATCAGTGCTGGTAATTAAAGCATAAGCACAGTTTGAATCTAACATAGAGAAACCATACCTTTCTGGTTGCCTTCTTTCTTATGTAGATCTCCTTATAGGCTAAGGTTGTTCTTCATCATCAGAACTTCTAGAGCTGCATGAGCTCTCCTTAGTCTCAGGTACACCATGCAGCTCTTCCCTTTTTGGATTTTGGGGAATCTCAACTGCATCCTTCTTCTTGTCACTCTGATTTGTCTCAAGCTGCAGATCACTTACTAAAGGTTTCAGCTCAGGAAAAATCATGCTTCTACTATACAAAACCTTCTCAATAATAGGGTTCCAAAGCTTGTATCATTTCACACCAACTCCATAGCCGATGAGAATACATTTGATAGCCTTGTTATCCAACTTAGATCTCTTTTCATTTGGCACATGAACATATGCCTCATAGCCAAAGACACAGACATGTCTCAGAGAGGGCTTCTTACCAGACCATGCTTCCAAAGGTGTTTTGTCAACAAGAGCAAAGCAGGGAGATCTATTTAATAGATAACATGTTGTAGCCACAGCCTCAGCCCAGAACTTCTGCTCCAGACCAGCACCACTCAGCATACTCCTTGCCTTTTCCATCAACGTCCTATTCAATCTTTCAACAACTCCATTTTGTTGTGGAGTGTAGGGGGTTGTCTTATGCCTTTTAATTCCATGATCAGTGCAATACTTTTCAAAATATGCAGAACAAAACTCACCTCCATTGTCTATCCTTAAACACTTTATTTTTCTTCCAGTCTGATTTTCTACCAAAGATTTGAACTCTTTAAATCAATTGAACACTTCTGATTTACTTTTAAGAAAGTATACAAATGCCCTTCTCGAACAGTCATCAATAAAAGAAACATAATATCTAGACTTCGATAACGAAGGAACATTAACTGGACCAAACACATCAGAATGAACATAATCCAGTATACCAAAAGATTTGTGAGGACTAGAGGAAAAAGAAACACGGTGTTGCTTTCCATAGATGCAATGTTCACAGAAATCGAACTCAAGGTTACAATCATCAAGCCCTTCTACAAGGTTTTTATTCTTCAAGGTTTTTAAACCTTTCTCACCAATGTGACCAAGTTTATGATGCCATAACATGGTCTTCTCTGTTGGGAGTTTTACCTCCAAAGCATTTGCAGACATAGAAGAGTCTTCATCTTTCTCTATAGGTGTAGAATTATATAACTTTACAGAGGCACTATTACAAAGAATAGGACGTGCATCCAGCTTGTACAGAGTGTCGGTACGAACACCCTTAGCTAGCACCATGGCACCTCTAGCCATTTTACAACCTTTACTAGAAAAAGAAACTTCTACACTAGCATCATTTAACTTACTGACAGAAAGAAGATTTCAAGCCAAACCTGGGATGTGAAGAACACCACCTATTCCTTTGACTCTCCTGTCAAGAAACTAAATTCTGACTCTTCCTTTTCCAACAATCTCCAGCGTTGAATCACTTCCCAAGTACACCTTTCCACCATCATACTTCTCATACTTTGAGAACCAATCTCTATGGGATGTCATGTGGAAAGAGGCACCAGAGTCAATTAGCCAGACATCATCAGATGCCTGAGTTGCCAAGGCTACAATGAAGATTTCTACATCACTATGAGAAGATTCATTATCAAAAGCATTCTTCTTCTTCTTCTCTTTACAATCCCTTTGGATGTGACTAGGTTGCCCACAGTTCTAGCATTTTACCTTAGACTTTTTACCAGGAGACTTTGATCTCCCTTTAGACTTGGATTTCGACTTGTTGTCTTTCTTCTTGCCTTTCTCCTTTGGTCTACCTTGAATAGCAAGAGCCTCTTTGGCCATCTCAGAATATTTCCTTCGCATTTCTTTAGACAGAAGTGAAGCAACCACATCATCCATCTTGAAAGCAGTGGTTGTGCTTCCAATAGCCATCACAAGATGATCCCAACTGTCAAGTAACGAACACAACAGGAGCATGCAACGATCCTCCTCCTCAATATTTACACCTACAGATGCTAGCTAAGTAACACTCATGTTAAACGAGTTCAGATGGTCTGCAACAAATGCACTTTTGTCCATTTTCAAGGAATACAACTTCTTCCTCAGGAATAACTTATTTACCAGAGACTTTCCTTGATAAATGTCACCAAGCTTCTTCCACAAAGAAGTTGTTGACGCCTCCTCATGAACATTCAGGAGCACAGAATCGACTAGACTCAATCTTATCAAACCTCTTGCTTTTCTATCAACAAGATCCCAAGCTTCTTGGGTCATATTTTGGGGCTTAGTTCCAAACACTAGAATCCACAGGTCTCTATCCACAAGCAGGTCTTCAATCTTGAGTTTCCATAACTCGAAGTTGCTGCTATTAAACTTCTTAATCTCAACTCTACCAAATGTACTCGTCATCTCAAACCATAAACAAGTTTATCAATGCAAGACTCCCATTGGAAATAATATTGGCACAAAAAACTGCGCTTTTCCTTCAAAGATAACAAAACCGGCCAAGCTCTGATACCACTGTGAAGGGAAAGAGGGCTGGATCTAACGACCCAACAGTACAGAATCCTTTCCCTTAACACCAATACAATAGAGGAGTGAAGCATAAACTGATTCTAATAGCTTCTTAAACTACTTGAAATTCATACAACCATTGAAATAAGATAACAGAGAATGAGCAAACACAGATGACACAATATTTTACGTGGGAAAACATTTTCAGGTAAAAACCCCACCATGCAAAGTCAAGTCTATTGTATCATAGTAATGAATCGATTACATATAATTTCCAGACTTCTTTGTTCTACTCACAATCGCCCAGAGAGATTTGGATCCACTGTTACAATGTTTTCTCAACATACAGTTCAAACTCTCTTCCAGTACTTACGTTATTCTTCTTCTTTAGCTTCAACACTTCCACCTGTGACTTCTAACTTGATTATGTTTTTGCAGCTTACACAAGGCGTATATAACCAAACACTTGCTAGACAGTGAAAATCAAACTCTGTAATCAATGCCATCAGCCAATGGCCGACCAAGAAAATTCAACTGAACATGCAATCAAAAGAGCCCATGCCAAGTCCTGCATCGAGCCACCCAGGCATTCAATGCGATGCCAAAAAAGGGTTCAGCTCTGCCAAATTACGTTGGCCATGCACCTGCAGCAATAACTATTTAGGTAACCAACCAATCAACATTCAGTCAAACTGCCATGTGTCAGCATCCCATTGCCTATTGCAACTGACAGAGAGATCAACATGTCCAATCAAACACCAAGCACGTACAAGACTTCCACATCTTTTACAACTCTGTCGGAGTCGGAGTCGGAACAGGAACCAGAAACGGAAACATGACTTTACCAAAAGTTCAGGTTCAGGAACCTTTTCGGTTCTGCCTCCACCAACTGCAGGGAAGAGCAAGCCCGAGACAGCTCAGCCTAGAGGAAGTCAACGCGAAGTCAAACTAGAAGATAGGATCGGAGTCAGAGTCAGATCAGAATCGGAAATAGGACTTTACCAAAAGTTCAGGTTCAAGAAACATTATGGTTCTGCCTCCGACAACTGCAAGAAACAACAAACCCGAACCAGAACGAAGCGAAGGAAACCATCCCGAGGAAAATCCAAACCGCAAGGAAGACCAAATCGCATAAGCAGGAATCGGATCCAGAGCTGAAACGGAAACAAAAATAGGAACCTTACAAACTACCACAGTTAAGTTCCAAAATTGGTTCCGCCTCCACCAGAGACAACCCGACGAACCTTAAGAAAGCAGGGAGCGGAGCAGAAGCCAGAACGGGAATAGAAATTGGAACAGGGAAAAAGGAACAATGCCAAGTTCCATCCCGGTTCCGCCTCCGCCAGACAAAGTAAAAGGCACAAGAAAATTGCCAAGGAAAAAGAATGAGGACTTCAAGCTGGAAGTTGAGACACAATTTCTCAACAAGGGTTGGGTGTTTGAGCGACTCATAATTCTAGAATGATTTTAAAACTTATTTCTACAGTATCTTGGTTCAGTAAAAAAAAGATCGATTATGAGCTTCAAGACTAACAATAGTGAATTTTACCAAGATGGGTCTACCAATTTTTTAATTGTTTAGAGCTCAAGTTGATGCGGAATGGGTGCACCTCTATGGTTTTTGCTACTATGCCAGGCCAAACAAATGAGGCAACTAGCCTAAATTGAATTAAAAATTTATGAAGGAAATTAACTAAAACTATGAGCCATCATCTGTCATATCCGCTTTTAGTTCTAATTTGCATGAGGGCAGCTCATTCATCTACCTATTTATCAATTTTGAACATGGGTCGTCCATCTAGAAGGGACATGCAAATCTCAAAGATGAGTAAGGATTTGATTTTATTGAAATGGATGCAACCATCCCCTCTCTTGAATAGGATTCTCCCATATCCCACATGAGAATATCATCACTCAATGTCCTTCTGTGGTTCTACAACCAAGAAAAGGACATTCCACTATGGGCTTGTAGACTTGTGGAATCCTTTATCTTCTGCCATGCTCCAACATTTTGTGGAGCCTTGATTTTTTTGAAAAGGACATTACTGGCCCCTCTCTCCGATAGGATTCTCCCATGTCCAACATGAGAATATCCTCACACAGCGTCCTTCTGTGATTCCACAACCAAGAAAAGGATATTTCGCTATGGGCCTGTGACTTACAGAATCCTTTATCTTCTACCACGTGCCAACATTATTTGTAGCCTTGATTTTCTTGAAAATGACGTAACATCATGCAATAATTGCAATATGCAATTATGCCTTTGATAATAGATTCTTCACACTGGTAAGGAAAAAGGTAACCTGATAGGCTAAATCATCTTTGATACCCTCTGTATTTTCTAAGATTCCTTACAATATGGAAATGAACATAAAATAATAAAATTTCATAAAAGTAAAGGTTTTGATTTTGATTTTATATCCAATTCTATCAAAGATTTTAACCTTAATATTTAGATTGATCAGTGCCTTATCCACACAGAGTCTAAAAATTTAATAAAACTCCTACAATAGACCAACCTTATAGTTTCTGATAACCCTATTGTCTTACAGTAAGAAAACAACAAATAAACAATATTATCAAACTACTTGAAGATCCATATTGCAACACCACAACCCTAGATGGATGAATTGAAAGCAATATTACTCTATTCCTTGAATAGAAATAAACAATTCATACATTCATAACACAAAAGGTGAAATCTAAACCAGAAGATAATCCTTGATTATATTGATTTGAGAGTAATGAGTGCAACAATGGAGAGAATGATAAGACTGATATACACCACAAAACATAATGCAATGAGCATTCAGGTCATCTATTGTTATTACAAAGAAAAAATTAACAAAATTTCCTCTCTGAGCTTCAGAGGAATCAATTATACATCCTAAGACCTACACTAAGACTTACAAAAACTAAGAAGTAGAACCCCTTGAATGAGGCCCGAAATTCCCTTTTATAGACACAAGGGAAGCAGAAAGCAAAAGGCCTCATTCAACCACCAAAATTAGTTCAAAATTTACAATAGACAAAGGTTGTTCAAAATATTGATAATCGCTCCAAAAGTAGTTGGGAGGTCACTTGCAACATTAAATTCAACATATGATTGAAGATCTTCAAAATTACTTCCTGTGATGGATTGGACATCTTTGACATTCCTTGTATGACAAACCCATGCAACAGTTATATCTAGAGGTTGGGATCCAATTGAAATGCAACTAAAGTTGCATCAACCTAATCTTCCATATGTTCTACCTGCTCTATTTAGGTGTCAATCCTTAGTGGTAAAAAGCTACTAACCTCCTCCAAATGTGCCCTATAGTCATTACTAATCAGAACTTGCACTAGGTGTGGAAAACCAATCAAACTATACTCCAATTTTATGAGTGCATCCATACTAGCATTTAACTGGTCAACATCAACCTCACCCTCCTTATTTATCTTACTGTATATGGGAGTGAGGAGGTTGGAAAAATTTGATCTCCATTTTGTACATGCCACCATTTCCCCCTCATTGACCAAAATTAGAGGCATATGGAATTCCTTAAAGCCCTCAAAGGTATTAAGCTCCCTTTTCATTAAATCTTTGTATCAATTATGATGACTCATCATGTCATCCAAACAATCTAACTCCTTCAAAATGTCAGATATTAAGTTGCCATCCAAATTCAAATGCTAACTAGAAATATCAACAACTCTACTCCTTGGGACCACTTGAGTTGTGTGCATTTCAATCTCATCCATATCTGGTTGTGAGAAGAGAAAATATCCTTCAATTGTGCATAATTGCCCCATACCTTATCTACATGGGAGAGGATTTTGGACAACCTATATCCCATAATATCATCCACCAAATCAGAGGTCTTCTTTGTTTATGCTTCCTTTGCTGACCTAACCTATGAGGTTCTCTGTTTTAGATTCTCCTTGAGTTCCTTTATCTCTACCTCCAATTTATTTTTGTTATGTGAGGCTTGAGAATCCTCTATTTATTGTGGAGGGGGAAATTACCCCCCGACTGCATTGATCCTTTTGCTCAAAGTTTTGATTAGGTCATTTTCCATGTCTAGATTAGCTTGCAACTTCCTAACAGTCACCTCTATGAAAAGATTTGCATTGATTGTTAAAAAAGCTACATGTGTAGCACTTGTGTCTCCAACTCTCCTGACAACAAGATGCCTTGGAAGCTCATTCGGATTGGATATGACCCATGGCTTATTAGTCTCAGGGAAAATTGACTAGATAGCCAAGGTCTCATGTCTAGGTTGGAATTTAGACCCAAAGTATAGATCTTTAGCTTGTTCTTATGACCTCAAAATTGGATACTCACCCTGATGTTTCCTTATTGCATCAAAATCAGTGGCTAAGGAAATATCCTAGCTTGGAAAAAACAAAATCTTGCCTTCTTCACCAACTCCCTTCCTCTCTCAGGAGTCATTACTTTCATCTCCTCCTTTACCCTTTTCTAAAACTCCTCAATGGTGGCCTTTTTCTCCTGCTCAGAGAAGCTACTTGCAGTGAGGGTTTCCCTCAACTCTTCTCCCTTGTTCTTGATGACTAGGTCCTTGAACTCCTAGGTGTTGATAAAAATGCTTCATCATTCAAAATATCTTGGATGGCCCTTTCCTGGACGTCATTAATGACATCCCCACCAGTCTCAAAATTGATGATCAACCTATCATCTATGGGCCTCTCAATGAGAATCTGAGGAGGAAGAAGTTCTTATTGGATAACCAATGCATCTTCATCCATCTCCTTAGGATCAATTGGGTAGTCAACCAAAGACACAACAGTTGGATCAATAACTTGTAATGGGGTTATTGGTTGGGGGCTTTGGGGTACTTCTGCTTTGGATGAAGAGGAAGTACTTGAAGTTCCTAGATGCATCTGTGGGACATTGGCTAGCAATTGGCTACCATTATCAAGCATAATCATCATCCTGACTATGGGGTCCCTTATATGTAGGAATTACCCTTTGAAGGATGGGTTAGCCTTCATCCTTTTGTTCTTTGCAATTTGGATCTTGACCTATGGCTCCCTTCTCTTGGTTGCTTGGCTCTCTGAGGAGCAGTTCTTGATCAAGTCTTTAAAGTTACCAGGTACATGATGATAGGACGACAATTTGTAGATACCACTCTCTTTGTTGATGAAGCCTTCTAGATCAAAGCTTCTGACTTTGTCTACCTTTAATTTGTAGGGGAGTAACTTCTCTGGGATCAACTCCATACAATACATATTTAGTTCCATGAAATTTGAAAATGCTACTACAATAGGAAGAAGTTTATACTTCTTATTGTTCCCGAAATGAATCTTATCAAATTCATTTAGTTTCCACATAATCTCAAGAAAGGCCAATTTGTTAGGGACATCCTTAGGAAGCACATGGGGTACAACTGGGGTCCCAAAAAATATAATCACTTTAGCATATGAATAGATGAACCAATCACCCCAATTATGATCAATCTTCTTCTCTGGGGTGAGGTCAAAATGCCTCAAGAATCTTCTTACCTCCTATAAAAAACCCTAATTAGTGGGGAGACCTAGCCCCTTCCTTAGAGGCTTAACAAAAAACTCTTCAAAAGAAGCATAGCTGGAATGCCTGCAATCCTTGTCCCATAAGTATGTCCATTCTTGGACTAGTAACGACACATTCTTCTCTCATGTGGTGTTTATTTGTAATTGTGGTAGCCATACTTGTAATCTTGCATAAAATATCATATGCAATAGAAGATAACACTACTTGAAGCTTATAGGACCAGAGGGATCCCTCTTGATTACACAAAGGGACATGTGCAATTGGTCAACAATATACCCCCAAAAGTCATAGGATCTGTTGAAATCCCTACTTTGAATGTCTATTACCAAGACCATCACATTTACAGGTATTTGGATCTGGTTATCCATCTCTAAGACCTGCATCAATGAAAAATAGGTCTTTTGAAAGTAGGTATTGAAGATGTCATAAGAAAAAGGCTCCAAACCACCCCTACCGAGCATCTGCAACTCTTTTCTTGGCCCCTTTGGCCTAAAGCAAGGCAACCACCTGATCCTATAATTATCTTTGTTTCTCTCATACTCTTTGTTCAATGCACCTAGGTCAATTGACAGGCACGTGCATTAGGGTTCAATTGAAATACCTTGCATACTTAGACTCTATCCAATGGAAATAGTCTTTGGCCATTGCTGGTGAATAATGACCTAGAATTGGGGTCATATGCCATGGCCAACTTCCTTATCAATTCTACATTTATGAAGACATTGGGAACCACCAACTTGCTCAATCCAAGGTTCTGAAAGTTGCAAATTCGCTTGTTTACATAGGCCTTCCTGTATACATGCTTGAATAACACATATCCTTCATTCGGAATGATGGGGTCTCTACATCCACTATCTTGGTCAATGAGCTTGTCTGTAACACCACCAGACCCTAGACCAACCTTTGGTCTCTTTGATGACCCTGATAATAAAGCAATTATTTCCTCCTTCGATAGTCTTCTCTTCCGAGCTGAAGTTCTAACCATTTTGTGGAATTATAGTGGGCTAGGGTTTATACTGCTAACTAGGGTTTTATAGAATTTCTACCCAACTAAGGGTCTGAGAAAAATTCAACAACATACACCCTTGATTCTTCACTATTTTATGGTTCTAAACTAACAAAAATATTCCCTACACCCTAAATTATATTTGAATTTAACTGACAAGGTCGATTTACTTAATTGTTTTCAACATGTCACAAAAAACCCTAATTAGCACCAAAAAATCCTTATAACAATGGCTAGGATTAAGAGGTTAAATGAGATGAGTGGATAGGATGAAAAGTTAGTTTGAATTTTGTTGAGGTGTTTAGGTTCAATGAATCTAGACAAGTTAGTTAGAAATGTGAAGGGGACACTTGTCACATGCGAACAAATTTAGATTATGATCCATGTGAATAAGATAAAGGGATAGGATTAAATAAAAAATGACAGAGGAAAAGATATTTATTTAATTAATTAGATCATGTAAGGGATAAATAATTAAATAAATAGTAAATATTTATTTAATTTAAGGACTAGGATAAAGATGGGAAATGATGAGAATAATTAAATAAATAATAAATAATAAATATTTATTTAATTAATGGGCTAAGGATAGGCTAAAATTAGGTGTGGTTGGGTAAGGTCAGATTATAGGTGTCTACATAGTCTTCCTAAGGTTTCATGCATGGATGGTATTTGTTAAGGACGCTTTCTTGAAAAACATCATTAAGAGCCCTCTCTTAAGGGAAAGGTCCACTATGCTTCTACCTTATTAGAGTTGGTTAATAGTGACCTTATGTATTTTCCCACTCCTTTGTTCAAGATCCAAGTGCATGCTTACCTTCATTGATGATTACTTTCATCGCACATGAGTGTACTTTCTCAATTACAAGAGTGATGTCTTCACCACTTTCAAGAAATTTAGGGTGTTTGTGGAGAAACATTCAAACTTATCTTCACCAGCTACACACAAATAATGGGGGGAATATGTGAACAAGACATTTTAGGATTATTGGGCTAAGCATTGAATTCATTATTATTTTTTTATTTCTTATACTCCTTAGAAAAACGGTGTTGAAAAACATAAGAACAAATCACTTAAGGAGATAGCCAATTGTATGTTTTAGTTTTAGTATATGGCTCCAATATTTTGAGTTGAGGCAATCAATTGTGCTAATTATATTCAAAACCACATTCCCCACAAGGTAGTTCCAAATATCGTTCCAAAGGGAGGCTTGGTCCAATATCAATCCTAATATTTCTTTCTTCAAGGTATTTGGTAGTGAGGCTTGGACATTCATATTGGATGGTCAACATAAGGCAATGGAGAAGAAGAGTCAACCATTCATTTTTATTGGCTATTGTGAGATTGAGGATGTAAAGTCTTATTGATTTTTTGATCCTACCACAAGAGATGTCCACTTTCACAAGGATGTATAGTTTAATGATTCTTTCTCACAATTAGATTCTACATCCATTTCTTCCCCACTACATAATCTGCCTTCTTTATCTCATGAGGATACATGTACATTAGATGATACTATATATGATGGTTCAATATGACTACCTCCTACATCACCATTTTTTCCTCCTTTCACTCATGTTTGGCCTTGGTAAGTATGTAATACTATTTAAGAGGTTGAATCTTTAGCTAGTGATCCTATGGCTTATCATCACACTTGCTCCCAAAATTTTGGCACTAATCTTTTGAGTCATGCTATAACCTCTAATCCATTGGGATTTTTAGAGGCTTTAGGTATTCCAAAGTGGGATCAAGCTATGGATGAGGAGTATTCTTTATTGATGAAGAATCACAAATGGGATTTGGTTTATTTTCCTCCATGGAGAAAGATGATTCGGTGCAAATGGGTATACCATGGTTCTACTGAGTGATACAATGCACATCTTGTTGCTAAGGTTTTTTCATAAATTGAAATTATTGACTAATCCAAGACATGTACCCTTGTAACCAAGATGGATTTTGTTTTCCTTGTCATTCTTCTTGTTGCATCTCAGAGGCCATATTTACCATATGGATGTGAAGAGTGTAGTCTTGCATGGTATCTTCATGAGGAAATTTACATGTAATAGCCTCTAGGATTCATGTAGGACTCTTCTCTTGTTTGTAGATTATGGTTTTCTTTGTATGTTCTTAAACAAGCACCTAAGGCTTGGTATGGGATGATAGATAGTTTCTTGCTTGCATCTAGTTTCACATATTACCACTTTGATCACATAATGTATATTCAGAGACATGGATCTAATCTTTTGATATTGGTCTTGCAAGTATATGGTTTGATTCTCACCAATCTCATCCTCAATGCTTCAAGATATATGACATTCATTGATGGATCACTTCGACATGTTAGATCTTAAGCTTCTTCTTTCTTGGTCTACAAGTTCTTCAATATTATGAGGGTGTCTCTATACATCAATAGAAGTATGTCATTGATCTACTTCATCATTTTAGCATAGCGAAATATAAGCCAACTCCTACACCATTTCAGTTTGGTGTCAAATTGGTTGCCACTTACACCACACCTAGCATTGATCCACACATGTCCTGATATAACCTTTGTTATTGAGCTTGTCTCTCATTTTTTCCATGATCCTCATGAAAGTCATTGGAAGGCGGCCAAGAGAAATTTGAAGTATATTAGGGGCACTATACATTTAGTAATTTAGTACACACCAAAAATTTCAAAGAGGGTAGTCTTTACCTAATCAAATTGGACAAGTGATGTTGATTCACAAAAGTCCACATCCAATTTTATCCTTTTCCTTGGTTATGGCCTAGTTGTTTGTTCTTGCAAGAAGCAAACTGCTATACCATTATCATTCACTAACGTTGAGTATCAAGGTGTAGATCTTGCCAACTAGGAGGCTTTGTGGCTTTGACAAATTATAATAGAGTTTGGTCTACCACATGATATCCTACACTTCACTAAACCTTTGGCATCACCTCATTATCTTCAATTGTGATCGATGCTTGAGATGAAGGAAGTTTCCCTTGGCAAGTCTTATTAAGTCCTCCTTCCTTCACATTTTACTTTTTTTAGATGAGTTTTTCCCACAAAGTTCTCCTTTTTGTGATGGAGAATTTTTCATTTTTACATGAGTACCTCATCAAATCTTATGGCCAATACCCATCCATTTAATCATCATTAGTGTTTTTAATTTGCACTTAAATGATATGTTAGAGTATAAAGATAATTATCTAATTAATTAATTATTAGGTCCCTTTTTATACTAACATACTTAAACTTACTTAAGCCATGTGCTTTTTTGTCTCAAAACATAGGAATAAAACTCATTTCATGATCTAATTTAATCCTCACCTAGATTTTCATTTAAGGTTTTTTAATTTTTCAAATCATATGTAATTTGTTGTATATCATGATTATTCATTAATTATTGGATCAATAGAATTATTAGGCTTTCATAGTAAATCATTTGTTTTTTCTATCTTTTGTGATAGATGTTTTGGTTGTAGGGGATCTCTGAGAGATATGGAGTTCAAACATCAACTCCAACATTTAGATCATAAAAACAACCTTCTCAAGTTCATCCATGGCAATAGAGTAATTGAAGAAGGAATTATCATGAAGAGAGATAAGTTGAGGAATACAATTCAAAATATTATGTCTATTATTAGTTCAAAAATAATGGAAGCTTTAAACATTTAAACTCTAAAAAATTGTAACATGCCCAATGTTTTACCTTTTGATTTCAACTAAGTTTTAACCCACATGTGAAAAATTTATGTTTACAAAATTCATAGCAATAATTTTTTTCCTTTTCTAATTCAATAACAAGATGCACATTTGAAATAATCCCATTTTAAACTCTCATTGCATTTATAAAGAAAAATTACATAATGGTGGCTCTTTGCCCTTGGTGGATTTTGTGGATCCGCCCCTCTCACCTTGCTTGGTGGACTTGGATTCTGAGTCTTCCTGGTCTGTGGTGTTGAGGAAGAAGAAGGGACTTCCTCGATATGTCGCTACTTCGCGACATAGGATTAAGGGTGTTAGTTTGGCCCCCTCTGATTTTGGGGTTGCCTAGTCCTAGTCTGTGATCTGATGGTTGTTTGTCAACTGTTTATGTGTGGTTTGTCATCTCCCAGTTCTTCTAGGTTGAACTAGCTCTTTTATTGGCCCTTTGGGCTCTTTGTGTGAAGGGTACATTAACCTGTAAATGCTGCTTACTTTATCAAAAACATTACATAATTCAAAATTACAATTCCATAAAGATAGAGATACATGAATACATACATAGCTTCCAAAAGTTTATTTTGAAATAGAGTACAAATGGTACAAATGTCCCTTCGTGGGCATACATCCTCAAATTTTGGCTGCCAACTATATGAGGGAGAGTATCACTCAAGCACTTTTTTGTCAACCATGGACTTATTGCGGTCGCCTACAATCTACGTAACTGGTAAGATGGTCATACCCTTCAACAAAGAGATTGGTTTGGTAACGTCATAATACTAGCCTTCCTGAGCATGGTGTTGTGTCCTACATAACTAGAGCTACCATACATTGGCTACAACCTACATGAATGACATTTCCAAATTAGTTATGCAAACCTAGCTCACAGTGAACCGACATGTGTAATCAATGGCTACTTACACTACTTTGGCCAAAATTTTGATATAAAATCATTTTCTCAAAAGCGAATTTGTATGTTCACCCACCCTTTATCTTGATTTGGTATATGATCACTCATACTCTTTTCAATCATAACATAATTTCAACCTAAAAGGTGATTACATATCTAAGTGACCAACTAGGTTACTCTCATCCATGGATTATTTTAACCTCGGGAACAACCAAATTAACCACACATGTACATATAGTATTGCAAAGTGACATCTTCAACATACTACTTCAAGATAACATTAATTCTCACATTTCATAATCTATGTAAGCATTCATATGGTCTATGACAACCTAGGTATTATACTAATACTCTATGATTATCTTGTCTAGTAAACACCACACAATTCCAACATAAGGAATATATATATATATATATATAAGGATCAACCAATAAGGTTTCACCAAAATAAGATTTCACCAAAGACCATGCAAGCTCACCAAAATAAGAAATAATCAAAAATTCATGCAAGAAAACTCAACATAACATGTAATTCATCTTTTCTCAACACTTGCATTCAAATATGATTTCAACACAAAATGAATAAAGAAGTAAAATCAACATGCCTGAAATTATAGCTCCTAATGAAAATACTTCTCCCTAAGCTTAATTCCACAGTCATGCTTGTTGCTCCTATGTTCAACCTATCTCCAATCATAGCCTTCTCTCAAAACTCTTACCAATTACAAATACTCAAAAAAATCTCTCTTTCTTCACTAATGCACTCAACAACCTATTTGCACATAAAATCGATAGCAAGTTGCCTCAACTTATAATAAAAGAATGATAATGAATGTATGACCAAAAGGCTAAGAAGTTGCCTCAACTTATAATAAAATATGAGAAACTTATTGCTACAAACAAGCTCTACAATCCACCACCTTTTCTCTTCCAATTGCCACCACTTAACAGCAAAAACCAACTTCTCCTCTAAATGAGTCAACTAAGCCTATTGAAGTGAAATGTGGCTTCTCAAATAGTTAAAATGCAAACACATAAATGGTCCCTGTATTTTTAGTTTCTCTAATATGGTTGAGTCACCTTTTTAACTGACAACTACTATTTTACTGAGTCAAAGCACATAAATGTTTACCTACAAGATTCTTATTTGCATAGCAAGTCGACTTCTTCCAAGCTTCAACCAGTTTGTGGCTTTCAACAAAGTCTTATGCTTTATCAAGGTTGTGTGTGACTTTTCAGTGCAACACATAGACTTTTATTAGTATTCTATCTCTTACATGACATAGTATACTATCCATTAAAATTCCTTACAAATGTTTCCCGCATGTTGCCATTTTATGCGCTTTATTTGCAATAATAAGCAATCCACATTCTATGCGCTAACAACAATGTTATTCTCACGTATGTGTGAGCCTTCATGCACAACATATAACTATTATGGTGTTGGCTTTTATACAAGCCATTCACCATTATATGGCTCACATTATGTATGTGCTTAAGTTAAGTTTATAATATTTTAAATATATATATAAATATTATATGTGTGTGTGTGTGTGGGTGAAATCACAATACCGTGTCTCACTTTTTGGCCAAGATGAACATTTATATCAACATTTTAAACTGAATCTTCACCTTATGAAACCTATAGCAAATAAACTGTTAAGAATTTGAAGATGGTGTGAACGAGTGATTTGTGGCAATTTATGTGTAGATTCTATCTTTTTTTTAAAACAAAAAATTATTAAATAAATCATGTATTTTTCAACATCTCCTTTAATAAATAGTTTTAAATAGAAAACAACATTTTTCAAAAAGTAACATTTATGTCGTCCAACATAACTTTTTTTCTATAAAAGATAAAATTATAATTTTTAAAATATAGATTTTTAACATCAATATCTTGGGCAAGGATATATTTTCATATTTTTTGTTACATATTATTTTTTTAATTAATTTTTGAAGTCACTATAACTATAATTTGTACATAGGTGTATGTCATCCAACATAATTTGTGTGTATATCAAAATCCATGTTTTTTTTTTTGGTGAAACAAGGACATCAATACCTAGGGAAAATGTATTTTAAAAAATAAAATTACAATGCTTTATTATATTTCCACCTCTATAGAATGAAAAACATGATGTTTGTTGAAAAACCTATGTTCAATAAAAATTAAAAATTAAATACATGGTAAAAAGAAAACATATCAAAACTATATTTGTTGGACAAATTGTTTTGAGGGTTACGATCTTGCAAAATATAATTTCTAGATGACTTAATTTAATTCTTCAAAAAGTAAAGAAAAAATATTTTTTACCAGCATTTTAATATGTACAAAGGAGACCCTGTGTTTGGGTATGATTTAATACTAGAGGGGTTCTATCCAAAGGGGTTTGGTCTAAAGGGGTCTTATCTAACCTTCTTCTATTAAAACCCTTTAGATGGAACGTCTCGAAGCTTAAATCATTATTTTTTCTAAAAGTGATTTTAGACAAAAATCAAGATATCCCAAAAGTGAGACACTATTATTGTAGCACCCATGTTATAATGTCAACATTATATATATATAAAATAATGTGTATATATTAACACACACACACACACACACACACACACACACACATATATATATATATTAAAATCATTGATTGATATTTAAATATATTAACAATTAGTACTCATATACATATATATTAAATACATATAACATTATTTTAGTATCCATAATAAACACATATATTTACATATTCATCGATCAGTATATATATATCACATATGTATGTGTAAGTACTTCTACTTACGTATACACACATACGTATATACTCATGTATGAGTTATCACAATCACATACATATATAAATATATACATTCTATGTATATACTCATCGATTAATACATAAATATAAATACACGAAGAAAAACTTATATTCAATAGAGATTTAATCACATAATCCAAATTAAAAAACAATCATGAAATCAAAGACCAAAACCAAAACCATAACAAATCATTCCCTACATATATTAGTATATATATTATATACATATATCATTATTTTAGTATCCATAATAAACACATTTACATATTCATCGATCGCTTCCAAATAAGCATCCATTCAAGCAACCCCAAGCCCCTCTACTGGAGAAGGTCTATATATGTATATATGTCATGTCCAATTGATATTCTCATGCATATGTTATATCCGCACATGAATGTGTAGGTACTTCTACCTACGTATACGCACACACGTATATAGTCATGTATGAGTTATCACAATCACATACATACATACATACATATATATATACACGAAGAAAAACTTATAATTTAGTCACATAATCCAAACTAAGAAACAATCACGAAATCAAAGACCACAACCAAAACCATAACAAATCATTCCCAAACTATGACTGACAGTTTACTTACCAATTCCAGAACTAACTTGACTCAATTTGACCAAACTAGGATGTTTATGATAGCTCAAATAGGCATATTAAGGGTTACCAAACCAAGCTCTTCTCCTGAGTGACACTCCCCCTCTCTTCCAGAGGCTCGATTATTTTTTTGCATCCAACTTAGTGCATCACAACAATAGTTAGCCGATAATATTACATTCATATGCATCATATATCATTTGCATTATCAAAGCATTGAAAGTATTTACATTGCATTGCACATTCATCTATCACATTTTCCATCCAAAATATACAAAACATAATCATGTATTAAAGCATTTTAATTCATCAAAATAATAGTAAATAGGTAATAACACAATGCGGTGTAACAAAAATGAGAATCAAGAATGAATCCAATCCTAGACCAATGCTCATGTTGAATCTCCTTAAAAACATTAACATAACAAAACTACAAACTATAAATGGTTTCATAAACCATGTGCTCGAAACCACTAGCTAATTTAGGCATCCATATGTATACACAAATCACAAATCCTAGCACCCAAATCAAGCTTAGTTAATTGACAACAAATTAGAAATTATAACTACCAATATTGGATGCTCAAATAGTCTTATCCTACCTTTTTTACATCATGATTTTTTCCAAGTCTGCAATAAACTCCTTTCATCATGTTTTTTCCATTTTGACAACTCTTACACACCTTACAAGTTGTCCTACTTGCATTTATCAACTTCTGTGACACTATATGGTACTTCCAAATTGCCAAAATACAAATCACTCCAAGTGGAATGTCCAAAATATGTGGGTGTAAACAATTAAATAAATACTTCCAATATAGAATACTGCAAGATGTATGACACCTGTCCCAACAAAAAGAAAAGAAAATTCAACATCAAAAAGATAGTTTGTTTCAAATCTTTAATTAAAATAGGAAATCCAATTAATGCTAGGAGGTTTGCATCTTATTAGGAAAGAATACATATGCCTTAGGTTGTATTCTCCATGTCAAAAACAATTGCTCAAGTTCTTGATACCAACCTATGAATCCATCTACCTCAAAATTTATCTCTTGTGCTTTAAACTACACTTGGTCAAATAAAGCTTCTATGTTTCTCTATTGGATCAGGCTTGTAATAGTTCTCTCATTTATAAGGCTTCTGGTTTTCCATAAGCTCTTCATCCACATTCCTTCTATCCCTATCAATTGATCTTCCTTTTTCCCCAGCCAAAAGAAAAATACGTCTTTAATAGACTCGCATCACTACCAAATGATGCAGAAAGTGATTCGAAATCCTGCAATTCATGCACAAGGAAACAAATTGTTTAACAATTATGCAATTTGTAATTGTTTTCGAATGCTAAAATCCATGCTTGCTGCTAAGAATATGTCGATGGAAACCAGTTGTCTTTTGCTCTTGCAAGTATAAAATTTATGATGCTATAAACCTTGTATCCATAAGACATGGATCAAAGTTTATTTACACACTGTTGGCATTAAAGTTGATAAGTATGTACTTATTTGCCCAGAATTCAATCAAGTAGTTCTCCAAGCCAAAAAATTCTAAACCTGAAATTATTGGGCTCACTTAAGCTTCATCCAGCTATTTTCTCCTTGAATGGGTCTCCATGTCTTTAAAGTAGGGTTCCTTGCCAAGCCCCCCAGTTTGGGGTATTGGCGTCCATTACACAAGTGGTTGATTGTGGATTCTACAGAGGTATGTACTTTTCATGTCTGCATTTAACTTGAATGAAGTTGCATTGTAAAATTTTACAACTACAATTATGGTTGATTGCGTGACTTGGGCTGCATTAAAAAAAAAATCTTGACTACAACCATGGTAAATTGTAGAGATCACATAATTTATTGCCAATTGTTCTAGGACACGAGATGGCTTTGGCAACAACAGATCCCACAAAATTTCAGCAAAATGCAGTTTTCAACAAAAACATATGCAAAAAGAGAATCTTATGTTATTCCTTCCAACATTAGTTTTTTTGCCTTACAGGTGATTTTCATAGAGCAGAACCTTGTGACAGTTGTGAACTCAATTCCATCTATTGACTTTACAATCTAGTTAATTCCTTTCACCATCTTGAATACATGGATATTTGAGTTCTGCAAATCGATGTTTGTATTTCAAATCCTGGGGCATTTTCAGAAAGATAATTATCAAGAACATGGAAAAGCCAATGGCCACTCAAAATGGCTTGGATGATTGGAAGCTAAAGAATGAAATTATTATGAAGCAAATGCATAAAATTTTGATTCAATTGAATTCATATTTAGTGCCAGTGGATTTAACATTTATTCAATCCAATGTGATATAACAGAAATGATCATTGATCATGCAAGAAACAAACAATATTTTGAAATCTTATATCCAATAGTGTCCTCTTTGAAACTTGCAATCTTCTTACATCATTAAACAGGATCTTGCGATCCTCATTTTTTCCCGCCATTTTATCATGCTATGAGAAATTAACCTCTCCTCACATGGTTATGGACCATTCTAAAATTTAGAGTCACTAGTACATAAATCCTAATGCCCATTTAGTCGAAATGGCTAAAGAATTTTCTTATATGCAGGAAAGCAGATGGCTAAAGAATTTTGCTCTATGCAGGAAAGCAGATGGTGGAACAACCACTGAATCTGTCTGCACAAAATGTAACATGCGAAACAAGGCATATACAAAATTCCCATCCTTGGAAAAGTTAAAAATATTTAAGACCTGCCCTAAATAGCTGATTATCCTGATCTTAAGGATAGATGATAGATCTTTTGCTAGAAGATCAAAACCAAATTCCTCAACAAAAAAGAATTGCATGGTACAACTAGCATATGCCAGAGAAGGTGCTATAATCAGCCTTCGGTCTTTTTCCTGAATCAGAAAGCATATGAACCAAAGAAAACCCATTGATCTAGCAGTATTTACCTATTATTGGGACATTTTTCATTATAGTGGTAAACACAGATACCCGAATGCGCACCCTTTTCCACTTACTCTGCTTCAGATTAGGAAAGAGACCCAAAATATGCTCCGCCATAAAATCATGCCTTGTTAATATTCCAACTATAGGAGGTCTCTGCAAAGTCATGGAATAATGATAAGATAACAATCCAACAAAACATTTTCAATCATCAAGTATCCAATTAAAATGTGCATGCAGCTTGAGAAAAAACTAAAAAGGCACATACCCCAAAAGATTTGGGCACCACACAAAGATGGCGCAAGCCAACCTGTCGAAAAAGCATCAGTGCTTTTGCCAATGACATGGTCTCCACAACAGTATAAGGTGAGGTATTGGTAAATGGATGCAAATCGACAAACATTTCCTCTTCATCTGCACTAATCTCTATTTCTTCAAGCTTGATGCCTTTCCCTGAACCAGGCTTGGCAAATTCAACAGAAGTGAATTGCTGACTAAAATCTGCACTAGAAAATGTTTGTGATGCTAAAAACATTTTCCTCTTCAGCAAGACAACTAAATGTGAACGCAGCACAAGGCCACATAATACAGGTGCCTCTGAGAATGGAGGCTCGTCTATTACAGGAAAACCATTGTGTGTACAGCTCTTCAAGACCTGCATAATATTGCCAACCTTTTCTATTCCAGAAAATGTCACCAATGGGCCTGAAACAACATCACCTGCAGTTAAATGCCTCATATAAGGCTCAGCATTTGCTTCAAGGAATGGAAGTCCCTTTAGGTGGACAATCTGGTCATAAATGCTGCTGTTAAATACATCACCGACTGTCTTAGATATTAACAGTACCAACATGACTAGAGGAAGCATCAGTAAATTATTAGTCAACTCCAGAAGAATTACACATAATGAAACTGTCATCCTCATTGAGCCACCAAGAAAGGAGGCTGCACCAAGCACTGCAAAAAGCCCTTGATCCAGTTGTGTGAATGATCCCATTAGAATGCCAACTAATCGACCATAACTGGCACCAGCCAAAATCACAGGTATGAATAGACCTGATGGTACTGCAATTCCATATGTCAAAAGTGCAAGCACATACACTGCACTGAAGAACAATAATATGGATGAGCAATGAAACTCTGTTGCTGTGCCACTACTAAAGAGATTTCGAATTGCATCATCGTTTGTATTGAAAAATAAGCTTGCAAGATCATTGTAATAACCAGGTTCACACTGGAACTTCTTGAAATTTCCCGAACGACCAATTGTAGGACATGACTCCTCCAATCCTTCAGGACAACGTATACATTTAGCAAGCCATGGTAGTCCAAAGGCACAAGCAGATGTGATAATAGACACAGTGCAAGTAAGAACCAACTTGAAGAACGGACCCCTCCTGTACAAAATAAACCCATGTCAAACAGAAGATTGATCAGACAATCAGTCTTAAAAAACTAATTAATAATGCATCAATATTGGGAAGTAAGAACAGACATGGTTAGTAGAACGAAAAATTCAACTAAGCAAATGTAATTTAGACATAACAAGAAGCAAAAAAGCACATGTCTTTGAATCAAACTTAAAAATAAAACTGTACTGCATCAAACTCTGCAATCAGGAGAATGAAAAACAATAATCAATATAAATAGGAAGTGAATTCCATACTCATTAATGAGACTATAGACCCTCAGAATCTTGTCCAAAAGATAGTTATAAAGACCCCCAAGTATGCCACCAAAAACTCCAAGAATTATCACTGGAAGCAGATCGCTAAGGTGATAAGATATTGTCACTGAACTGACATCGAACATGATCAAGCCTCCTTTTCCAAAAAGGCCACAGTGCCCACTCTCACAATAGTCAATAAGTGCTCTCAGCACTACAGCAACCACTGCTGTTGTAAAAAATGTTCTCCAAAGAAGTGCACTTCGCCACCTGATAAAAAAAGAACCATCAAATCCTTCAGTGAAGCATAAAAGATATCTATGTTCCAGAAAATCTAAAACAAATTTGTCACCACATAATTAAGGAAAAAATGGCAAACCATGATGCTGCTTCCTCAAGTGCAAAAAGAACTCCACCAACCGGTGCACGAAATGCTGCAGCAACTCCAGCAGCAGCACCACACGTAACCAAATCACGCCTATCTCTGTCATTCTTAAAATACCGCAACCATCTCCATGTCAAATGATAACGTCTTGAACCACCCTGCCCCAATAGTGATGCAATGCATGCACCAGTGTGTACCATTGGCCCCTCCTTACCTACATGCAGAGAACCAGACACAGCACCAATGCTACCAAATATCTGCACATAGAAGCCAAAATCAGTACATTATGCTTCAAGAGCAATAGAACATGAAAGTGTGCACCATGAAATCCAAATAATAAGTTCAAGAAATTTTTATGTCTATGTATCTTGAAGGACTGGAGTGGAACACGTATATGCCACATAATATGCCTTCAAGGGAAATGCAAGAAACTCAAACTGAATACCATCCCTCTACATATGTTAATCTTTGTGTAATTCTATTGAAAATAAAAGTTAGAAAATTAAAACACCGCATAGATTCCCCACTCTATACATACACAGAGACTAGCTAGCGAAGGAAGGCTACAACATGAAATCAGAACTGAACCAGTTCTTCATATAGAATACTACATCTGAATTTAATCTTGATAGTTAAGTCTCTGTTCTTTATTCCCAAAATGGAAAGCCCTCATCTAGAGAGGATAGATTTTAAATCCTTTTTTTTTTCAATTACATTGAAAGAATGACAAAGATTGTGAACTGAAAATTCTAAAAAAGAAAGAAATCTTTTTAATTACACAACTGCTAACCCCGTAAGCTTCCCTCCAAGAGGGAGACGGACAGAAAAATGTAAGAATCTCAAATGTAAGCCATCCCTAATTTTAATTTCATTTGAGATTAACCGTTCAAGCAATTTCCTGGGAGACTACCAAAATTCCAAAACTAAACTAATTTCTCATCAGATATACTCTAAGTCTGTAACTATGGTAAGAATTTATTACTGTGAAAAGAATCGGCTGACCAATTCCCCAACCAAGTTCCCATATAAATGAAAAGGGAAGATTCAATCTCATTGTATTAGCCACAGAACAGAACGTGTAATAAAAAGACTAAAGCTACGTCTAACAATATGTCAATAGTAAATACTATCCCTCAAAAATAAATTCAACGAGAATAAGATATTAATTACACTTGTCTGTGTATTTGAATTTTGAACCATAGAATTTGGCCAGTTTTGGGGAGTACCTCCTTCGCTCTTCTAAAAGGAAAAGACTAAAGCTAGATCCAATAATATGTAAATGCTCTACCTCAAATATAAATTCAATGAGAATAAGATTTTAATCATTCTTGTCTGTGTATTCCACACATAGAATTTAGCTAGTTAGGAACATCTCATTTACTCTTCTAAAAGTATTGTCACCAATGAAGCAATAATATGCCACGTTCTCAAAGAATTCATAGTTTTAGTGTACTATGTTTAAATCCTTTAGCCAAGGTACACATACCTTCACAAACAAGGTGCTTGGAGCCAAAATAGCAGGCGCATCCACTCCATTAAGGTAAGCCTTAACTTCTGGTATACCAGACCCAGCTGCAGCTGGAGCAATGTAAGCACACAGCAATGCTGACAAGAGAGCCAAAACCAAATTAGAGCTGGCAAATACTGCAAAGGCTAGCATATACCTGCACTAAAACGAATATCAATTTGTTAATTTTTTTGGAACAGTCTCAATCTTCAAAAACATTAATACTCCCAAAAGCATTTAGATATCTATTAGTCCCCTGACGTTTTTCTTCTCTAATCAATTTAATTAAGAACAATAGTATACAATGTGATCTGAAAAATTGATGCTAAAAACCAACACACAGTTATATGCAGAAGCACTCTCAGCTTACTATCTGTGTACAATGTCAGACAGGACAGCAGTAGGCCATTACTAGAGTTCATAAGAACCATACGATCCTCATCTTTTTTGTACACGCCAAACGCAATACAGATATAGAAGTATTATGGCCAACTTGAAGTTACTTCACCTAGAGATTTAGATTACCATAACTAGCATGTATAATCAGTTCATCTATCGGAGGGGAACTCTGTATTCTCCAAGGATGTTAAAGAACACATCCAATTAGATGGTGTTACCATAACTAGCATATAGAACATGTTATCCAACAGACCAGTTGAATGGCATAATACTTCATGTTCATTTTAGGTCAAGATATTACATGTTCATTTTAGGTCAGGATATTGCATGTTCTTTTTAATTAAAGTAACTACATGTACATTTTAGGTGAAGACGCTAACGTTCATTTAAGTTATTTATCTGAAGGCGTAGAAAGCCCAATCCTAGAAGAAATGCAGGACTACGTTAATAAACTAAGAAACCCGCAGAAATTGTAATCTCCAAGTCCAGTAGACCATTGGATCAGAGTATTCAAATCTGCAATTTATTGATAAAAATTAATAGATGAACAGGCTGCCAGACTGCATGCATACCTTTTCTCAAGCATATAGTTGGAGGTGATCACAAATTTCGTCCCAGCTATGTTCTCAACTGCTAAATTATTGAAGAACCCAACTAGCCCAGTGAAAATGCCAATCAGAAAGGCCAAAGTCCACTTGAGGACAATGTACTGAAAGATTTGGACCCGTGACCTACTCCTCCAGTCATGCTTGAACAGATCATTCTCAATAATCCTGCACGCAACCAAAAACATAATATTAGAAAACAAAGAAAACAAGAAACGAAAAAAAACGACCAAAATCTGAATTTTAAGATCCACGAAGCCTACATATGATAAACATACCCTGAAAGTAAAGTGAAACAAATTCAAATTAGGCAAGAAAAAATCATTATCAACAATCATGCGCATACAAAAGAAGTTAAATTTACGAAACGACAGAAAAAAAAAAAAACCCAATCTGAGTTTTAAGATCCGCAAAGTCCAAAAATGAGAAACAGCATGGCAAATAACCTAAAACGAAGGAAACTACCCCAAAATAATTCAATTCAAGACGACCTAAACCTCTGGGATCTTTTTTTTTTTTGTTTGCAGAGGTTAAACATTTTAGGAAACAGAACAGAATGATTTTATTTTGGATTCAATTATCAAACAAACCCAATACAAGAAAAAAGGAAAAGAAAAATTGGGCGTGGGTTCAAGAGGCAACATACTCATAATCCAAGCTCTCCACAGGGGAAACATTAGCACCAACAATTGCTAGCTGCGATGTGCCATCGATCAAAGACCCTCTGAATGTTCCTCTTCTCTTAAGCAGAGGTGCATGCAAATCATTTTCCCCATGTCCTACTTCCTCACTCTCAATATCTCTAAACTCCTCTCCATCTTCAATTACGCGGCCCATATCTGTCAAACACACCCAAATCCTACTTCCATACACATAAATACCCAGGCACTGCCAACCCACTTAAATTCTCCTTGCACATACACAAGACCTCATTTTGCTAAAATGCAAGAGCAGAGGAGTCGATCCTGAGGATAATATAAGTACAACCAAAAATTTGGATGTTTAAGTACTTGCAATGACTAAAATAGAGAAAAACTTAAATATGATGTCAAAACTGATTCTTCGGAAGCAAGAAAGAGGGGAACATATAGAACCACCAAATTTGCATGGCGCATGCCTCTAAGAATAGTATCACACTACACAGAATGTCTCGCTAAAAAGCTTAAAAAAAGCTTGAACTCATCCATACGGAGAGCAAATCGCCAAAGACAAAATATAAAATAAAAGGCACCCCTCTATTTTTAGGCCTTTTCTAATTCCATGCATTGCTGCACCAAATCTTCTAAGATAAGATTGTTTAAATAGAAAGCAAAGCTGGGCTTTTTGCACCTTCCCCTTGTTTAACCAGTTGGGTGTCTGTCAGTCGGCCTACATGGCGATCTCTTAATTGATAATTCCCTATGTCTTTATCTTGGTTGTGAATCAGTAACAATTCTAGGGTGGGTATATCATCTATGGTTTTTCAAAGGTTGGGGTGACTTTGAGGGTGGCTGATCCCCTTCTCGCGTGTAATTTTCACACAGTTTTGTTTCGGTGAGTCTCCTATGAATCATGAAATTACTTAGGCCATTCCAGTGGGTGGGCGATCTGGGTTGACAGTGTTTTTTTTAATCTCTTGAAGAGTTTGTTATTGTTTTGTAACTTGTTTCCCTCGACAAGGATTGCCTCACAACAGAACGGAGCTCCACCCCCAATAAAATATAAGAGAAATTGATACAAGGATATTCGAAACACATGGTTTTTGGAAAGTATTGGTTGATCGAACAGTGTGAATCTGGCCTTGTTTTTAACTTCGTGCAGAGCTGGCATCCAGCGTCATCATTTATCTTGACTGCATTTGGAATTGAAGAGTTCATTACAAACCAGAATTCTCCACAAATATTTCATCTCCTTGAAAATCACGACTTAAAAACTTAAATTGACACAACTGCAAAAAAAAATTCAAATAACCACATGCACCATGTGATAATCGAATAAGATACGGTATTCATTAAAAAAGAGTTCTTCCCAAGGGTATTTTGACTAGATGATATTTAGGCATATAAAACAAAATTCTTCCAAAATTGCATCTCCATTCAACTTATTTTTAAATTTAAGTAATTATTTTATAGAGTCGATTAAATTTTGTATTAGGGTAGGGAATACAACACACCCTACAAGCTTCTAGGGGATAAGTAATGACATAAGTGGAATTTTAGATATATGTTAAGGTGGGGTTGAGAATAAAATAATTGAGTTGAATTAAGTGATATAAAAATAGATGTGTTAAATGAAATTGAGAGAGATTAAGGTTTATTTTGAAATCAATTCACTATTGATTTTGATCATTGAGATATTGTAACAAAAATTTGACTCTTAAAATTTAGAGTTAGATTGAGATATTGTAACAAAAAATTGATTCTTAAAATTTAGAGTTAGATAAATGATTAGAACTCCATGATGATTAAGATCTGAGAAGTTTTAGGGTCTATACTAGGACTACACCTCTTATTTGATCCAATTGGTATGATCTTGTCTTAATGACATGGTTTCTTTTGTTGTAAAAATAAATATTCAATGCCTACAAAAATTATTTGCCTAATATCTATGTAAGGAAAACAATGTGGTGCTAAAGAGCAACATTGAAAACTTCCAATGAGAGTGTTGGTGTATATGATTTCCTTAACTCTTAGTTTGAACCTGAGGTTAGTTAACAATGTCAAAGAGAGATAAAGGTTGGTAAAGAATGTCAGTGTGAATGATGGCAATGAATGCCATTGAACTAATTGATGAATGTTGTTAAAGCTCGATGAAAGCAAATGAGTGTTTCTAATAGATGCCTTTGTAGTGTGCTTTGACACTAACTATCTATTGTTGATTGTTGGTTCTTATTGGTGATTGATTCTAGTAGATAAGGACTAATAACATACTCTCATAGAAGGAGAATTTATCTTTGTTCCTTTGTGATATGTAATCCATAATTGATCGTTTCGTGAAAGTATCCTACTATGATGTCTCTATAGACACAACCTTATATTCATAATTTAAACATTTGGGTGACCATGTCAATGTGTAGCAATTAGATACTAGGATTATTGTCCTTCGAAATCAAGAATTTGAATTTTAAAAAGAGGGGACAAGATTGCACCTATGAACTAGTCTAAAGGATAAATCATGGGTGTAGTCTTGTCCAATATGGAAAAACTATTATGTTAAGAAGGTTATGAACCAAGGGAAATTGCATATTAGAGTGCTTGGTCCAAGCTTGGGTTTAGTAAGCATGCCAAAAGAATATTATAAGCATCCACATAAAGTGGTGTAAAATGAGTGAGGAAAAGTGCTAGGGTATGCACTTTTCTCCTCTACAATTTAAGTTATTTTAAATTGACTAATATTGTTTATGTAGTGACAAATCCTTTTGAGGCAATCAATGATAATAGCCTAAGTATGTTATTTTTAGTGTGAAAAGAGCTTTTATAATCTAGTTTCCATTTATCTAGTTCCTATACATAGTAGACCTATTCAAACTAGCTTAAGTTCACTTAGTGGTTTAGTTGGCTCACCTCATAGACACATGACACATGCACTTACACTTATCTCAAGTGTTCTACATGTGTCACATCTCTTGGAGGGTTAATCAATGTTTAGTTTAACCTTCATACTTCCTCTGTATCCTACATATAAAGGAGATCATTGTACATTCACATATTTTATGATAGTTTCTGGCTAATTTTTGTTGCTTGAATTCTCTATGGAAGTTCTTGAATTTTTCATTCATAGTTTGTTGCTCCAACATTTTTTTTGACCGAAAAATGAGATTTATCATAATAGTAATGAACTAAATACAACAACCACTAAACTATGATTCATTACCAAACTCAATCCAATCCAATCAATGGAGTACAATTAACACAATGAAATCAAATAAAAAACGATGTGATTACCTTCCTTGTGTAAAACTTGATTTACCTCCATTGTTCTTCGTTGTCTTGATTTTATCTCAATTATGTGTGCACTATCTTTCTTTAAGCTCAAATGAATGAATAAGATGAACAAATGCAAAATGTCAAAGATTTGTGGTTAACCTTCAAAGAGGAATGAGGGCTATTTTAAATGGAGTGGATGATCAAGATCAAGGTGTATGCATTGAAATAAAAAATTAAAGAAATTAAAATAACATGAAAACATAAATAAAGAAATAAAATTTAAATCTCTAATTTACCGATCCCATTGCAAACCTTAAAAAGAAATGATGTGATCTTGTTTTATCTTTGGATGTGGATGCTAAATCTCGACAGCATAACAATATGATTGATGGTTGATTTGATTGATTAAAGATTTTGACATAAATAATTTGCATAAGAAGTGACATTCCAAATGATGAAGAAATTATCTTATTTATAGACTTTTCGAGGAAAAAAAAATAAGAGAAGAGGATGAGGATGAAGAGACTTGAGATAACTGAAAAAGCAATAGATTCAACTCAACTACAAAATAGAAATTTTCATTTTGAAGCATGAAGAGATAATAATGAATTAATTGGTTTGATCAATAGATAATTGTGCACATGAAGTTTCCATTTTGATGACTGAGTTGACTAGTGGATGAAGAAGATATTTCCTAAATGAAGGAAAGTTAATGATTTAGGAAAGATTTAGATTCCAAAATGGAAGAAAGATGAAAGCATTTTAAAAAGATGGAAAGATTGAAAAAAGAAAGTAAGTTTAATAAATAAATAAAATTACTCACATGAATAATTAAATAAATAAAAATATATATTAAATTTTGGAAGAATTTGGAAATTAATTAATTAATTAAACATATTTATTTAATTATGAAGAATGTTAGAGATCAAATAATTAAAGATAACTAATAACTATTTAAAAAGTGGTCAATTAATTAAACAATTAATTAACTTTAGAGAATCTAGTTTAGAATAATTATATGGATAAGAAGAAATATGAACTTAGAGGAATGAGGTTAATGAGGAGAATTTTTTAGTGTCTACACAAGGGTCAAGAATCCTTGAGAGGAATTGATGAATGAGTTACTCGGTGTAGGATTTCAGTTAACTGTTTGTGTGGAGAATTGATTGAAGAGTTAAGGTATTTGATTGCTTCGTTAACTCTCATTGAGTGGGAGTGAATTGATTTGATTGATTAGTAGGCTGACATTGATTATCTAGTCGATTGAAAGAGAGTGTTTGTTATGAATGAGGTGGAAATGCATGAGATAATAATTAATTGAATTTGAGGAATGAGCAAGTGGGAATTAGATAAATAAATAAAATATTTTATTTATTATTAATGAGTGGATAATGTTGAGAGGAAATAGGATAATTAAATAATTAAAGTAATTATTTAATTTATGAAGTGCGAATGTGAAGAATTTAATAATTAAAATAAATTATTTAACTTATTAGAAAGGGGATAATTAAATGATTAAAATAAATATTTAATTTAGAAAGTGGGTGAGTGTTTTTGATTAGGGGTAAAAAACGAGTTTTGATGGGGCCTAGAACCCATAACAAAGGAAAGCAAGTTGCAAATAAGATAAACCATAAACCAACAATAGCTCCACAACAACCTCTAAAAGATTAACATGACTACACACTACAACTAACAAACAGGCAAGGGCCTAATACCCTTAAACAACCTGGTTTTAACCTGGTGTGAATGTTAATTAAATAACTAATAATTATTATTTAATTAATTTCAGAGGAATAAGGGTAATTAACAACGTAATTAAATAAATTAGATTTGTTTAATTAATCAAGAAGAATAAATATTAAGACAAAACTAAATAAATAGGATTTATTTAATTAATCAAAAAAATTAATGATAAAGTGAATTAATTAAATAACATAAAATCACTTAATTAATAGTGGAAATATGACATTGAATATATTTAAATAATTGAACATTATTTAATCATTAGGGAAGGACGATAATTAGTGTTAAAATGTTAGTTGCAGGCTAGGACAATTTTAGGTATCTACACTTATAAATAAAGTTTATTAAATTTTGTATTTAGTTATTTAATATAATTAATACTAATATTTTTTCCATGAGTAATACATTCTTTTGAGGTGGTTAATTAACATTTTTTTGTTCATATGAGTTTGACTATAGATTTTAGGTTGGTGTTAGTATGTAATTTGAGTATTTATTGACTTCAATTTCTTTGATTTAAAGGTTTTTCTTCTTATTTGCTACTTCCTTTAAAGAGTTCTCTCATCATCAACTCCTCTCTATTTATAAAGAGTTATTTCTTCTTCAATGACTCTATCTAAAGTATTATCTTTTCATTGGTACCTCAATTGACATTCTCTCTCCCCGTTGATGACTTTGATCTCTTTATTATTTTCTGATTTTAAAGGGTTATCTCTTCATCAACACCTTTCTTTAAAATTTCTCTATCCTCAATTCATCTTTCGAAAGGAATTTCTCCTCATTGGTGTCTCACTATGAAGTGTTATTTTTCTCTTCTACATTAAGGCTTCTAGCCTCTCATCCTCACTCTAAAGGATTCTTTCCTTATTGGTGGTAGCAATGTAAATTTAGTGCTCTCTCTAGATTGGTTTTTGTGATTATATAATTTAATGATGGCATTATAAGGTCAAAATTACATACTTCATACTTTTCACCTTATATTTTTCAACTCATTCTAGTGGTTATCGTCCCTAGTCACAGACACATTATATAATGCCTAGAATCTAGATTAAGTAAAACATTCAAATGCAAGGATGATCCTATAATATTGTCTCCCACTTTTTGCCCAAAGTGGGACATTGAAATAAGCACTTTCCGTTAAGAATTTGAAATGATGTGAACTAGTGATTTTTTTGCAATTTTATATTTATATTCTAAATGAATTTATATATATATTTAAAATTATTTGTGATTTTTTTACATAAGTTTTGATAACTTGTTTGTTATAGTTAACAATATTTTTAAGAAGTGGCATTTATTTCATAATGCAAAACTTTTAATAAAAATAGGATAAAATTATAAATTCTTAAAGATATATTTGTAACACCAGTATCTAGTGTACATATTTTTCCATAATTTTTTGTTTTATTTTTAATTTTTTATTAATTTTTGACATGAGGTTAATTATAAATTAGACATAGGTTTATTCCATAACGTATAACTTTTTATATATATCCAAACTAACTTTTTTTATTTAAACAACACCAATACTCACTGAGTAGATACTTTTTAGAATTATTACAATTTATTGTATTATTTTTTCATGTGTGTGGAATAAAGATCTTTATGGTCGTTGGAAAAACCTATGTTCAAATAGAAAATAAATATAATAATCAAATTAAATATATTTAAGATTATACTTTCAAGAAAGCTTACTTTGAGGGCTACAATCCTACAAATTATCAAATCTTATTAACTCCATTTTATGGTCCAACCCAAGGTTGGAAACAAAAAAAATCTTAGAAAAAAATGAGGACTAAGGTGGAAAGGTCATTTCTAAGACCTATTTTTGAAGGGTCTTCTAATGAGGCTAACTTCATTCAAGGTAGGTCCTTTCCATGAGAAAAAAAAAAAAAAGTACCTTCAAATGAAGGTAACTTTTGTAAAAGGAAAAAAGGGACCTTCATTCGAAGGTTCCTTTCTAATTCTTTTAAGGTGATTTCCATAAAAGGAATAGAAATGGACCTTCAAACAAAGGTCCCTTTTTAAATTTCTTTCACGGAAATTACCTTCATTTAAAGGTCTTTTTTATTTAAATGAAGGTTCAAGTTTATTCTGAAGAAACACCTTTCAACAAAGGTGTTTGGTAATTTTTTTCTTTGAACATATGTCAAATGCTAATGTCCCACAAGTGGGACACACTATTATGGATCTAACCACAACTAATAACAAATAAATGCAAAATAACTACACAATGGTAGTGTACATGCACATAAATATATCATTACCACATCCAATGCCACATGATATCAAACACACATGGAAGGATGTGTCAGAAATTTAAAGGAATGAAGGAATGATGATGAATATATTAAGAGGGTTGGGTGGCATGCATCCCCATGCAACACTCTCTACATGATGATGAGAGCACTATAGAGATGATAGGATGTTATTGCACTTGATTCCACCAAGATATGGTGTCCTCATGATGACCACTCCTCTAAGGTCATATATGTGATTTGAAAATCCCATGCCCAACCCCAACATCAATTAATGCAAATAATATTAAATAATTAATTAAACAATGATAATGTGATAGGCTTTCCTACTATTTTATAACATAATAAACCATTACATGCATTTATTAACCAAGTCATTCATTCACTTAATAATGTTGAGATGCTCCTCCTATATACTATTTTCACTTCATTTCACTAGGGCACAATAGAATTACTATGAGCATTGTAGTGCCTACCTATTCCTAGCATGTGATGTTAGTGGCAATATTGTATTTCCTATATGTTAAGGTGTTAGATGATCATATTTTGGCATTATTGTTCTATGTCCTAATTCATGTTTCCTCTATGGTTATTTAATTGGTGTTCTTGATTTAAATGGCGCAAAATTATGTATGCGATTTGATGCCAAGATGCTTAAAAGGGGATGGATTTATTTAAAATTAGAGGTATTTTGGGGATGTGTGCATGATGCAAACTTGCCCAAGTGATGATTATTATGCTTTGGTTCATTAATATATGTATTAATACCAATCAAATGATATCATGAAATTTATCATTTAAATGCAATGAAATTATGGATATGATGTTGTACACCATGGAGTATTTATGTGATGCTTCCACTATTTATATGTATGGAGCAGGTACGCTTGACACGTGTGTTGAGTGGTTACAAGTATTGGGTATTCTTCCACCTAGCTCCACAGGTCTGAGTATACCCTAATAGTGGTTATAAGGAGATGTCACATTGGCCATTTATTGTTTTTCCTTACCCATCGTACTTGATTCGAGTGCAAGACCCTTGTTATTTTACCCATGTTGACCTGGATACTGCCATTGTTATGATTCTAAATACCATAACCCTTCTTGTGAATGTCTCGTGAGTGTGTGGTTGATGTTTGTTAAATTTCCCATTTCTATAATTTAATTTAATTAAATGCTTATATGGATTTAATAGCAAAATTATAGGCTAAATGTAATTGGAAAATGAATTTAATTAATTTTCGAGACTTGGGGGTTATTTGTGGGAATTTCAAATGGATAAATGGAAAAATGAGTTATATTAATTTAATTTGATTTGAATCTTGAATTCCACAAGTACTGGGAAATATGTTTTGTATATGCTTAAAATGTTATTTAAATGTGGAATAGTAAATTAGATTCAATGTTAATGTCTTATTCTAGATTTGGGGAAATTAGGGATTTAATGTGATTAATTAGAAAATAAATATATTATTTTATTGGAAAAAGAAAAGGGGTTAAAAAGAAAAAGGGATCCTATTTTCATTTTATGTTATGAAATTAGAGAAATTTTGGAGAGGAAAAACCCTCTTTCCTCCAAATTATGTTTTTTTTTATTGGGTGAGCAATTTGTTGGGAAAATGTGTCTCAACCTTACAATTGCATAAGGTTTACTATTAATAGGTAAGTCTAGGGGGATCATCCTTGTGGAAGGGGGTGTGAGTGTCGTGCACCTTGACGGAGGCTCAAGGACAACACCCCTGAAAGCCAAATTTTATGTATGTTTTATTATTGTAAATTTGGACCGTTCATCATTAGGTATTAGATCTAATGGTAGATATTTTGTTGGCTTGACTTTCCCTAGAAGGAAACCCTATTTTATGAGGGCATTGTATTATGACTATGCATTTTAATGTATTTTGAGAGTCTGATAGCGATCGTGTTGCCTCTAGGTCTCTAGTTGGTGATACTCTTGTGAGAATCTTGCTTTGCAAGTATATTGTAATCTTTGTGATTTTTGAATAAGATATTGGGTGACTTTTGGAGTGTGGGGTTTTTTCTCCTGAAAAGGTTTTCACCACATAAATCATTGTGTTGTGGTATGTATGTTATTTTTGTTTATTTTTGTTCAAGTTTATGTAACTGTTGTAAAGATTTGTAATTTTTTGCATTACCCTTCTCTCAAGCTTAGTGTAGGAAGTTCTTCTACTACCTTAGCTTCCTTACACAATCGAAGGCCAAATTAAGTGGGATCTATTGCATCAAGACAAGAATAGGGAGGATATCATGCTCGTGTGTGGAATCGTGCATTCATGGGGTGTGTTCAAAGTTTTACTCATTTCAAATTTTGGTTGAAAATGAGGTAAGTTTTCCATATCTTCTAAAATGTTTATTGCTTTCCATTTCTAAAGGTTGAAAATGGATTGGTGGGGTGTTAGAACCTCCCAACGTCTTTCGTTCATAGATTTTGACTATAGGTTAATTATTATATGTAAATTTTGATATTTTTTCCAAAATACATCGTTGTCATGCCCAAGTTTTTGGGAAACATGCAAAATGTGTATTTTATAGCTTAAGAGGGGTGTTGGGCATATTTTCCACTAGAGGGTATTCTTAGAATTTTGATTTTGAAAATTTGAATTTTTGAAGAATTCTCATGGTGGTTTGAGATTTTTTTATGGTTTTTGCATTGTGGAATTTTTGGAAAATTTGAAGGTTTTGCATAAAAAATAATGATTTTTTATGTTTTGAATTGTTGAAACTTAATGAAATGTTTTAATATGAATTATGGAAAAATGTTACTAAAATTTGATGAAATTATAAATTATGCATTGATTTATGTGTCTTAACTTGAGTTTGACAAATGTGTTGACTCTAGGACTTAGTCATTTTGCTATGTAATTATGGATGGTTTCCTCCATTGATGGATGTAGCCCAAGTTGAGTGCTTATGTATGCCATTGTGTTCATGTCAATGGATTTGTGATGTGGATCATTGGTTGATGCTTGATTATCTTAGTTATCCTTGTGTGATGTGCTTGATAAATGTTTACTCTGATTGGTGTGAGTATATATCCTTTTTCAATGTGCCTTGTGTGAGTGTGGTTGCGCCTTGTGGAATCTCCTGGCATGGTGGGAGTGAACCTTATTGGTTTTGTACGGTAGGGTGGCGTGGAAACCAACGTTGGGGTTCAAAGGTTCAAGGAGCAAGTTCGGCTTTAATATCCTCTTCTCATTCATTCATTTCTTTGTATTAGTTTATTAGAAGGTATTGCAATTGATTAAGGACATTTGATTCCTTTCATTATTTAATCTCAATGTAATTGTAATGTAATTTGTAAATAAACCTCTCTTGTGAGATGACTTGTAATTCATTTTTTGAAAGTTAGTGTTTTAGCCTAGTTATGTGTCTCGATGTTGGTGTTGGGCACAATCGTAAATGCATATGAATGTAATTATGTGTTGGAGGCTTAAAAGAACTTAGGAACACTTCATTTAGTGTTTAAAATGAATTTTCTGGTTAAATTTCATAGTTGGGTGGCCTAGTACTGTACCTAGGCAGCCCTATTGTAAGCTAAGTTAACCCATTTTTTCTAAAAAAAATTGTCTAACTATGTTGGGGAAACCTGGGGAATCCTAGGGCAGCTTATTTTTTAGGTTGGAAATCTCATAATTTTCACGAAGTGTATTAGGGCAGCCTAGTTTTGTGTTGGGGTGGCCTGGTCCCCATACATTTTCCAAAATGTAAAACCTCTTAACTAGGGCTAGTTAAGGTTTTTCTAAGCCTTCTCCCCTTGTCAAATAATTTTTATGCCCTTTCATTTTCCTGTGTTGGTCATTTTCGTCGACTAGGTCTTAAAAAACATAGTCAAGTTTTCTCTCTTTTTAGTCTTGATAGTTCCCTTCAGTTTCAAGACCTTAGATGGGTAAACCATGTAAATGAAAGATTTTCATCATTATCCTAGGGGTCTATTTATGTTTTTAACTTGTCCTTAAGTTTTTTTTAAGGACTTATGGGTTCTCTTGCATCATTTTTTGTGCACTCTTCTAATGTTGGTTATTTGGCAAGCCTAGGGCTAGGAAGATTGTGCGCCTAGTCTTGTGAAGTCTTGGGAAGGTTGTAAACCTTATATTGGTTGGTATTGTTAGTGTCCTCAACACTTCTCATCAATCTTGAGGGTTGCGTTGTAGTATCCTTCCATTTGTCTGATGCCATGTTGTGATGGGACATCTTGGGAAGTGTATGGTTTGCCTAGAAGTGACCTATGGTCATTCTAGTTTATGGAGAGTTTGTATCTCCTAGTTGGCATTCATGGGTGAAGGTTTTTCCTTGTTTTGGTTGGTTAAGTTATTCTAGATTTGGATTGGAGGTTGATGATTCCCTCATCCTATTCTAGAGTTGTGTTGCAAGAGGACATGATTGTGCATTGTAATTGATCATTGTGTAGGAGATGATCCTACTCACTCTCTCTCTTGTTCTTCTTGGTGGATTTATCCCACATGGTTAGTCTTATATTTTTTCCACCTTTCTTATGCAATTGTGAGGTCATTGTTTTGTTGTTGTCCTTGTGTCATGCTTCATACTCAACACCTAGGTGCACATCTTTGTGCAAGTACATATTGATGGCGTATCTTTGGTGTTGTGGTTGTTGTGTTTTAAAAACAAATTGGTCAAGTTTTTCCTTGTGCTTTGAGCAGGGCATTACAAGCATTTGATTAATTTTTATTATGAAGAATAAGGGTAGAGATTGGGCAATAATAAGATATTTCTAAGGTATATACAACCCTAACATTAGGAGATCTAATAAGTTTAGCTTCAATTAATAAACTTAATACAACTTATTATGAAATATTTATTTTCTTCATTTTTCAACACATAAATTAGACATAGAGAAGGTTTTTATTCAATTATTTATCATGGGAGAGGAGGACTAGATATTCCTTTTACTATTTCATATTAGTTTATATTAATATATTTTATTAATTTATTATGCAATGATAATTGAGCATTATTTAAGGTTACAAATATTTTTTTATTTTTTAGGCGAAAGGCATGAAGCCTATATATTTATATTTATATTATATAATAGCATTTACATGTCATGAAAAATCAGCTTAGTAGAAAGGAGCTGATAGATTGTCAACAAGCACTAGCAGAAAATAGAGTCAGTCAATAAAACTATAAACACCAAAACAAAACCCAAGTGACACCCTATAGGTTGAAATTACTACAAAATTCAGCATAAACTAACTCCCTATACAACAGGAGAGAATATATTATTCCTCCATGAAGACCCCATGAGCAGAGCATTCATCTTCAACCTCAAACCTCTCGATCAAATACAGACCTCGTTGGAGCAAGCTTCATCAAGCCACTGAGAAGGATGAAGGTTGCATAGAGCATGACGAATGGCCAAAGGAGGATGACTGGTGACCCGAGCCAGTGTTAGTAGGATGAAGGAAACCACTGTTTACAGTGCGGGCATGAGGAGCGGGAAATCTTTGGCATCGACCCTGAGCCGGTGAGGGAACATGGAGCTGCAAGTCAAGCCAAACACTCGAAGAAGGTACAAGAGGAGTATGGACCCTTAGAAAATTCAACGCATAAAACTTCTCCCTAATGTCTACTTCTAGAGAAGTGCATATAAACCGTTCCTGCTTCCACAAGGCCTGAATGAGGATGTTGTCATTATGAAATTGCAACGCCAATTTGAGTGCTTCATACACATCCTCAACCCCTTGATTATTCTACACAAAGTTCCTGGGAAACAAGCCACCAATGTATCCATCACCATTGAAAATATTGTAGCCTTGTACAACCTTAAGAACATAATTATCCAAGATATACTGTAATTGCACATACTTTCATGCCAAATCTTCAAGTTCATTCAACAATTGAACCAAATCCATGGCATTGGATAAGAAAAGTGAAATCACTTGAGAGGGGAAGAGAATACGTTGAGCCCTCGAACATGTGACCTCCACCCCCAACACCTCACGGATAGACACCTCCACTCTGCCTCCATCAATTATAAACATGGTCTCCAAGTCTTCTTGGGATAGATAGCTCTCGAACAGATGCTCCCATGTTCTTACATGCAATCCAACCCTCAAATTCTAGGGATGAAACACCATTTCTCTCCACTGGATGGGCCCAAGCTTGGAACTGTGAGTCTATCAAAACCTTGATCGAATGAAAGGAAAAAAGGTGATTAAATAGCTTGTTTGGATATCCCCAGTCTGAAATGATTGCATGCATTAACATGATATAGGAAGATATTAGGTTAATCTTCAATCGTGATCCCTTGATGAATGCTAGCTCGTGTGAAGAGATGGCCACCAAATTCATTATAGATCGAGGCATTTAATAGAATTGTACCTACAACACAACAAAGCATTAGCCAAGATAACCTTTTAAAATTGTGTGGCCTTATTTAGAATTTCAAACAGGTTGCCAGCATTAGCAAATGACGCTGAGGATGTCCTTTCAGCATGGGAGGTACATCATTTAGTGCAGAGCTCTACTCATTACCAAGACAACATACTAAGCACATGCTTTGAGCTCATTCACTCGTAATGAGGTGGCATAAGAGAGAATTCGACCATAGAGATCAGTGGATGTTGTACCTAAGGTGAGTTGGTATTACGAGGTTTTCGAAAGGAGAGGTCATATCTCCACCTAGATACGCCATCATTAGCAATCTTGTTACCCAAAACTTATATTAATCATGGGGTGGGTAATACCGATGCAACATGTGAAAGCCACATGATCATCACCCAACCAAATGGATGCACCCCCTAAAATCACCACATTACAAACACTATGTCCCCTTCACTAGTGATTTGTTCCAGCAAGGCCACGGTGGACAAATTCTTGTCAATCAAAACAAAATCGAGTCCCTATCAACACCAAACCACAACCTGGAACTGCTTACTCGACACTTTGACTAATAGGCAGTTAGTAAGTAGACTCTTTGTCTATTATCTCTTGCAAATGCCAGAATCCGTCCAACCCCTGATCATTATCAACAATGGATAATTCTATTTTATCACAAGCCATGTTTGCTAAAATTTTAGCCAGATTATTACCTTCTCTATATACATGGGATATATGGTAACTCTCAAACTCTCCTAGCAGATTCCATGCAATTTGCAACACATATCTTATAGACCATGTGTAACAAGATTTTATCTTGCAAGCATTTATCACTATCAGTGAATCACCCTCAACATGAATGACTTTAATCTGAAGTTGTTTAGCTAGCAACAGACCATGAAGTAAAGCCAAGGACTCTACTATATTATTAGTTCCTGAGGGAAGAATTATTGTCTTAGCTGCCTTGACAATCCCTTTTGAATCCCTAATGCAGACTCCTGCACCAAAAATGCCTAGATTACCTCTTGAAGCTCCATCAAAATTTAATTTATAATATCCTTCCATTGGCGGTGTCCATTTAACTGTTCCTCTATCTACCTTCTGAATGTGAGGCTTCTTCATGCTACCTTTAAATGGAAAAGAAATATGAACCCAATTTTTTAGAATGCAATGATCCCATGATGAAAACAAAGCTCCTACACTTTTATGTTCAAGAACCCAGGAATTGACTACTTCTGAAATTGATTTCTCTAGAAATACTTGAACATGTTGAATAGAAGATGAGGTTTTCTGAAATCCATTTTTTCCTCTCCCACCATATAGCTCATACTACCAATGTTGGGATAGCTTTCCAAATGCAAGCAAAGAAAGAGTTCTTGTATAAGACAGGCCATGCAAAAAATAAATCCCAGAGTGAGTTCCGTAGAGGAATGAAAAGGTTTAACTTTTGAAGGATAAATGACCAAAAAGACTAAGCAAAATGGCATTGAAGAAATAGGTGGTCATGATCTTCAAGAGCTTGATTGCATAATATACAATTGAAAGGATCCTTAATTCCCATCTTGGCTAACCTTTCACTCGTTAGAGCTCTTTTTCTTAATGCTAACCAAGTAATACTACCTACCTTTGGTAAAACAACACTGTTCCAATAAAAAGAATATTCCCTATGAGAATGATTGGTGTCTTCCTTGCTAATAATTGCCTTATACCCTTGCTTGATTGAATAAGCCCCTATTTTCGATGGGGCTCATAAAATCTGATCTACCTTACCTATCAAGAAGACAACTCTATTAGACATGGTTTGATTCAACATATCTTGTTGGAATTTTGGAATTTGATCCATTGAGAAATCTTTCCATAGCATCCTTCCCAACAAAGGCTCCACTGAACTAACATAATTTGAAAGCTTTTTTCCCCAAAGGTGAGAAAACACCAGGATCGTTGACTGCAATTCTTGACAGGCTCCTAAAGGTGGAAGACCATTCCATGAGTCCCTCCAGAAGTCAACCTCAACTCCCTTATTGACCTCCCAGGAAATGTGTGAAGTAATCACTTTCCTGCATGACAGCATGAAATTCCACATAGTTGATCCCTGGGGAGGGTTGGCAACTGTGAAGATCCTTTTGGGATCCCTGTTATCAAGATATTTTGCAGTCAACAAGGAACACCATTTTGAGTCTGATTTGGAATACATTTTCCAAATGAGTTTACCTCCAAAGGCTTGATTACGTTTGGAAATATCATGCAAACCCACACCACCTTTAAGTTTGTCTAATGCCATACTTTCTAAGGATACTAGAGGTATTTTTTAACCGTCATTCATATTCCCTTTCCAAAGGAAACCTCTAATAATTTTCTGAATTTGGTGCACAATTGACTTACGAGCCCTTAAAACTGAAATGAAGTAATTGGGTATTGCAGAAAGAACAGATTTGATTAGGAGGATTCTACTTGAAAATGAAAACCAATGAGCCTTCCAAGAAAAAATCATTTGCTTTATCCTTCCAATAATTCCTACCCAAAACGCTGGTTTGATGGATCCCGTGAAAAAAGGCAGACCTAAGTACTTACATGGAAGTTCTGCTTCTTGAAAACCCAGAATTCTAATAATTTTCCTTTTTACAACAACTTTAGCATTAAACACATAAATATTTGATTTATGTGCATTCACTATTTGCCCTGAAACCAAAGAGTAACTGTCTAAGACCTCCTTGATCTGAACAACTTCTGAAATAGAAGCTTTACCATTCAAAAGTGTGTCATCATAAAATAAATTATGGGTGACTGATATATTCATTTGAGGGATCAGAATACCATTCTAGCTACCCTTGGCATGCTTCTCTTTGATAGTTCTGCTCAGAGCCTCAACCATAATTATGAAAAGAAAAGGTGACAAACGATCACCTTGACAGACACCTTGTGTTGCTTTAAAGAAACCACAAGGGGAACCATTAACTAAAACTGAAAAATGTGCACCAAATAGGCAAGAAAGAATCCACTTACATCGTTTCTTGGAGAAACCAAACTTATCCAGCACCTTAATAAGGAAGGCCCAATCCACTTTGTCGTAGGATTTCATCATATCAAGATTTATAATAAAGGATGATAACTTATTTGAATTGATGGAATGAAGAACTTCATGTGCTATTAAAGCCCCTTCAGAGGTTTCTCTTCCTGGCACAAAGCCACCTTGTTCTTGGGATATGATTTTTGGAATTAAAGGTTGCAACCACAAGTAGATTGCCTTAGTAAAAGTTTTATACACTGTGTTGCATAGTGATATAGGCCTGAAATCTGCAAAAGTTTTGGGATATGACACTTTTGGAAGAACAATAATGTTTGTGGCATTGAAGTGTTTTAACATTGATCTCGATCTGCGTGACTCCTCCAAGGCCAAAAGGATGTCTAGTCCTAAAACATCCCAACATTTCTAAAAAATAAATGATGTGAATCCATCCAGACTTGGAGCTTTATCTAGAGACATTTAAAATACCACTTTTTTGAGCTCCTCTAAGGTGAATGGTTTGAGAAGAGCATCATTGTCACTTTGGGAAATTAAGCTTGGCACTGCAGAAAGAAGATCATTTTCTTGGTGACTGTCCTGAGCATTAGGCTTGAGAGGAGCAAGAAGATTCATGAAGAAGCGAACACCCTCTTTCTATATTTTTTCAGCATTGTTTAACTGATTCCCCGAGCTAACCTCTTGGATGGAAAAAAAAAATTTAGACGCCCTCTTTTGCTGAGCTGAAGCATGGAAGAATTTTGTATTGCGATCCCCATCTTTCAGCCATAATTCACGAGATTTTTGTTGCCAATAAACATCTTCACGCTTGCCCAATTCTGCCCACATTTGTTGAAGCTCCTTCTATTTCTCATATATGACAGCATCCAAACCATTTTGGATGATGTGCTCATGGAGAACCTCTAACTGTTTTGTTACTTCTTCCTTCTAGACAAAGATATTCTTAAAGGTACTCGCATTCCACTCCTTTATCTTCCCCTTGATATATTGCAACTTCTTGAAAAGCTGAAACATCTTTTTACCTATTTGGATAGGAGCACTTACCCACCATTGCGTTAGTAATGGCAAAAAATGATGGTGTCTAAACCACATTTTCTCGAATTTGAAGGATAGTTTATGCCTTAAAATTCCTACTGGCCTTTTTATAGACAACATTATGGCATAATGATTAGAGTCCAAGAATGGTAGGATTTGGGAGGCCAAACTGATAGAGGAACAAACCCAATCTTGTGAGACTAAAAACCTATTTAACCTTAGAACAATTTGACATAAATCTTTTCAATGGTTTGTCCATGTGTACTTCCCATTTTCCAAAAGCATATCCCTCAATGCATTATCATAAATGAAGCACCCAAAATCTGACATCGGTTTTGGAGGTGGGAAAATTCCTCCTTTCTTTTCATTCAGTGACACTATTGTGTTAAAATCCCTTGTTACTAAAAACTTTTGATTTCCCATGCCTTGAATTACTGCTGTGAGCTTATCCCAGACACACTTTTTGTCAAGTGCAGTTGTTGGACCATAGACACTGAAGAGCTTAAACTCGAGATCAAAGCTGCTTACATCTAAAAGCTTCTAGTTAGTATTAGAACTAAGCACACCCATAGTTACTATTTTTGGATCCCATAAGGCTATTAGACCACCTGAAGGCCCTTGGAATAGCACTGCAACAACTTTCCACTTACTCCTTTTAGAAACTATTGACTCAAACCCTTCCTTCGATAACTTAGATTCTTGAAGAAGGAAAATGTCTGCCCCAATAACATCAATTTGATGTTTGATGCGGACATTTTTTTCAGAGGCATTGATGCCTCTGACATTCCAAGATAAGATCTTCATTGCACTCAAGGAGAGAAACAAGCTCTCCTCGGTCTTTTGCTGATTGAGAGACTTCCATCTAGAGTGTCCTACAAACCTGATTCGATTTCCTCTTTCATTTTTTTTGCTTTTGATTTCCTACCTCTTTTGATTGGAGCTTTTTGTGCAAACTTATGAGAAATCAGTGTTTGAGCTAGAGACAATTCCTGGGAAAAGTAAAATTCAACTTCTGTAGTTAAATCCACATCACAGTGTTCGTCAATGCAACTCTCATATGAATGAAAACCAAACTACATTATTTCACCCCTTGAACCCTCCTCCTCCTGTAGTATTTCATTTGCAATCTCATCAAATAGCTCAGAACCAATTGATTCAAGCAATTTTGTGCAATGCTATCTAGACTATCATAAGATAGTTGTTCCTTAGATTGGCGGTTCTTCGAACAACCACTCAATCTCATCTCCACAGATTTAGGAGGGCATCGATTTCCCAAAAATTGTAACCCCTGTTGTGCTTTCAAAATTTCTACTTCATAGGAAGTACTATTTTGAGGTATTTTATGACATGTGACAAACACTTTAGGAAAATACTGAATCATTCTCAAATAATCCACAACGAATAGGCAAAAATTCTGCAATTGGGCAAGTGAGACAAAAATCCTGGGTGGTCCAGAGGCTATTAGGTCTATACGGGAGCATTTTCTACCAAATACAAAAGAAGAGCCACCCACCTGATGATTTTCATCTTCTCCTTCAAAAGCTTCCTTCCCCTAAGTTTTCTCACCCTAAAACCACTTTTCTTTGAAGACCTGATTTGTGTTATGAGAGTCATGAACTTCAGGATGTCTCCCTAGACCTTGATTGGTGATATGGGAGTTATGATCTTCATAAAAAGAATATAGATCTTGGAAACCCTAAACATGGTTAAACTGACTATTCTGCATACTTTTAGCTGAACCTTTCTGCAACTATTCCCTTAGCAAATTGATCAATGCAAGAAAACGCATCAACCACATGATCTAAACTATGATATGCAGAGCAACAGTTGTGGTGATTTTCAATTATTATCTCTTGCTCCCAAGATCCATGCTTAGTTTTAATAAAAATCTGACTCGGGGAGGGTTTAGAGGTATCCAATAAAATACACACCCTAACAAGCAAGGATGGATTAGAAAATAACTCTTTATCATGCTTGAGAAATATGCCAACTTGATTAGCCATGAACTCTATCAAATTCAACTCTCTTTATGCAAGTGGTAAAGAATGTAATTGGATCCAAACTGGCATGAATTTAGCACAAAAGAGGGAGGGTTTGAAATTAGGCATCCATAAATTCATGCATAAGCCAGACCCTTCATAAATCCATGATTTGACTTTAAAGATTGTATCCCTCTGCTTTTTATTATAAAAAAGTACACTAAAGACTCCCACCTTTTTATCTAAGTAAAAAAAATTTGAAACCCCTTCCCACTCCTTAAACAATAAATCTTTCAGAAGATCAATGTCAAGGGTTGTATCCCAAAACTTATAGATTAATGCATGACTACAAAGATCAGAGACTTGATTCTAGAGAAGCTCCTCTAAAAATGTTATTTCGACCACTGCCTTTGTGTTTATTAAGACACCATTCTATCGGTTGAGTAGATGCGTAGAAGAATTTTTGTCCAACTAATCCTCTTTGCAAACATCTTTTCGTTTCCACTGCAATACAATATTTTTCTTATTTTTTCGTCTTCTTATTCTTACCATTCCTCTTATTTTTCCTTTTCTTGCTCTTGCCATTCCTCTTAGAAATAGTCTGGTGGGCTTTTGCAAGCGACTTTGATGCCTTCATTTCTTGGAAACCTTGAGAATGCTCGGGATGCTATTGTTGTAAAGAAGCCCTATCTGTAAAACCTGCCTTTGCCTCAAAAGAATCATTACTTTTTCCCGCTTGAGGCTTTGGATTGAAGGGAACTCCTTGATGAAGACATTGATTAGCATCCTTAGAATGTTGATCCGCACAAAATGTGTTCTTGGAAGATTTCAATGTAGCCTCTTCATCCGTGTATGACCGCTGGTATAGAATTGAGTTTGTATCATACTGCCTATCTTTGAACTCCCTATTGTATAATGTGTCTATTTCACATAAATCAATGATCGCTTGACCATGTTTGATAGTAACCCTATGCGCAAGCAATGGAACCCAATTCGGGCATGAAAACCTTTGACCTTTCCTAGAAAACCCACTTGAATTATGACCACCACGATTGCCAACGGGGCCTAGATTGGTGTCGACTTTGATGATGTTGGACTCTGCCATGACGACGAGGGTTTTTGTCTTTTTCTGTAAGATAGTCATTGCTTTGTCATTGTTGCTCTGACATTGCTCTTTAAATTTGGTGTAAAGGTTACAAATCATTAAATAATATAATATATAATAATAAATATTTAATCAAAATTTATTTATGATTTCTTATAAACTCACTTTTTCTTATAATTTTTTTTTTTCACATTAATACAAGTGTGATTAACATTTACATCTATTATGACAACATTGTGTATGACATAAATTTTATAATATCATATTATTTTAATAATGTTTGAACCCCAAAATTGTTTATGAGTAACAAGATAAACTTGATTAATATTATAATAATTAGCATCATTTAAATGGTGAGTGAGTGCATGCATGAGAAAAATCACTTTTCTTTTGAACAATATAACTCAAATGTTACACCATTTGTATTTGCATTAAAAAAATGATTAAAATTTACATCTATTTTATGATATCATTGTGTATAACATAAATGATTATAATTATATAACTGTTTTAATAATACATTTGAATCCCAAAAATAGTTTATAAGGAACAAGATAAACTTGATTAATATTATAATTATTAGCATTATTTGAATTGTGTGTTTGTAACAAGAACCTTAAGTTTTACATCACACACACCCATAATTATGATAACAAATTTGGTTACTATTAACACTTTGAGATGTGTGTGTCAAAAATCTATTTTTCTTTTTTAATAGATAATGATCTCCTTGTATATTATCACACATAATACATTGGAATATTAAAACTGAATTATGTTATTAAACATATTATATTCAATTTATTATTTGCAACCCTAATTCATATATATATATAAATATAGTAACACATAAAAGTAAATGGAAGCTCCAATTGTTCATTCCATACATTTATAGTTTCTTGCGAATTTATATTTCCTTATAACAATATAACTCAAGTGTTACACCATGTTTGCATTTACATTAAGACAAACCTGATTAAATTTACATCTATTTTACCATAAAATTATGTACAACATAAATTGTAATATTATGTATAATAATATTTTAACAATGTTTGAACCCCAAAAATGGTTTATAAGGAACAAAGCTAAAATTGATTAATATTATGATTATTAGCATCATTCGAATTTTGTGTGTACAAAAAACTTATGTTTTGCACTACACATATGTAATATATATGTATTTATGTTATAAGGATAAATCATTTGATTGCTATTAACAAGTCAAGAATGTGTGTGTGTAAAAATAATAATTTTATTTTTTAATATATAATGTACTTCTTGTATATTAGTACACCTAATGGATTGAAACCCTAAAATGAAATTATATGATTAAGCTCATTATATCCAATTTATTATTTACAATTCTAACTCATATATAAACAAATAATAACATATAAAATTAAATGGAAGCTCTAATTTCTTGTTTTATTTATTTTTGTTTTTATTTGTAGGCATGAACATATTAGTGGCCAAGCAAGGATTATAGGACATGGAAGAGATTGCACGAGAAGCAAATTTAGAAGGAGGTGAGCAAATGACAAGCAAACCAATGAAGAGTGAGAGGAGAGGGGCAATGGAAACACCTATGTTTCTTGTGACCCCTATAAGGGTCATGACCACCACAATGTGGGATCACACCTCTTATTGGGACTATGCCCTTATTATGGGGTAGTTTGTTCTCCACCTCCTTTTGCAAGTTTTTTATTTTTTTGTTAAATTATATTTTCATATACAATTTTATTAAAAATTTCTCTATATTTTTATCTTAAAAAAAAAAAACTTCTCTCTTGCAAAGCATCAACTATTAGGTCATGTAGATTTCCATGCATGTGTGCACACCAATCAATTAATGTACTTAGCATGATCTATATATAAACTATTTTATTTAAGAAATAATTTTGTATTTTGTATATATTATTTTCATACATTTTAGATGACAAACAACATGTGATTTTAAATCTTGTTTAAATGACAATTATTTTATTGACATGAAATAATCGAAAGAACTATTCATTTTTTGTAAATATATTGATGATATTTGTGTGTGCATGTATACATGCAAACACACATACATATGTATGTATGTATGTATGTACATGTATATATAGACAAACACATACGTTCTTTTGATTAGTTTATATATGTACATATATACATGTATACATATGTATATATATGTGTGTGTGTTTGTATGTATGTATGTATGTACATACATACATACATGCATGCATACACACACACACATATATATATATGCATCTAAATGTGTATATGTGTGTGTATATATATGCGTGTATATATGTGTATAGATGTGTGTATATATGTGTATATGTATATATATATATATATATATATGTATATATATGTGTTATGTATGTGTGTATGTATGAATATGTGAGTGTATACATACATATACATTTGTGTGTGTCTATGTGTATGTGTGCATGTATATGTATAAATCATTTCTTATTTTGTATATATCCTTTCATGTATACATACACACACATAATGTATGTATGTATGTATGTATGTATGTATGCATGTATGTATGCATGTATATATGTATATATGTGTGTGTATACATAGATATGAGTTTTTTTGTATGTCCATACGCATGTATCTATATATAAATCATTCCTTTTTATGTATATATCCTTTTATTGAATTTTATATGACCTATAATAGTAAATCTTATTTAGATGATAATAATTTTATTGACGTGTGATTTGAATATATAATATGATCAGTTGTAAAAGATATTGGTATGCATGTGTGAGTGTGTGTGAGTGTCTATTTTCAACAATAGGTATGTGTATATATTCATTCATAATATTTTAAGTAATGTATATTCATTGTAAATAAGCTTCAAAAAATAACAAATTGATTTAAAAGAATCTTACACTTTATCAAGAACCAATATTTATTTTATAATATAAATATAAAGCTCAATTTAGTTTTTAATATCTTCGCCTACCCTCATCCCAAACAAAAGAAATTACATTTATATTTTTTACTCAAAAATAATTATCATGTTACATGCATACATATTCTTCTAAAAGGTGACACTAATAAAATAAACCAATGGACAAATATTTTTCTTTCAATATGAGCTCAAAATAAGCTTGAGGATAATGCCAATGAGGAGAGTGCCCTCTAACCTACCAAATGGCTTCATCAAGTCATACAAGAAGTTAACCATCCCCTAAGCTAAAAAAACTAATTAGGAATGATTGAAAAAGCAACAAGAAAGAAACCAAGCTGTATAATCCAAGTATTTATATAGAGAAGGAGGAAAAAATCATGAAACCGATAAGGATAAACCTCTATTAAATTCATACAAGAGTGGTTACTTATACCCTAAATTCATTCCAAGTGAATTTATACAAAGCACATAATGTTGAAAATTACATACCTACAATTTTAACTCTATAAAAGTGTAAGGTGAAAGAATATGGTGGAAAGTTTTATAAAACCCTAAATTTTACATGCTACAATAGAACATGACCCTACAAATAAATTTATTACTAATGATATGATCCTTCCTCTAATATATTAACCAAATAATAGAAATATATGGTATAAATAAAACATAGAGTAATATTTCATTCAAATCAAATAATTATATTACAAATATCACACGTCTCTTCCAAGGGAAACCTCATATGATCATTTCTCAATAAAAAATATTCAAGGTATAAACCCTTCCTCTCATCTAAGCCTTTTATTTAAACTAATTTTTTTAGAAAGAATAACTTCCTATGCATGTGGAATAAATAATACTAGTTAAAGGTGTCATGCCTACATTTGCACATGGTCATGAAAAATGAACCAATATTTTTTTGCATAAAACACTATCCGTTTAATTCTACCACACTCAACATGATAGAGTAGTGTGTGAATCTATTGAAATTAGATATACAAAGTCACGAAACAAGGGAAGGGATAGAAAAAGTGGATATTGCAAAACTCATTTCACACACCCTATGATATTGAGGGTAACCCAACTAGGGTTTGGCTTCCTTATACAAGAAGCCTTAAGGGAGGACCTTCTCAAGGTACATTCCCTCTAGTTTTTCTAATCAAAAGTGATTTGGTCAATCCTCTAAGGTGAGACCTAACTCCTAAAAAAACTACCTCATAACTAAGCTATAGTTCACATTTAATTTTGTACATTTATCTAATTTAAATATATTAAATTGTAACTTAATAATTAATGCCAAATCAGCTCTAGGAAATAATCTCAATAATTAATTGCACTAACCCTTCAATTTAAATAATAAATAAATCAATGGTTCACTTTTCTAAAGCATTTAATTTAACTAAATTAAAATGATATTAAAATATAAATTTATCTAATCCTCGACTGTTATTTTAAATTTCTTTAAAAGCTAATATTTGAAATTAAATTACCATATAATTAAATTTTAATTTTTTTACTTAATTAAATATTATTCATTTTCAACTAAATTAATTGATTAAATAATTTAATTAATTAATTAATTAATTCATAATAAAATAATTGATTAAAATACATGTTAAATAAAACAACATCTAACATTAGATTGTTTCAACATTAATAAATTTCAATTTCTCCTAAAGGTCAATAAAAATTAATCCTACTTAAAGAAGTTAATAGTTTTCTTAAACTCGCTTAGTGGTCTAAATAATTAGGGTAATGTTGTGTGGTCACACAACACACCCCAAGTTACCTTCGGTAACCCGGGGACCCAAATGTTCAAAATTTTCCCGATTGGTTAATTAAAGGGTAATCCCATGATTATGTTCCATGCAAGGTAAAAGTCTACAAGCACACATAATGTTCGAACAAAAGACCTAAATTGGGTTTTAATTACTTTTGGTGAGTATAGACTCAAGATACAAGAAGAAGAATTAGTTGAGGAAGTGTCTGATAGTGGATAGTGGGGAACTTGAAGAATAATGATATGAGTTTATGGTAAAGTTGGCGGAACTTAGTTTTTTTGGACCTTCATTCTCGATATTTTTTTCTCAGAAGCATAATTCATCATCGGAGGCAAGAATTTCATGTGAAGAATCTGGCGTTTTGTTATTGCAGGTTTTTGAAGATTAAAAAAACTCGATTCTCTTTTACCCGCATTCTCATGCATTAAAGGGTAATCCCATGATTATGTTCCAAGCAAGGTAAAAGTCCATCAGAGTGTGTATGATATAAATATCAAGATAGATCTAGGTTGAGGTAAGTGTATCGAGAAGTACACCACATCAGGTTTAGATAGATAAAGTTTCTTGAGGTTCAAGTACTGTAAAGCGCCTCGAAGATTTTCTTAGCTAGGAAAAATTCGGCAGAGCATGGTTGATAGGAGCATTAAATTAGGAAGTGTGATCAGGTTGGAGTAATTGCTAAGTAGAAAACACTAAGGGCACAAAGAATTGATATCCGGTCAAGTATCATCCAAAGAATAGGGATTTGGGAAATCTTTCTCCAAAAGAAACATCTGGTATCAAGTTGTGAATTTTTTGGACTCGAAGGTTTTAATCTTCCAAATCTTAGAACCCAAAAACTTTTAAATCATAAAATCAAAAAGCTAGAAATAATTGAAGGAAAATTATTTCTATGCTTATAAAAACACTTTGCAAGTGGTTTAAAATGAATTAATGTGAGATTTAATAATGGTTTGTTTCATGAAGTGAATTAATTAAGAGTGTAACATTTTACTTGATAAATATTGTGAAAATGATGTAGGATGCAGGAATGATGAGTGTCGAAGGAAAGTTGCTGTATGTAAAAGCTAGTATCTATGAAAGTTGTTAAGAGAAAACAAAAGTGGTAACAACATTCAAAATAACCAAAACAGAGCCCGATACTAATTAACAAAGGAGGTGTCCAAAAGAAAATAATGGGTAGATGAAAGAATTGATCTAGGTTTTTGGTAAAGTTGGCGGAACTTAAAGTTTTTCTAGACCCATGTTCCTAGAGATTTTTCCCAAAAGCAAAACTCATCATCAAAGGTGAGAATTTTGTGTGAATAGGTTGGCATTTTATTATTATATGTTTTTGAAGATTAAAAGAACTTGATGCTCTTTTACCCGTGGTCTTGCACATCCAATGGTCATTACTGAAAGTCAAAGGAAACTTTGACCAAAACTTCATGAAGGTAGAAAATATATGTTGGCATGTTAGTTGTGCTTAGGTGTTGTGTGTTACATTTTGATTGGCTCATTAACATTGACCCATGTGCTTTTGAATCTAACTCTTGCCTTGTGTTCTATAAAAGGTAGGGAGTTTTTCTTTTTGAAGGATCAAATTTTTTTGAGCTCATTAGACTTAAGATTGGCATATCCCCAAATTCCTTCTATTTCATGTTTCACTAGTAGAATTTGGAAAATAAATGACTATGTGACTAAAAATTTTAGTCACGACAACTAAAAATGATTAAATTCTACTCATTTTTTGCAACACATCTATAAATGACTAAATACATGACTAATTTGATCATCAGATAAAATCACAACTATAAATGACTAATTTTTTGCTTCAAACTTTATTTTTTGAGAGAAAATCTTCCTATCCATCAATTTAGGCTTTAGCCGACACTTATGCATATAAATTTATATATATATTTTATAAATGTGTAACAAAAATCAAACGATATAATTAAAACCACCATTTTCTCGTAGTTTTTAACTACTGCTTAGAATAAATTGTCTAGGAAAAAAAACAGAGGTTGAAGGGTTTTGAAGATGGAGATATTGAGCAATAATCGAAGGGCTTTCCCAGTGGAGGAATCTCCTGCCAGTAGTGCTTCAAAGTACAGGTCTAGAATGTGGCCAAATCTATACTTTTATCAGACAACTCCCCACTTGGAAACTTGTATGTCTTGAGGATTTTGAGCTTTTTGATTTGGATCATCTTAGAGGTAAGAAAACCATTCTTAATTTTTTTAAAAAATTTGGATGTATATGTTGTGCCTATTGGGTGTTTTTGTGAAGTACTATTTGGCTATTTGAAGTTTGTGATGTTGGTTGTTTTGTTACTGAATATCTGGGTATGTTTAAAAATTGATGCTCAGTATTTTTTTTATTGGTTGTTTGGGTATTTTGATGCTAGGTTCTCACTTGAAATGGGTATTTAAAAAAAATGCTATTGTATATTTTTTCGCTATCGAGATAAAAAAAAATTTAGAAACAAATGAGGTCTTAGCCTTTTTTGGTATTACACAAAGTTTTCTAAATTTTGATTTTGTTATCATTTTTCTCGGGCATTAAAAAAATTGGTGTTCAGTGAACCCTTTGTAATTGACTATCTTAGTATTTAGAAAAAGGATGTTGGGAATTTTCTTTATATGGGCATTTAAAAAATGTGGTATTGGATATTTTTTTTGCTATCGAGTTAAAATTATTTTGAAAAATGGACAATGTCTCAATCCTTTTGGTATTGCAAACCCATTAATCTGCTAAAGTTATGGTTTATGTTTCTACGAAGGCCTAGGGTTTGTACCCTATTCATGCTCTTACCAATGCTTCTATTAGTATTACAAAACAACCTTAAATCTTGGATCAGAAAATTATTTCTCTTGACAGGGTGTGGTATGATCTTGGATTGTATCCTAGAGTGTGTGGGAAGCTTGTGTTTGATCATTAAGGTATGTAAACCTGATCAGGGAAATGTATCCTATATAGCATGGGTATTTCTTTAATACTTCCCATAATGGTTATTAGAAGATCACATTATTATAATTTGTGGTAACCCAAGATTGCATTCAAGTATGTAACAAATGTGGTTTGTAGTTTAAGTTGTACACTTTTAAGTAGCATTCATAAGGTTTAGAAAATCTTGACCACTCCCTAGAATAGCCCATTAAACATGGTTTGTGCTTGAATGTACTGCATAATTGATATAACAAAACCACCCTACATATCAACTGGAGTTATAGGCTCTTTATTGCAACAAGAGGTAATCGCTCTTGGATCATGCTATCATTACATCATAAGCTGTTAAACTTGAGTCAACCTGAATGCACCCAATGATGATTGACACCTAATTGTGATGATAGTGATTTATACATGAATTTTGCTCATATGAGTGCCTCCATTTCTATCACAATATACCCACATTAAACATGGGTCACACATGAATGCATCTTGTATTTGTTATAGCACAACTATGCCACATGACCAATAGATTTATGGATCACATAATTATAGTCACAAGAATTTGTTCCTCAGTTGTTCTCTTATGGTGATTCCATTACCATTACAACATCACCCTTTGGACTTATATTTCTCAAGTCCTTACATTTTGTATTTTCTCTTTGGATGGATGACAATTCAATGGAAAGGATTTGTATGCAAGTCATGCTCATATAAGTGCCTTTGTCACCATTACACAATAGTACATTGGAATTTCCTTTCTTGAACCTTTACTTTGGTTTTTGTTGTTAGGGTTTCTTAGTGATTATTTCATTTCCACATGGCATATTATTAAAAGAAACCAAGACGAAAAACATTTTGTTTTTAGTTAACACCTACTAACACACTTTTGGAATAAATGTTTGACTACATTACTTCGAGTGAAGAATTTTGTTTTTTTCTTATAATACATTCATTGAGAGTTGTAGTAGAAAGCTTCTTATGTTGAAACCCATCCTGTAAACTTGTTTTAAGCTACATTTAGGAGGATTCATGGATTTTTTTGTGATTTATACAACTTTTGTTTTGATAATAAATGACATCGGATTCTTTTTGAAACTAGAATGATTTATTAATTATGGTTTTATGATGATTAAATGTTTTATTTAGAAGGGGTTAATATGTGGCATTTTTATGTGTAGGAAGAATAGATTGTGATGCAATGGTTGGGTATGGACGGTCAGGAAAACTTGGATTTCTATCAGTGACATAACCAGGTTGGAGAGTACCTTGAGCAAGTGTGAAATAATTTCGAGTGTTTTCATTGGGAAGAAAAACCTAAGTGTAGGAATACAAATGTTGGTGGACTGAAACATTAGTCTCCACCTTATTACATCTTAGGAGTGAGTCGATTACTCTGGATTCCTAGTTGAACGCTATGAATATCCAATAGGGAAAGTTCCTACATTCTAAAGATAAAATCATAAATCTACTTGGTCCAATTTGAGGTCTGAAATATTCGACAGAGAAAGTTCCTACATTCTAAAGAAAAAATAATAAATCTGCTTGGTCCAATTTGAGGTCCAATTGTAAGGATTTGTCTTTTTAATTATACTTTCTGAAATTTGGATTGATAAAAAATGTTACTTTAGAATTATGGTATTGTTTTTCTTCTAATGTTTTCAACCCTCATTTTAGGGAAGATCTCTGAAGATGGTTCCTTCATATGGAGACTACACTTTTCCACTATAGGTTTTGTCTAGAAACACCAGAAGCTTAGGTACTGCCATACTCAAAGAAAAAGTAGGAGTCATGCAATGATGAGATAATCATTTTTGGAGCTTTGGTTAAGAACTTTAAATGTTTGGCTATGTGCACAAAGAATGTTCATGGAGGAGTGTAAACTTCCTTACAAAGCAATTACCACAACAAAGTTTGAGGTGAATTGCACATGTTATTTTATGCTAATATGGATATGTTCTAACTTGTAGTTAATCATTGTAGCATAATAGATAGGCTAAATAGTTTTTCATATACCATTGTTTCTAATTCAAAATTGCTTGCTCTTTCACAATCATTTGCTTCATTTATTTGATCTAAGACAACTTACTGTATAGAAGATTCTCTTAGAATCACAGTAAAATCCTTTATTCTCGGAAGATTGTTCAGAATCTTCCCATCATAACAATGATTAAAAGCATCAACCATTAACCTGAAATTTGCAAGAGTTTCATCAAATTCTACTTTTCTACTCTCTTTTCCATTCTGAATTTAATTCCCAATTTCATCCATGTAGAACTTCCTCACCCTGTAGATCCTGTTGTTAGCCATAACTTTGCTAGGTGTCAAGGATAGCTTTGAGTTTTTACCCAAGCAACAATTGACAAAATTCGGCCTTAGCAGATAAAATGTGTTGAAAATCTCTTTGAAGTTATTCAGGAATAGAGTTCTTGAGAGTATAATGCATTGTTTTGAATTAACCTTTTTGCATGAATTACATATCTTTGATCGGCTATTTTAAGCTTGATGACCTTCATCAAGAATGAGCAGATTTGGGTTTTCTAAAAATAGTTTTCCAATATGCTTAGCCTCTTCAGGAAGGCTCACATTTGTCTCACAAGTTAGGTATAAAAAAATATTGTAGCCAATAACAAGCACACTTTTTCTTCTATGCCACTCAAAAAGCATCACCAAATACCTCAAATTTTTCATTTTTTTTCCCATGATCTGGTTACTCTTAGCTAGTTTTATAATCTCTTCATATTCACAGTTTGAATGAATTTCATTTCAAAAGGTGCTTGATTTGCCTCTGTGAGTGGCATAGAAGAAAAAGTGTGCTTGTTATTGGCTACAATATTTTTGTATACCTAACTTGTGAGACAAATGTGAACCTTCCTAAAGAGGCTAAGCATATTGGAAAATTTATTTTAGAGAGCACATGTTTGCTCATTCTTGATGAAGGTCATCAAGCTCGAAACAGCCAATAAAATATATGGAATTAATGCAAAAAGGTTAACTCAAAATTGTGCATTATACTCTCAGGAACTCTTTTCCAGAATAACTTTAAAGAGATTTTCAACACAGTGTATCTAGTAAGATTTTCAACACATTGTATCTGACAAGGCTGAATTTTGTCAATTGTTGCTTGGGTAAAAACTCGAAGCTATCCTTGACACCTGGTAAAGTTATGGCTAACAATAGGATCTACAGGTTGAGGAATTTCTTCATGGATGAAATTGGGAATAAAATTCAGAGTGGAAAAGTAGAATTTGATGAAACTCTTGAGAATTTCAAGTTAATTACTGATGCTTTTGTTCATTGTTATGATGGGAAGATTTTGAACAATCTTCCCAAAATAAAGGATTTTTTGTGATTGTGACAAAATCTTCTATACAACAGGTTGTCTTAGATCAAATAAATGAAGCAAACAATTATGAAAGAGCCAAAAAATTTGAATTTGAAATAATGGTGTCTTATGTATAGACTCCCCCTATGATTTTATCCAAGAATAATGTATAGCAATTTTGAATTAGAAACAATGGTATATGAACAACTATTTAGCCTATATGTTATGCTACAACAATTAACTATAAGTTAGAACATATCCATATCAGCATAAAATAGTAGGTACAATTCACCTCAAACTTTGTTGTGGTAATTGCTTTGTAAGGAAGTTTGCACTCCTCCATGACCATTCTCTATGCACATCAGTATGTTAGTTATTATCTTGATCCCCTTTGTGATCAAAAGAACAGTGAAGTTCATTGCATAAATCATGACCATTTTGCAGTGCTATGATCCAGTGCTCTTTTACTTCTTACTCAATGTGTTCTCAATCACCATGTGCAAATGACTTAGAGGACATATCTTTTTCACCATTTGACAATAAGTTTCATTATTTTTGGATTGTTTGTTATGATTTAATCACTATTTCAAAGTGTTCTTACTTTCTCAGTCCTATAGGACAAAGGACAATTCACAGTTTGCAACTCTCTAATAATGATATTCCTTTCAATGACCTCAGTCACCTAATTCAATATGTTGTCTTCTTTATTTCTCAGTACTAACAATGCCTACACAGTTTTTTCTCAATCATAGTTACAGTTCTCTTTCATTTGGAGATATTATGTTGCTTAAATAGTAATGTTTCAGCGAATTCATATTTTTTCTTGTAAATATCTTGTTGCACTTGTTGAGTTTTGTTGTGCATAATATCTAGTCAAGATGCCTTCAAATGGATCTCTTTTGTAGAGGCAGTAGGATAACAGTGTTAACAAAATAATAGTGTTAGTGAGAGATATGACAATATATACAATGAGAATGGAAGGTATAATGTTTTGAAAGTAAAACAATCATTTATCTACTCAGTTCTTGACACAAGTTTTTTTGGTACATAAGATAGCATATAATGTACTCTATTCCATAGTATCCACCTAATTTAATACCACCCATAGAAGCAATGACTAGGAGCATATGTGCCCTATATTTTGCAACCCAAATGTGTCTTTCTAATGGTTTTCCACAATTAGGAAGAAGGTATGTCATGAAATGTTTGTTCCAACCCAAAACTAAGCCTTACAAAGAATGTCTGCACCTATGCAAAATACCATAAGTTGCTTCAAAATGTTATAATCCAGGACAAGAGAAAGCTATAAAGGGAGACTTGGCTTTTCCATTGGAATCTTTATGATTATATACACAACATATTTTTTTCCACAATTTCAAATTACACATTTATAATAATATTCGCACAACAAGAACCTTGAAAGGCCGGAAAAATTTCTCTCATTCTTCCTAGGTCACTCCTCGAGAGCCCGTATTAGTATTTGTGGGATCTTTACAATAGCTTATCCACTGATGAGAAGCTACCCTCATTTGCTAATGGAATAAATTTTCATATGCGCTACTTGAATGTGTAATGTGATATAGCATGTTCAAAGTCACAAGGCATAGTTTGAGAGAAGAATTTGAGACTTGATATCTATACAATCCAACTTCTTGCAACACAAAATGAAAAACCAATATACCAACCAAAGAAAATTAGCTTTAATATGCACCATAACCAATATTTTCCCACATGAATGGTGGAATTGAACTAACTTTTGGGGGTCCCTTGAATAGAAAACATGCATAGACACAAGTTGCTATGGTAGCCAGCAAGGAGAAAACAAATGGATGATACATGGCTCCATGATAGCTTGTAATCCTTGATACTCTCTTGGAGGAAAATCTTGCACACTCACCACATTTTTGAGGAAGCTTAAGTATCATTTGTTGAGACAAGTTTGTGTTTGAACTAGTTTCCTGAATTTTACTCGCATTCAAGGAAGGTGATTTCAAAAAATTTATTGCTAACTGAGCACTCATGCTATCTCCTAGTTTTCTTCCAACTAACCAGTTATATTAATGATTATTTCTCATTAAGGAATAAGCATATTTGAAAGTGGATTTTTATCAAATATTATAGTTGCAAGTTCCACTTCAGATCACCAAATCCTTCACAAAATCTTATGCACAACCACCACAACATCACACAGTTGTTGTTGGGCCTTCACAGTGATGCAGGGTGCTTTCCCCGCATCACTGTGAAGGCCCAAGAATAACCATGTGGTGGTTGTGCAGAAGTTTTTGTGAAGGATTTGGTGATCTGAAGTGAAACTTGCAACTGCAATATTTGATAAAAATCCACTTCCAAATATTCTTTTGATGGATGTTCATATCCTCATCGAAAGCTCCAATTCATACACGGGTAGGAAGGACACTTTCAAAGGTTGAGGAGTTGGTATTTACACCCACTGGTTACATTTTCTTAAAATTTTCTAAGGAATTTTTAGAAAAAACCCATTTTGAACATATCCTTTAATCATGACATTCCATGATATCACATTTCTTTGAGGCATTTTTTGAAACAATTCACTTGCCTTGTCTATGCTTCCAGATTTTCATGTATGTCTAGTAGGGCACTTGTAACTACAACATATGCCAAAAAAATCCCTAATTTTATGCTTTGATGAATGTCCCTTCATTATTACTGGATATATGATGTAGTGCACATTATTATAGTGCAAGCCTATTTTTCAGATTGTTTCATTTAGCATTACCAATATTCTCCACAAGAACATTGTCCCTATTTAAAATGATGGAAATGGTTCACATCTCTCAGAACAATTTCTCTTGCAACAATCTTGGAGATGAATTTAGATGTAGTGTGAAAATCAAAACATAATTGAAGGTTCTTAACAACTCTAATAGTTGTACTTGGGGCCATGTTTAACAAACCAAATGCAATTGCTAACTTTTCACTATGATGGCAGATAAATGATTTTTTTTTCTTCTATTCCACAACATTAAGTAAAAGTCTTGAATCTGGAAATGCTCTGCTGCCTTCATTTGTCGAGCCAATTTATCCAATTTTGCATAGCTCTCCCATGTTTGTGGATTTGATCTATCTCCTACAATTTTTTAATTGATTTATCTTTTTGCTGTGTCTGGACTTACTTTTGTAAACTTGCAATATGCAATGAACTTTTATTCTTTCTGAATTGAGACTAATAGTAATTTTTTTGGTTCTATTGAGGGATAGCTTCATTCATGGTAGAAAAGGCAACACCCTATTGCTCATATTAGATGGCATGTTGCATATAAACGAGGAAATATTCTATTGTTATTTTTGACTGCATTGAAGGAGAGAGATTCATAAATGGGACATGATCAACACTCTCCTTCTTGGATTCTACACATTACAACTTTCTCTAGGAATATTGCCCACATTGTATAAGTTATAAGAGATGAAAGGGGCATGTGCTTGCATTGAAGGGCTCCAAGCATGCATTTCCATCATTACAGAAGATTTTTGGAGAAGTTTCTTTCTTGTCATTTATGTGCATTGTAGCTCGGATTTTCAGTCTTGTGACTGAAAATAAAAATTGTAACTCTATTTCTAAGCATTTTTCAAGCAAGACAGGCATTTCAGACTTGTGCAAGTTGTAAGAATGCCTTTATTTTAATAAAGTTTAGTGATTTTTCCTTCTCAATGGCTATCTTATTGTGTGCAATTGACGATTAATGTGTATTTTTGTGTTTTATGTTTAAATCCTCAAATATCAATTAATTAAATGACTAAATATTCTACTAATTCATGTCAATTAATAATTAAATTGACTAAATATACTACCAATTGACTGAAATAAGTGAACAATGAATAGATATGAATAAATATATGATGAGTGAAATCAATGAATAAAAATGACTAAATATACTACCAAATTGATCAAAATGATGATTAAAATTAATGAATAAATACACTACCAATGGACAGAATCGGTGAATAAAAATAACTAAATAAGTGACCAATTAACAACAATCAATGACTAAATTAACGACTAAATATATCAGTGAATAAAAAATTACTAAATAAGTGACCAGATTACAACAATCAATGACCAAATCAACAACTAAATATACTATGAAATCAATCAATCAAAACAACTAATAAATTACTAAAAATGGTCTAGTCATCAATTTGTTTGTGTTATAAATGACTATAAATAAACTACTAATGGTCACGTGATCATGTTTGGTCATTTATATGTAGCTTTTAGTAGTTTTTTTAATAATATATTGGTGTTTTTGTACTAGTGTTTTATGTTTAATTCTAGTATAAAATTTTGAGTTTACCATAGAAGTTTCTAATATGAGAGCATTTTTGAAAGCTATTTCTTGATCGTAATCATACATAACTAAGTAGTGTTTGCTCCTATTGGAAAAACCAATGTGTTGCGCCAGATTTGGGTGTAGCTATGAAGCAATCTGGTAAAATATAGAATGGGTTATGCTTTGATTTAGTCTTTTCTTGGTAAATGCATAGATAATAGCAAGGAGCATTTAACTTCTTAGGCTCTTTTCTATCTTAATCTGATATTTTTTTTAGTAGTTTATCTCTTAGGTTTTTGAATGATTTAAAATATTGAAATGAAATGTAATACATGTCATGTTTATTTAATCTTTACATTACTCAATTACTTGAAAGTTTAAAGTTTCATACCAACAAACCCCTTATGATTAACAAAAAATTACACAAAAAACCCTAAGCAAACCTAGTGCATCAAGACTTAACATTCTTGAGCCTTGGGATAGCTAAGATTTCCTTTTACTAGTAAATCCTAGAGATTCTTTCAAGATAGATAGGTTCCTTTGTTCATTTGGAAAATATTTATCTGCATGTTGTTGTTATTGTTGAGAAAATTTGTGTCAACCTTGCAATTACATAAGGTTTACTATTGATAGGTAAGCATGGGGAGGGGGGGTACCCCCACGAGGGGTCTGAGGGGATTATCCCCCTCGGTGGGGGGTCCGAGGACAACGCCCCTAGAAGCCAAAGTTTATGTATATTTTATTATTAGAAATCTGGACTGTTCATCATTAGGTATCAAATTTGATGATAAATATTTTGTTGGCTTGTCTTACCCTACAAGGTAACCCTATTTTATTAGGGCATTGTATTACGATTGGGTATTATGATGTATTCTGAGAGTCTAATAGCACTCGTGTTGCCTCTAGATCTCAGGTTGGTGATACTCCTGTAAGAAGCTTGCTCTACAAGTATATTGTAATATTTATAATTTCTAAATAATATATTGGGTAGATTTAGGAGTGTGGGTTTTTTTTCTCTTGAAAGGGTTTTCCCCACGTAAATAACTATGTTGTGGTACACATTATATTTATGTTTAAGTTTTTGTAATTGTTGTAAAGATTTAATTTTTTGTATTATCCTCCTCTCAACATTAGTGTAGGAAGTTGTTTTACTACCTTAGCTTCCTTACAATTGTGTGTGTAACAACCATGTCAACAAAAATAGCACTAAAAGGAGGGCCAAAAGGAAACATGCCTAAATATATCTTGCAGTATGAAAATCCAAAGGCTAAAGATAACGTCGAAAATAATTATGAGATAGATATTTATCTCATCCAAAAATCCTTAGATAAAAGACTATATTCAAAGAATTTTCTTAGTTTTGGATTAACCAACTAGTCTAGAATTAATGACACAAAGGATCCTGATGAGGTTAGCTATATAGCTTTCTTAACTAGGGTGATTCTGGATTTTAATAGAATAATTTTTTCAACATACACTAGAATACTGAGAGGGGGGTGAATCAATATTCTATTAGATCTCAAAACTTTTAGAACAAAAGAAACTTCAAACTCTACCGCATATGCAAGAACATGAAATATAGATATAATGCACTCCACAACACAAAAATAGATGTATGTGGAAAACCCTAGAGGGAAAAAACCATGGCAAGAAATGCTACTAGGAGCTATTATCCTAATCTAGCCTAAAAAATAAATAACAATTTACAACTTTGTTTTAGGGCTACAACCCAAGGAAGCTACTACTCCATGTAGAAAGGTTTTAGGGTCACTCCCAAGGAAGCTACAACTCCATGCAGATTTTTTTTTAGGGCTATGATCCAAGGAAGCAACTAATCCTTGAACTGAGAAAAGATTACAACATGACAGTCCTTCCACTATTTGAATCTAATGATTAGGCTCAATCCTTTTGATGATTACAATTCTATCATTTCCCTTCTCTTTTGATGATTGCAATTGTAATTTGATAACTCTTCTACAACTTCTTCAAATGCCTTCTCTGCAACATATTGGCTCACTAATTTCACCCTTCAAGAAGTTTTTCCTTTGGCTTACAACCTCCAACAAATGATTAGGCACACTCTTCACTTTCCTTCTATCACATAAATATGATCAAATTGAATCCGGACATGATCTACAACTTCTCTTTCTCTTTTAGTCACTTACACAAATATCATAATGCATTTCACATCCTTGATAAAACACTAGACCTAGATCAACTAGGTTTACAATATATACATTAGATATGTCGACCTAAAATAAAGAATGTTACAATTACAAGTTGACAAAGATCAAACAACATGAAACATGTAGAGGGAAAGACCCAAGAGGACTACATACAACACCAGGAAGAGGAACATGCCTTGTGGATTCCAACACACTCTTAACATGGTCCTAAAAACTCTTCACAACTTCAATCTTCACTGAACAACATCCACATGTATCAAAAATTTAAATTAGGTTGGCCTTAAGCAAGAAAACATGAAACTTGTAGCATGTCGGCCATCACAATGTTAGCGATACACATGAATGATTAAACATTTCTTTCACTTCTCATAGATGAGTTGGTATGACCCATAAAACACCTTCAAAAACTCCTTGAATTCCACATAAACATGAACTTGTGGCCCACACACCTTCAACACACCCTAGTCGGCCAAGAAAAAGAATAACCCAACAAACACCTTCATTTTAGACCATAGTCTATTTTGATTAAACTAGAAAAAAACTTGTAGACCAACAAAAACAACACATGATATTTAAGAACACTCTCATACAACCATTTCACAACTTCATGTAGCAACAGGTTAGCGCAAGCGAACAAACATTGAAATCATTCACCGGACAACACATTCCTAAACTCTGTCACTTACATCCTTCTCTATGGAAGGACCAATGATATGAAACTTTGGATATGGCACCTTCATAACACCGTGAACTAACTTCTGAACTGCAAAACCATATCTGCAAACACGAAGGAATACAAAGCCAACCTTTACACTTCTGAAAACATCTTCATAGAAACAACACAGACTTCAAAATGTCACTCGCAAACATATCTTTCCAGAACCCAAATGAACTAAAACTTGGATCATGCACATGCCTTGACAAACTATAAATCTATCTTACAAACTACAAGAATAAAACATCACCAATGGAGAAATGTGGAGAATTTCTCAAAGACTCTATCAACTAAACAACCAAACTACAACTCTCTTTTGACATCAGCAACTATCTTTTGACAATGACAACTAAACTACAATAATTTCAGACATACTTTTGAGATCAATGACAACCAAGCTTATCAAGTTGTAATAATCTCCCCCTTTTTCATTGATGGAAAAACCATCCTCACAACACTTTTGGTGCATAATATCTCTCCCCCTTTGACATCAAGGATAAAGGGAAAATGGAATTTCTCTCCCTTTTCAAACAAAAATTCTCCTCTTCAAACTCTCCCCCTTTGATGTACATTCTCTCATTTTTGAAACAACTTATAGGCTCCCCATGTCAATAACAACCACTACCTACTCCCCTTGAGAGGTAGCCACCATTAGTCTAGGAATAAGGATATGACTTGAATTACTCCCCTTGGAAAGATGCACCAACTATGCATCTAGCAAGAAAGAGGAGGGGCAATTACCCCTAAATTCTGCCTGAGATATTCAAATGTATCCTTTGCAAGTGCCTTTGTGAAAATTTCTGAAATCTAATTCTTTGTAGGTACATACTCCAGCTTCACTTCTCTCTGCAACATTCTCTCTCAAAAGTGATACCTGATTGATATGTGCTTGGTTCTAGAATGCATCACTAGATTCCTGGAAATATTGATAGCACGTGTGTTATCACATAGGATATGAATAGGCTCATCATAATTTATCTTGATATCCTTCAATGTTAAATTCATCTACAATACTTGAGTACAATAAGATGTTGTTGCAATATAATTTTCTTTTGTAATTGGTAAAGATACTGAATCTTGCTTCTTACTATGCCATGAAACTAGTCTACTTCCTAAAATGAAAGCACCACCACTGGTACTCCTATCATCAACACAACCAACCTCATCAACATCAATGTATGCACTCAAATCAAAGGCATTACCTTTTGGGTACCATAATCCATAATCTAGAGTACTCTTCAAGTATCTGAAGATTATCTTGATTTTTTTCACATGTGTTTCTTTATGATTAGTTTGAAATATTACAACAAAACATATCGCATACATGATATCAAGTCTTAAAGTAGTTAAATACAATAGTCTTCCAATCATAAATCTATATAAAGTCTTATCAGCCAAGGAAGACTCATCATCTTTGCTCAAATGAAAACTAGTAACCATGGGAGTATTAAATGGCTTACAATCCTCCATACCAAACTTCTTCAACATATCTTTGACATACTTTTCTTGAGAAATAAAGATACCATCATCTAGCTAAGAAATTTGAAGACTAAGAAAGAAGAAAAACTCACCAATCATAAACATTTCAAATTCCTTCTACATTTCTTCAGCAAACCTCTTACACATCTCATCACTTCCACCAAATATTATGTCATCAACATCTACAACAACAATCAAAATTATTTCATCCTCAATCTTGAAGTAGAGATTACTACATGTGGTACCTTTCTTGAATCCTTGTTGAAGCAAGTACTTCTCCAACCTTGCATACCAAGCCCTAGGAGGTTGTTTTAGACCATATAATACCTTTTCAAGTTTGCACACCATATTTGGTTCTTTTGATAGTTGAAATCCATCAGGTTGCTCTATGTATAATTCTTCCAAATCTCCACTCAAAAAACATGATTTGACATCCATCTGATATACCTTAAAGTTCTTATGGGTAGAAAAAGAAAGAAACATTCTAATTGCTTCCATTCTTGTTATTGGAGCAAAAGTCCCCTCAAAATAAATTCCTTCTACTTGTGAATAGCCTTTATAGGAAAATATTGCTTTATTTCTGACAACTTCTCCTTCTTCATTCAACTTATTCCTAAATACCCACTTTGTTCCTATCACTTTTTTGTCTGCGGTCCTTGGAACCAATTCCAAGTCTAATTCTTCTCAAATCTGATTCAATTATTCTTTTGATTAATTTTACCCACCCTTCATCTTCTCTAGCATCGACTAAAGATTTTGGTTCTACCTTTGAAATAAAATAAAATTTTACTTGTTCATTTATCTTTGCAAGTCTTCTCCTGGTCAACACTCCTTCATTCTTATCTTTAATAAATCCCTTGAATGATTTTTTTAACATAATTTATAGGGTTCTTACTATTCTTTGATTTTTTTTCTTCTTTCTTTTCAAATTCTTCTTCTTCTAGTTAGGGAGGTGCATCGGATCTACAGTCCTCAATTTTATTCATATTTTGATGTAGATCTTCATCAAATTTAACATTTATACTTTCAACTATTCTTCCAAATCTTTCGTTGTAGCACATGTATGATTTACTCTGAGATGAATATCCAAGGAATATTCCTTCATCAATTCTTAAATCAAACTTCCCCAACACATCTTCATCTCTTTTGATATAACATTTTCTTCCAAAAACTTTAAAATACTTGACAATTGTAGTTCTTCTATACCATAACTCATAACAAGCCTTAGTGTTGCTCAATACCAATAATCCTTTGTTCAAAATATATACTACAACATGAACTACCTCACTCCAATAAATATAAAAAATATTTTCTTCCATCAACATGGTCCTTGCCATCTCTTGAACAATCCTATTTTTCCTTTCCACTACCTTATTCTGTTGAGGAGTTCTAGCAACAAATAGATGCCTCTTTACTCCATGTTTTTCACAAAAAATCATTGAACTCATTTGATGTGAACTAACCTCCCCTATTAGACCTCAAGCACTTTATTTTAGAATTAATTTCATTCTCAACCATTGATTTGAAAGTCTCGAATATACTAAAGGCATTAGATTTATCTTTCAAGAATGTAGCCCATGTCATTCTAGAGAAATCATTAATAAAAAGCATGAAATACCTTTCTCCTTTCAAAATTTTTATTTTGGTAGGTCTGCACAAGTCAGTATGTGCCAACTCTAATAGTCTACAAGAAGAATATTATTTGAACTTAAAACTTATCCTTGTGTGCTTTCCAAATTAATATTCCTTCCACACAATACTTGTAGGCTTGATTATCTTGGGCAGATCTCTTACCACATGTAATGAGTTGGCCTTCACAAGATTTTCAAAGTTAATGTGTCCCATTCTCCTATGTTAAAATTCACTTTATTTTCCAAGAAGATAGGTTCTCCCATTGACATCCCTTAGACTATATATGTCACCACTTTTCCTAGATCCTTCTACAACCAATTTTCTAGACTTTCATTTTTTGATTTCACATCCTCTTTCATTGAATATGAGATTGTATCCATTTCTACACATCTGACTCACACTAAGAATATTATTTTGAATACCTTTGACATGAATAACATCTTATATCCTATGCTTTCCATCAATACGTATTGTACCTTTTCCATAGATCCACTGAAGTATCATCTCCAAGCTTGACTATACCTCTATTCTACTTCACAAGTTTGATAAACTTGCTCTTATATCTTGTCATATGATTAGAACAACTACTATTAATCACCCATGATTTTGCCTCATATTTTGTATGAAAATTAGTACACACAACACTTGAATCTTTAGCTTTATCTTCATTCTTCTTAGCAGCCAAAAACAAGACTTCATCTTCATTATCTAGACCACTAGATTCATCATCTTTTGTAGAGCATGAATCTTCCATGGATTAGAGACTCTTCTTAACCTTATTTATTATAGGCTCTTTGTTTCTCTTTTTAGAATCATTCAAGGGAAATTTAGAAGAAAAAATACCAGTTTCTCCACACTTAAAACATTTTAAATGTAGTTTACCTTTGTACTTGTCGGTACCTCCCTTCAACTTCCTTACAAATTTTTCTTCTTCTTCATCAGTGTCACTATCTAGATCAGATGCTTCATGCATCTCCTTCTTACTAGATTTAAAATTTGCTTCCTTCTTTGAATATTCTTTGGCAAACTCTCTCATTTCAAGTGTAGTGAGGGCAACATATAATCAATCCATTGACAATTTATCTAAATATCTAGCTTCATCAATATAAGATACTTTAGGACTATAAGCTTTAAGAAGAGATCTCGGTACCTTTTTTGACCACCATTGGTTCTTCAAGATATTCACCAAGTCCTTTAATTGCATTGACCACTTCATCTACCCAAAGAATATATCCAACAATATCTTCATCCTTTGAAATTTTTAGGTTCTCAAACTTGCCTCTGTAAATATGCAAATTGGCTTGTTTTACTATGATGTCTCTTTCATAGATGCCACTAAGCTTTTCCCAAACCTCCTTTTCTATTTTTTAGCGCATTACTTTTACAAGATCAAAATTTTATATCCCACTCAAGATATCAATTTTAGCCTTTCCATTGTTATCATAAGCCCTAATCTCTATCAAATCAATTGGATGAGTAGCAGGAACAACATAACCATACTTGACTAATTTCCAAACACCAAACTCTAAAGAGGATAGATAGGATTTCATTCTAAATCACTAGAAAGAAAAAAATATTCTATCAAACTTAGGCACCTTGTGAGATCCTTCTTGTGTCATCTTGAATCTTCCTCAAGTTGTTAGAATTCTTATAAGGAAGAAAGATCTGATACTAATTGTTAAACATACATTAAAATATTGAGAGGGGGCTCAAAATTTTTGAAAAAAAAGAAACTTCAAACTCTATCACATATGCAAGAACATGAAAGATAGAAACACACACTAGAAAACAACACTAAATGTACGTGGAAAACCCCAGAAGGGAAAAACCACAGTGATAAATGATGTTAGGAGCTATTTTCCTAATCTATCCTCACAAATGAATAATAATGTACAACTTTGTTTGAGGGATAGAACCCAAGGAAGCTACTACACCCTATAGAAAGGTTTTAGGGTCACTCCAAAGGAAGATGCAACTCCTTGCACACTTTGTTTTAGGGCTGAAACCCAAGGAAGAAATTGAGAACAAACTCAAAAAATATTTGAGAACAAACTCAAAAAATGTTATAGCATGGCAGTCCTTCCACTATCTAAATCAAACAATTAGGCTCAGTCCTTTTGATGATTGCAATTTTACTTCTTACCTTCTTTTCTGATGATTTCAATTCTACTTTGACAACTCTTCTGCAACTTATTCAAATGTATTCTTTGCAGCTTACTAGCTCATTGCTTTTCAACCTTCAAGAAAATTTTCCTTTGGCTCATTACTTCCAACAAGTGGTTAGACACACTCTTCACTTTCCTTTTTTCATAGAAATATGATCAAATTGAATTTGGACAAGATCTACAACTTCTTCTCTCTCTCTTTTAGTCGCTTACACAAATATCATAATGCATTTCACATCCTTGATAACACACTATACCTAGATCAACTAGGTTTACAATGCATACATGATATTACATTGAATACTATGGATGTAAATCTTAACTAAGCTAAACATGATTGTAATAAGCAATTTAAAACAATGTAATTAGCTAAATCAAGTTACATTCCCAATGAAATTCTTACAAAGTTAAACTAGGAAGCCATTAAACTTGAAATAAAGCTCAAATTGCACAAAGAATCCTAATTAAACTCAACAAACCTCATCGGGTTGGGGGATTGGTGTTGCATCAGATGTGGAATTCAGTCCTTTCTCAATACCATTTGGTTGAAATAAGTTTGGATGATGTTGACGAAAATGCTCTCAAATGGATGTGATAAAATTTAGTTGCCCTCAAAGATAGTGATTGCAATTGGAGTATGCAAATGTGTGTGAGTTTCAATAACATGACTTTGCTATCAAAAGATGGATCCATTTGTCTCCAAATAGTGCTTTATTTATAGGAAAGAAAATTAAAAATCAATGGATGAGATTGACTTGATCTATCAATGGTCAAGATGAAAAAGGAGGGTGAAACATGGATCAAGGATTCACATCAATGGATGAAAATAAAAGATCACATGGATCAAGGAAAGATCAAGGGTTAATAATGATTCAAACAAACACACTTTGTAACAACTTTGAAAGTTTGTTTGAAAGAAATCATTCCAATTTTGGAGCTAAATAAGAGAATTTTTCGTTGGAATATTCCCTATGCAAGTGGATGGAGGGAAATTAGCAATTTAGTGAATTTAAAATTAAATTTGAATGAGTGGACAAGAAGGAATATTCCCTTGCAAGTGGGAGAATTAGGATTAGAACAATATTTTGATAATTAAAATAAAGTTTCAATTATGCAAATTAGGGGAATTTAGGATATCCATTAATAATTAACTTATTTAATGAAAAGGGGTCAGAATGATATTTAATTAAATAATTAATATTATTTAATTTAAATGAGAGGACTTAGGGTGTTGTAATTAAATATTTTGATTTATCCAATTTAACAAAACGAAAGGTTAGCATGAAAGGAGGAGGAATTAACCTAATTAGATTAATCAGATTAATAGATGAAAATGATGCAATTAATTAGATAGCTAAGCTAATTTAATCAATTAATTGAAAAGAGGATGGGTTTTAGGATGAAACGGTGTTAGTATATTAGATTAGAGTGTGTGGTACCATTCAAGACATTTTTAAATGTCTACATTTTTCCCCTCTTTGAAGTGAGGTACCTATTATGTTGGTTCAAAGACTGACACTTTTCAGATTAAAATTGCTACTTAGATCAAAAAATTAATTTTTATTTTATTTTTTGGATACCCCACTATTGCCTTAGTGGAAGGAATTAAGCTAGTACCCTGCCCCCTCGAGAGATCGGGCATAAATTTTGAATTTTGGGTTGATCTTGCAAAAAATGGTTTAATATTGATTCAGCTCAAAGAGGACTAGAAATCTCAAATATTAGGTGTAGACAAATTTAATTATGTATAGACAATCACCGACCATGGGTAGCCTCATGTATATTTTGATATATCACACATATTCGTTACTTGGAGAGAATTGTTAGTAAAGATAGAAGAATAAGAAGAATAAGATGAATGGATTGACCATTGATTTAAAGATTGATTCAGGAGTCCAACAAGTTCATGATGCATCGATACTTTATTATATATGGTGATGAGATTGATGATTTTCTTATTTTATAGGATTGAGATAAAGACTAGTAGTTTTCCTTATTTTTGATATAGCAAATAGACACGATGCATCAAGGTATTGATAACTAGGATGGCATTGTATCTAATGCGATAGACTTTGAATCTGCAAATAGATCATAGGATAGTTCTTTTTCACACCTTAACTTAAGAACAACTCATTGGAATGTAGCTTAGAAGTTTAGAATATATCAGACCAAATCATATGCAATAGTCAACAATCTACTCCAAACAACCTCCCTACACACAATAAAGCAAGTATGCGCCAAGACTATTTTACAATAATACCCTACAAGAACAAAAAACAAATTATAATGATCGATGCCCCATTCCTTTCTCTCTAAATCATTGAGACATCATCGAGAGGCCCTCAGAATGGGTCAATAAGATAAATCATAAGAAAGGATAAAAATAAAATCAATTTTATCTATATCTCTTGCCAAAGGGTGTGTTTTGATTTAGGATAAATATCCTAAGTGATTGCCAATGATAATGCCCATTGTAGGAAGGATGCATCGTAGGACATGTTATCAGATGTTGGTGGGTTGATAAGTTGTTTGAAAGGTCATTGATATAAGGTTTGATTGACATGTTTGATAATGATCAAGAGTTTGATTTTTTCATTTAAAGATTCTACTTTTGTTGATTGTTGTACTTGTTTTCTGCTTGTGTTACCAAAGGGTGAGTTTGACGATTGATTTATTATGGATGAAGTTTTATTGTGGGTGAAATCGAGATGAGATGGGTGGTTTTAGAGTTTTCAAAATATTTCAATGTTTTTGATGTTTTGAAAATGTTTTGAGGTTGTTTTTGGTCTTTTTTGAATGTTTATATGAATGTTTTGTTTTTTGATTATTTTAGGTTGTTTAGGGTTTTCTAAGTTTTCCAATGTTTTTGTGTTTTTTTAGATTTTCAAATGTTTAGGGGTTTTATGATATTTTCAAATGTTTAGGGGTTTTTTGAGATTGTCAATTGTTTAGGGTTTTTCTGATATTTTCAAATGTTTAGGGTTTTTTTGAGATTTTCAAATGTTTAGGGGTTTTCTAAGATTTTGAAATGTTTAGGGGTTTTATAATATTTGAATGTTTATGGATTTTTGAGATTTTGACCAAGAGCTTAACCTAAAAGACTACCCTAGGGGCCTCAAGGGTTTATCGAAGATGAGCCTTTCCTATGTTATACATGTAGAGACCACGTAGTTCGATTGACTTGACTTATTGATGATGAAAAATGAACAGTTGATGGATGGTCAGTTTATTATGATAGAATCATAATCTAAAGTGTCTCAAGGGCATATCAATGATGGCCTTTCCTACGTTCAAGCTTAGAGACAATGTAGTTCAACAAGCTTCCATTTTTGGGTTTTTGATGTTTGACCTGTTTAGGGATTTTGATGTGGTTTGGATGTGTTGGATTTTTTGATGATTTTGCAAGTGTTTTTAGATTTTAATTGTACAAAATTTTGATGTTTTTGGATTTTTGATCAGATTTTGCAAGTGTTTTTGGATTTTTTGATGATTTTGCAAGTTTTCTTGGATTTTTGATGATTTTGTAAGTGTTTTTGGATTTTTGCATGATGTTGACGAGTGTATGATTGAGGACGGGGTAAATAAACCTAAAATTTACTTTTGGGAGAGGAATGAAAAATAAAAAATGAATGCAATTATGCAATATAACACTTGAATCATCAATTTAAAAGCTTAATATAACAAAATCAGGAAAGTTCCAGTAGACCTGAGAAAGATATGAATTTATGCACCTGTCACCAAAATCCTCTATTGAGTATCCTCCTGGGATAGATTTTCCCTAGGGAGAATGGGTCTTGCTACAGGGGTTCAAAATCTACTTTTATAGTCCTCAGCTCCTTAGTCTGTACTCCCAATTCCTCCAAATTTCATAGTCAAAAAGTTGAAATTAAATTCTGTAGGTGAGTTTTTGTATCTTGATGACAATGTTGACAACTTTGACAACTTTGCAAAATTGCACTTTTGATGAATCTTCAATTATTTTTCAACATGAGATCTGCAACACACACAAGAGGGAAAAATTCTTGTTTTTGGTGAATGGGGGTTTTCCTTGGTCAAACCCCGTTTTAGTAATTAAACCTTGAAATGAAATGAAACATGAATGGAAGGAATGATGAATGAAAAATGTTATGTTGCAACTCACTAAACCCTTGAATGGAGATCCTTAGAGGACTAAAATCTAAAAAATCTCTCCAAGGTCTTGATCTTGCATGAAATAGCTTGATTGGATGTTGATCTTGATGGTTGAATGCTTGAAACCTACATCACAATGTTAGCTCCAAAAACATGCATGAATAAAGATAACTTTGAAATGATGCTTGAGATCTTGAATGCTACAACAAATGATTGATAAATATTCTATTGAACACCTTTGACAATAATCTTAGCTTTAGGAATTTGTGCATGAAAATTCTAGATTGCTTCTAGTTTTGAACTGATAAAAATACCTTGTATTTATAGTTAATTTTCTAATTTCCCAAAAATTAAACATCAAAGGCCGACAATTGCAAATTGAATTTGAATCATAAAAATTTCACCAAAAATATATTAAAAATTGGGGTCCTAAACTTAAGGGGTCCCATTCACCCTTGGGAAAATGGGTCTTAGGACCCAAATCTAGGACACACCAATTTCAAGGCAATTTAATTAATGCTTGAAATTGTTTAATACAAGTTTTCCTTTCAAAAAATAGGATTAATTAGGATTTTAAATGCATAATTGGGCCAATTCGAAGCTTAATTAAGTCTATTTAATTAGGGGACCCAAATATAGTGTGAAATGTAAAGGAGTACATTTTTTGACACTACATTTAGCCCCCACTTTAGTGAGAGGATGAGCCCTACGCTCAAAATCACACTAAAGTAGTCAAACAAGCATCAGGAGATGTCTAATTGTACAACTATTGGAAAGATAAGATGAAAAAGGTCAAGGAGGATGATCAAGCCTCCAAGATATAAGAGCTCACAATAAACCAACAAAGGCACAAAGAGACACATGCCTATGTAAAATATGCAACAACAAGACAAGATACACAAGCATACAATGTCAAAATTAATGAGAAGTGAAGAGGGGTGGATCAAGCCTCGACTGTTTGTCCAATCGCTATGGATCAAGCCTTAGTTTTTTTTCTAGAACAAAATTACAAGTGGAAACCTGCTATCCACTATGCAAACAATATATACTCATGTGGGCTAGTGAAATCCATTGTCCACTAGGTGAGCCCCATAAAGTGGCTAATGGGAAATTCATGCCAAGTCTATAGGCTCCCATTGTACTAACCATACCAAAGTTATACCTCCTGATAACTTTGATAAGGCACCACAGAAATGGTCACAAGGCTAGCAAGTTGCATTATGCTAGGAATTCATGAAAAAGGCTCGATTGGAAAGAAAGTTGTGTTATGCTTGGTGGCCTTGATACGTGCAATAGGATATTCAAAGGGGTTTTTCTTATTTCATGAAAGGTCTCACCTTAGGGAACATCGTGCTTAATATATCCAAGAGAGGACTAGTCGAGGGTAAAAGATTCACAAATTAGGGAATGAGATTCGTAGAATCACCACTAAGAGGAATGCCATATGCTTAGAAAGGTCACAATCTTTAAGGACATCAAACCAAATGACACCACAAAGAAGACACATCATGTGAAATAAGAAGACCGCACTTTGAAGCAAACAATCAGTAGGGATGCGTATGCCCGCACTTCAAAGAAATTGATAAACACCGTGCAGTGAGAAATTATTGTAAAGTAGAACACATAAATGCCAATACATGAGAGATTTATTCGGAAATCCCTATGTAAAACATATGTTTTCGAGTAGAGATATGTTATGGAAAGGAGAGGTTTCCCCCCATATGCAATTATACGATAACACAAAAGGGATCCATGGATTTGGGGTCAACCTTTGTCATTGTTGTAGTGATATAACCGAGCTTAGAACTATCATCATTTCCCAAATAACTCATGGAACAACAAGCATAAAGGAAGAATTCTAGATAGAGAGAGAGAACAAAGGGAAGCTTTTGGTTCAACATTGAGACATGAATGTCTCGACACCTTGTGTCATCCCCAAAAGGAAAACACAAGACAAAAGATAAAGGTATATGACATATAGAAGAATGTAGAGATACAAATAGAAGAATGTCACAAAACAATTTCTGTCTTTGTATCCTTGCACCAATGGAGTGAAAAGGGTCATCCAAAGTAGGCTCACAAACATGTAAAGACTTTCCAACTAGGATAGTGTGGGGGATCAAATTACACACATGAAATCACAAGAACATAAAGAGAAGACTAATATGGCACATGTGAGTCAACCTATAGCAAGTCATCTACATCCCAATCTTGTTCATCATATGCAAAACATAGATAACTATCCATTTGAAGGGACAATGAAAAGTGTTGTATGAGGAGCATCACTAGGTTTAACATGGGGTGAGCCAATCTTCATAGGAGGACCATCACGGTTGTTATCATCTAATCTCATGGAAGAGGAAAAAAATAAATTTAGCTCATTATGCACTTCCTCATCAATCTAAGCAATCTCATCATCATCCAAGTTAATCATAACAGGAGGCCTAATGACAATGTCCATAACAGTTTCATGTTGTTTTTGTCGTGGTGAAGGTGGAGAATCATCATGCTTTGTTTCAATTGGTGTTTGATCTTGATTTTCTATTTTATTCTCTTCTTTTAATCTATGACCAATAGCATGACGCCTATGCCTATGCTCTTTAGCATTTCTATTTCTCTTTGTATAATATTCAAGTTGTGATTGTGTAGGAGCGGGTCTATCAACCATTGGTTTCTACTTCCCATAAGGGAGGAACAAAAGGAACCATGGAAGTGTAGGAGTTGAGAAAATACAACTTCACAAACCCCGAAGATCACCTGCATGCAAATAACCTGTCACAAAAGAAGAGATGGAGACAAACAAGCAAGGTTCTCTGAAAACTGAAAATGTATATATCAGAGAGAATGAGAGAATGAGTTGATATGAAATACAAAGGGATCAATCCTTATAAAAAGGAGATCATGCAAACCCTAATAAAACCCTAATAGGAAAAACCCTAATAGAAGCCCTAATAGGATAACATTTAATGATTAATATAATTATTAAATGTCACTTTATGCAAACTAACGTGAAATCTTAAGAAGGGAATAAAGGTAACTTAATCAACATAATTAAGTTAAGACCTTTACTCTAACACCCCCCCTTAAGATGAGCAACAGTGCAACTACAAACAAATGCTGAAAAACAAAAGTAACTACAATGCAAGAAGGCAAACATGGGTCCCAGCAACTAGGCCAGATCAGGTACCCAAATACAACCAAATCTCTGTAAAATGGAGAAATAGAGAAAACCTCATGGGAAAAAGCTCTACTCCAAAAAGAGAAGAAGAAAGCCAAGAAGAGACATCACTGAAGCAGAAGAAGCTGCAAACAACTATCGAAAGATGACTGCTATGGTGCTGAAGAACCTCCGCTGAAGATAGAATGATCAGGAACAAGAAGACAATAATCTGCATAAGTGCCCATATGACACTACTCGAATCAGATGGCAAACAAAGGAAAACACCTGGAACGAAGATATAGATGGCACAAGAACCAATAGTCTGAAACACTGATCAACTGAGAATGGAAGATTCCTTCCAAGGCAAAACCAAGGAAGAATTAGCATGAATAATATAATAAACCCCCATAATGTTGAACTGGGAGAGCCTAACAGATCCACTGAAATGATGTGAAACACCCTGTAGTGCATGAAGAAGAAGATACATCTGAAAGTGTGCAAGATAGCACCTGCAACTAAAAAAGTGGTGTGCAAAACAAAGCACACATGCATGAGGTTGGAATCATATGGATCCATGATCGTCGTGGAGGGACACTCACCAGACAAAGGTGTGATGGAAAACAAAGGCAAACTACACAACCCCCCATGGTATGGATTCAATGTCATCGTGGAGGGATACTCACCAGACAAAGATGTGATGACAAAACAAAGGCAAACTACACAACCCCTCATGGCACTTTATAATATCAGTGCAAGTACAAAATATGGCACAACCTTATGTGTAAAATCCCCAAAAGATGCATGTACAATAGTGTGGCACTTTATCTCAGTGCGTTTACATAAAAGATAGCTTACAAATGATGCTCAAAATGTCCTCAAAGGACAAAATGCTGGAAATACATGAAGAATAGCCAAGAACAAAGCATCCCATGCGAACAAAAAGTTTCCAAGAGCAAATATGTCCAGGTAATCCACCAGAGTGTGAAAACACAAATAAATGAATAAAATATACCTGGAATGAAATCTAGAAAAATAGCATGGATGAAACTGAAGAGCTCTGAAATACGGTTCCAATGCCGTCAAGATTGCAAAAAACGGAGAAACTGATCAAAAGTTATGAGCTTGAGACTGAAAATAGCCCCTTTGTCTTCAACTGGCTGTAGAATGCACCAACAAATAAATGAAGTGATGAGACCCACACCATTGGAAAGATGAGAAAACCAGCTTTCCGACGATATCGTATGCCCAAGTTACAGCTTTGTTGCCGGGACCCATTGCTTTTGCTTTCAGTAGCTTCTTCTAGGTTTTAGCTTCTCCCTATGTCTATCTTAAGGGGGGGTGTTAGAGTAATTGGGTATTTACTTTATTAATTAAACAATGACAAACGGTCGTCACCGTAAAAGTGCAGTTGGACATATACATGAAAATTTTGTTTTTTTAAAAAATAAAAAACAAGAAAAAAAACTTTAAAAAAAAAAAAAATTGGCAGGCGGGGGCCGCCGCCTGCGGCTGTAGAGTACCGTTGGTCGATGGTACTGTCAACCGCCGGTCGGCAAAAGCCGCCAGCAATCGGAAGTATGCCGACCAGCATACGGCAAGGCCCGCAGGCCTGCAGATGCAGTGACCTGCGGGTACCCTTGTACCGGGCCGGTAAGCCCTAAAACTGCGAAAAAATAATTTTTTTGCTTTTGTTTTTTTTGAATAAAAAAAAAATAAATTTACAATGAAATATTTTCGCAATAAATATTTTTTTGACGAAATAAAAAAATTCTGAATTTTTTTTTTTTTTTACCAGGAATTTTTCTGAATTGTGTGCAAACGATGGCTGTACGATCGTACCCTAAAAATATTTACTTCAAATTTTGACTTTGTCCAAAATGGATGAATGAACAGTCGATTTAGGGGTTTTGGACCGTTGCAGATGCAATGGCAGTGTCATTTGAGCTGAAAATGCTTGAAAATTGTATGTGTGCCCTAGATCAAGAAAACAAACCCCAAACCCTTGAAGCTCCAAAAATCTTCAAAACAAGAACAGGAAGTAGCAGTGTGGAGCTCTGATACCATGTAGGAGTTGAGAAAATACAACTTCACAAACCCCAAAGATCACCTGCATGCAAATAACCTATCACAAAAGAAGAGATGGAGACAAACAAGCAAGGGTTCTCTGAAAACTGAAAATGTATATATCAGAGAGAATGAGAGAATGAATTGATATGAAATACAATGGGATCAATCCTTATAAAAAGGAGATCATGCAAACCCTAATAAAATCCTAATAGGAAAAACCCTAATAGAAGCCCTAATAGGATAACATTTAATAATTAATATAATTATTAAATGTCACTTTATGCAAACTAACGTGAAATCTTAAGAAGGGAATAAAGGTAACTTAATCAACATAATTAAGTTAAGACCTTTACTCTAACAGGATGGTTGTTCAACCACTTTCTCTTTAGCTTTATAAACTTCTTTGATCTTAGGAGGCATAATGGGACTTATTTTGTTATCCCTTGGTCTTTTATAGGAAATAGTGAAAGGATTCATCATGGGTTGGTCTTGGTTACTTAGAAGGGATTTTGGTTCAATCATGATTTCATCAATGATAGGAGGCTCAATCATAGGTTGAGGCATGTTGTGAAGGGATCATTTTTCTATGCTCTTTGCCTTAAAAATTTGATAAGATTTGAAAAATAAATCCTCATGAGGCTTAATAGGTTCCATAGGTTTGGGCCAAAATAAATCTAATGAGAAATTCCCACGGGAAGACATGGGATTAAAGACACTATGGTGCATAGTAAAGATATCATTGCAAAATGGAAAATTTAAGCATTTATGTACCACCGACAGGATGACATCCATGGACCATAGACATGGGTAACCAAGCTTCACATAGGATTGGTTCGATGACGAGATGACATCCATGGAGCATAGACATGGGTAACCAAGCTTCACATGGGATTGGTCCGATGACGGGATGATGGAGAATGAGACATTCATTTGTTTCAGTCCAAATTTTAAAAGAAGATTGATCGATCCTATTGTAGGGGAATCAAAACCATTATGCATTTTGATCCATGATTTCAGTTGTTCATAAGAATCTTAATAAAGATCATGCACAAATAAGAAATTCTTAGTGATCACATTATCTACACACATAGGATCAATTAATATCCCATTAGTAGGCTTGTCATTGATTCTTCCAACGATGTAAAGAGGACCATCGGGTGCATGTCTAATTATGTCATTTTATGAGAAAGAAATGTCAAGGGGCATTTTGGTTTGGTCCTTATGAGGTTGAACATCAATGAAGCCAACCATACATTCTAAGTCTCCTTCATTTATATTGTCATTCTTTGTATCTTATAGTTTATCAACATTCATCACATAATTCTTGGAATCAATAGATTTCACAAAAGAGATATTATGATTTGGCATGGGGTTGGTTGGTAAAGATTTGAAATTTTTGGATGGATGAGACAACAAACTTGTTTCTTTGATCATTAACACCACCAATTTGGATGTGATTAGAATAAATGAGGTCTTGCACAATATGTTTCACATGCTTACATTGTTATGTATCGTGTCCATTTTGTCGATGATAATGGCAAAATAAATTTAAATTAAAGTTTGGAGATAAGGGCTTATTGGTATCAATGGCTCTAACTGGAGGTAAGTTTTAACTAATTTCTTACTTATAAGCTGCAACATTATGGAGTGAAGGGTATCGGGTGATGAGGTAAATTTTCTACTCTTTTTCAATAATGGATATGGATTTATTGTTTTTATAGCAGCCACTTGGGTGCTAACATGTTGATTTTTTTGAGGCGTATTTAGTTGTAAAAATCCCTTATTTTGTTTCTTGAAAGGTTAGAAATTGTTATGGGGCACAACTTCAAATTTCTCTGGATGATTAGAGGGAGTTTTTTCTTCATGATGACTAACCAAATTATGATAGTCACGAAGGGTTGTGCAAAAGTGTGTAAAGGAGCGAAACTTCATCATTCCAAGTTTATCTTGAATATTGGTTTGCAAATTTTCAATGAATATTATTTGAAGATCAACATCGAGAATCTTAATGTTGATTTATGAGTGAATCAATTGGTATCATGCTATGAAATCAGTCACCTTTTCATCTTTTTTTGTTTACATTGCATTAAATCAGCTAAGGTCATTTTGGGACCCATGTGCACTTGGAGATGGTTAAGAAAGGCATCAAAAATTTTATTTAATGAATGAATTGGGTTATTTGGTAAATAAAAAAACCAATCCAAGGCAATGTATTTCAAGGATCTAGGGAAAATTTTAGCCAAGAGATTGTACTCAAAAATTAAGTCACTACATAAGGTTGTGTATGCCGAGACATGGTTACTATGGTCTCCTTTTCCACAATATTTCTCAAATATCACAATATTTATGCCTTGTGGCATTTGTGCTCTCAATATCTCCAAGGATAAAGGGTTTCTTTTGACATATTGTGAAGGTTGGCCATTTTGATTTTGGTTCAATGTGGAAATATTTCTTTGGAGGGATGAAACATTTTGTAAGAGTTGGTTAAGGACAGGATCATTGATTGTGTTGTGAGATGGAGGTGAATAGCGTGGATTTGTATATATATTCAGAGGATAAGTGAATTGTAAGTTTATGAGAGAAGATGTATTAAGAGATATGAGATTTGAATGCACAAAGCTAAAGGGATTCCCAGTGGAAATACCTAAGGTGTTATTGACGTTGATAGAGCATTGTTTTGATGTTGTAACAACTGGATTAGTGTATGTAGGAATAGAGGTCATAGTTGTGGAAGGAAGAATTACATTTCCACCTTGACTTTGAGTGAACCCCAAAGTTTGAGCACAAATAGCCATTGTAGGGACATGTTTATCAATAATGTGATCTAGGCTATGCAAAATCTCTATTCCTTGTTCATCATCAAGCATTTTCCTCATGTTATCTATGACAGGAATTACAATACTAGTAATGTATTCAAAACTCACAATTTTTTTCACTTTCTCTAAATATTCATCCATTTTTTTAGCTCTTCTTGAGGGACATTAGCAACCATTGTGTCAACATCAATCGAATTGGTTGTGGGTAGGGTGGTCATGAGAAATGAGATATCAAAGCTATGGTCCATAGTGGGTTGACTAGTATCAACACTATGAGTGAGAGAGTTAGGAAATTCAAGATCCACAATGAGAGTAGCAGTGTAGGATGGAATGAGTCTTGAACTAAATCTCACTATAGTATTGGTAATAGGACACTAGGTTGTGAAGCTCATACAAGTTTCACCAAACCTAGGTGCACCCAAAATGGAGAATAAATAGTAGATAAATGCAATCAAACACCCTAGAATATGAAGTTCAATGCAAGTATGTAAAAAGAGAGAAATTTTCAGATTTAAAATGAGATAATTTACTAAGTATACTATGAAAAAACATGAAAATGATTTCTTTTAATTCCAATTTTGATTTTCAAACAATGAACTTAATTTGACCAATTTAACCTAATGCAAGCAATGATAGATTTTTCTAATTTTTGAAATTGAAAAATAGAAGTAATAAAAGATCAAAATGAAGTAAACAAAGACAAATAACTACACATAATTTTTAAATAGCACCTGTACAGGGATTGATTCACCCTAGGTGGAATGGGTCCCAGGTCAGGGGTTGCAAAAATTTAAATCTGAGTCTAAGGTTCAGTGTTAGGGTTTCATGTTTCAGATTACAAACTGTGGTTTTAGTGACTGATTTTTCCAGATTTTTTTGTCTAAATGCAAGTGAAATGAATGGAAAATGATGAACAATGTGACACTTTTTGAAATGCAATTTTGTCCAAATTTGTGAGCGTGAATAACTAAAAATACACTAATATGCAAGTACTATGCAAAATCAATGTAATATGCATGTAATTTTTTTGAATTTTTTAGTTTTTAAATGATGCAAAATGCAAACCAAAAACCTTAAATGAGATGCAAACTAATGCACATCCTAGATCTAGGGTTTGAATGGACTCCAATTTCAAAAATTAAGATGTATAATGGTGGTTTCACCAAAATGAAATGAAGGAAAATGTGGGTGAAGTAGGTTTTGAATGGGGGTATGCACCTATTTTCCTTATTTCATTAGGAAGAAGAGATCCCCTAGGGAAAGATTGACTTTATAACCTTAGGTGAGTCAATCTTAATGGAGATCTTGTTGTTTTACTTATGATTGAGGACATGGTAAATCAACCTGAAATGAGCTTTTGGAAATGAATCAAAAATACCAAAATGAATGCAATTATGCAATGTAACACTTGCATCATCAATTTAAAAACTTAATCTAATAGAATCAAGAAAGTTCCAATAGATTTGAGAAAGATATGAATTTATGCACCTATCACCAAAAGCCTATGTTGAGTGTCCTCGTGGGATAGATTTATCCTAGGGTGAATGGGTCTTGCTACAGGTGTTCAAAATATACTTTTACAATCCTATTCTCATAGGTCTATGCTCTCGATTCCTCTAGATTTCACAATCAAAAAGTTGGAATTAAATTTTATAGGTGATTTTCTATATCTTGATGACAATGTTGACAACTTTTACAACTTTGCAAAATTGCACTTTTGATGAATCTTCAATTCTTCTTCAACCTGAGATTTGCAACACACACAAGAGGGAAAATTGTTTATTTTTGGTGAATTTGGGTTTTCCTTGGTGAAACCCCATTTTGGTAATTAAACCTTGAAATGAAATGAAACATGAATGAAAGGAATGATGAATGGACAATGCTATGTTACAACTCACCAAACCCTTGAATAGAGATCCTTAGAGGACTTAAATCTAAAAAATCTCTCCAAGGTCTTGATCTTGCATGAAATGGATTGATTGGATGTTCATCTTGATTCTTGAATGCTTGAAACCTACATCACAATGTTAGCTCCAAAAACATGCATGAATGAAGATAACTTTGACATGATGCTTGAGATCTTGAATGCTACAACAAATGACTGATAAATTTTCTCTTGAACACCTTTGACAATAATCTTAGCTTTCAAAATTCTTGCATGAAAACTCTAGATTTCTTCTAGTTTTGAATTGATAAAAAGACCTTGTATTTATAGGTAATTTTCTAATTTCCCAAAAATTAAACATCAAAGGCTGAAAATTGAAAATTGAATTTGAATCATAAAAATGCCACCAAAAACATATTTAAAATTGGGGTACTAAACTTAAAGGAGACCCATTCACCCTTGGGTGAATGGGTCTTAGGACCTAAATCCTGTACACACCAATTTCAAGGCAATTTAATTAATGCTTGCAATTATTTAATACAAGTTTCCCTTTCGAAAAACGAGATTAATTAGGATTTTAAATGCATAATTGGGCCAATTAGGGGCTTAATTAAGTCCAGTTAATTAGGGGACCCAAACATAGCGTGAAAATGTAAAGGAGTACATTTTATGATGTTAGAACATAATGATCTTCTGAGAGGGGGTGAATCAATAGATATTAAAACTTTTAATCCTTAAACTCCCAAGCAGATAAATTCATAAAATACTTAATGTGCATATTAGAGAATAAAACAATATAGAAATCAAATGCACATGAAAGAACAACACATAACACCAGATGTATGTGGAAAACCCTAAATGGGAAAAACCATGGTGAGAAATGCTCCTAAGATGTACTATCCTAATCTGTCCTCACAATCAATGAAGTTCAATTACAATTTTAAGAGCTCCAACTCTAAGGAAGCACCAATTCCCTATTTTACAAGCTACAACTTCAAGGATGCTACAAAACCCTATTCTGAGCTACAAATCAATGCAAAGAGGCTACAACCTCTATAGATTTACAAATTCAATTATGCATAAACTGGTTCTACCAAAACCTATAATGCATCAATTTAGTACATAATACTTTCTCTCTTTGTTCACTCTCTCACCACTGCAAATAGTTTCAACAATACATTTCAGATTATCACAACCTATTATAGCAACACACTTCACTCACTAACTATGTATTCTCTCTTCACTCACTCACCAGCCAGTTCATAAATATGAACTGCTATATATAAAATTATGTCCTTCAAGAAGTAACTCGAACCATGTTGTAACCCTAATTGAAATTCAAAATTGAACCAATTCATTTTTAGTGGGTTGTTTCTAGGGTTTGTATCTTGTTTGATCATTTTCCTATGTAGTGGAATCAAACTCAAACCGTGTGTTTTTCTTTTCCTTAGAATCACTTATTTTCCTTATTTCCCTTATTTCATTTGGAAGAACTTATTTTTATTATAATTATGAGAAGAAGAAGAACTACCTTGGATATCAGAGGGAGCACACTAACTATTGTTAATCACATAGGTCTATGCAAAGATGAGAAATTCATTAATAAATTTTTATCATGCTACACTGGTTGCAAGTTTCTAATGAACACTCTTTGTACATTGGAATTAGGGAGTGCGTTTGTGAAAAACAATATTGATATCAAAAGATAAAATTAGTTACTTTCTTAGCAAGTCCTTGCTTACAATGGACAAGGTTGGTGAAATTGACTTGTGGTCCAATATTTTCCTAAAATTGTTGGAAGAGTTATCTTATCAACTATTCAAAAGTGTTTATTAAATGATCAAGAAGTGAACAAAAACAATGCAATTTGGTATCTTTCAACAACAATAATATATTTTCTAGAAAAGCATCTTGAAAGAATAAGTCACTACATAAAGTAGTGAAATAAAAAACATGTGTTTAAGGGTCACCCTTTTAATTATACTTCTCAAACCTAGGAACCTCAAAGCCTACAAGTAAGGGTGTAACAAGAATATGCAATGAAAATGGGTTATTTCTATAGTAAGGAGCAATCAATGATTGAGATGAAGTGTTGGTCAAAGAAGCAAGTTAGTTTTTTAGCTTTCCAAGATTTTGCATTAACTAGTTAAGAACATGATTAGTTGTATGCATATAGGTGGTATATGTTTACAGGCCAATAGATGTAAAGGTAGAAAAACATAAAGGCTGAGAGGTTCCAAAGTTTCTTTTGTAGAAATTGGAAGAGAAATCAATAGTAGGAGAAACTACCATAGCCATTGTTGTAGTAGTCACCATGTGCATAGTAGGTATTGACATCAACATGGAAAAATGTGTTCTAATAACACTGAAATGAGAATTGACAGTGTTTGTGCATATAAAATTGTAAGATAGGACATTATTTTGAACAATGTGTGTTGCTCCCTGAAGAAATTCAAGAGATTGTGGTTTAGCTACTAGCATGTTTTAAATAGGCTCAACCACAAGTATCACTTCAGTGATGGTGTCTCTTACTAATAATTATTGAAAGTGATATAATTTTGTGTCTAAGGTTTAAATTTATGAGAAAGGAACCTACAAATTAGTTTTATTATTGAATCTCCCATCTATAAAATGTGTGATATGGATAAGTAGGATCAAGAGTCACTATGGGAGGGGAATTAAGTATCCTATTAGTAAATTATTCTTTAGAGGAATTAGGACCAATACAAGTAGGTTTTGAAAATGGTCTAGATTGTAGTGTTATATGTTCAAAGATTTCTTTTTACTGTGTCGCATAAAGAAAGAGATTGGGTCATAAAAATCATCAGAGAGTTTATGACACTCAATCAAGCTATCCTTCAAATAGTAAGATAATTTTTTTTTTATGAAGTTGTTGCATTTAATGTGTTTGTTTTAAAAATGAGAAAAAAGGCTTGTGTAAGAATGATGGGTTTACCAAAATGTGGTATATGAAAAATGTAATCTACAAAAAGTATTATTTCAAGATTAATTATTCACATACTATATTAGGATTAATCAAAAAAATTGAACACTATTTTGATTATTATTTTTACAATGTATATAACTAGAAACACAAATATAAATAATTCTATTACAAATCTAGATATCTAGCTATAACAAACTAGTAAAACTATATTGCTGTGCACTAAGGATTACAACTTAATTTACACATAAGTTAAAACTACTAGCCTCAAAGAGAATTATATAGCTTACAAAGATTCTCAACCATGGACACCAACATGCAATATGGATTGTTGCAAGTATGAAGGTGTTGTCATTGATGTCAAAAATCCCGTGTTGTCATTGATGATAGTTTGACATTGGTTGAGAAGAGATTGTATCTTTAATTAGTTTCATTATGTTTTCATTAGTTAAGTTGTTGATGTTAACTCTGGTGTTGCTTTGATAAGCTTCTATTTATGATTCAAATGTCGAGGATACTGAGAAAATTGATAAAATAAGGAAACAGGGTGTTGCAGAGTTGTTCTGGTTTGGCTTCACATTTCTTCTGGGTTGAAGATCTACTTGTGTGTTTTGTATATGATGGTTAGATTTGTTCATAGTTTCTATATCCAGAATATTGGCTTTTGGATCAAAGGTCAGAGTAAGTTGTGTTCACCAGTGTGTGAACTGGTTTTGCAGTATTGCTTATAAAGGTGTTAGGGAGAAATGTGTTTGCTCCACATTTCTTTGCAATTGTTCTTCAAGTCTTGCGATTCTGAAGGTATGTTGATAATGTTGATCTCTTGCCTATGTCAAGAGGATTTATGGTTTGGTACTCTAGAAGTTGGATTGTAGAGTTGCAGTGTTTGGCAATGTAGTTTGAGTGTATTGGGTGTGTACATTCGTATGGTGAGAGTTTTTGTGAAGGAGTTTAATGGATTTTAGGAGGATAGAGGAATATTCTAGATTGTGATGAAGTGTGGTATGGGGTTCACAAGTTATCTTTAGATTTGAAGAAGTGTGTAATTCAAAGTTTAATGGTGTTTGCATAGGTAACTCCTGACCTGGCATTTACACTACATTTGAAGATGTTTAAGAATTAATGAAGGCATAGCGTGGTGTGTGAGAGTTGATTTGGGTCCCAATTAAGTTTCATTTTGGTCCACTTTTGTTCCTATACATTGCGAGAATGTTTAGTGTCGATCTAATTTGAATTTGTAAAGTGTAACAAGAGTGTAGACGACTTGAAGATGTTTTTCAAGTTACGGATGGTATAAATGCAAGGTGAATTGATGCAAGATAAAGAGTTTGGAATAGAGTGGAGTGTTGTGATGTGAAAGTAAGTACAGAAGTGTGAATTATAGTGTGAGCTATAATGCAAGATTGTTGAATGTAGTGAGTTGAAGTATCTTGAACTCTTGAAGGTTGTGATGCAGAGCAGAGTGGAGGTTGTAAATACAATCCAAATTCAACAAAATTTTCAATCTCGAAACCCTAACTTGGTGGTTTTCTCACAAACCCTTCATTTTTCCTAGTAGTACTCCAAACAAGAAAATTTTCATCATATCTCTCCAAGAAGAACTCAAACCCAAAATTGAAACACCATTTAAGATCCCTTTTTTTTTGATGAATAGGTAGCTATCTATATTAAAATAAAGATAAAGTTACATATTCATAGAAAAATATGGGTGGTAAGAAGGCACACCCCGGGAGTCATATGGGCAGTGCCCAAAAAAACCAAAAAATTAACCAGTCACATGGGCCGAGCCTAGAATTCCATGATTACAAAACATATAAAAAAAATTATATTAAGCGGACAAAGCAGTGCCAGCAGAGCTAGGAGGGTCTTTTTCGTCCATGTTCTTCCCCCATACATCAACGGGGTCTGGAGTGATGTCAGGAGGAGAACCCCAACCATCATCAACATATTTTTCCTTCTCTTTATCTTTATCCTTGCACCGAGGTGAGATTGCAAACGCCAAACACGGGAAATTTTTACTGGTGTATGGACAACCAGAGCTAGAAGCAGGAGGGTCATCAGAGGGCCACCTAGAACCGCCACCACCACAACCTAAAGCACCACCAGAAGGCCACCCCTGGCTAGCCCACAACGGAGGAAATCGGATTCACCGAAGAGGGTGAGATTCCTTTCGAAGAAGAGGCTGAGAGCGGGGACGCGCATAACCACTCTACTGCTGGCCCCAAGAAGGTGAATGACTGTAGGAAGAGGTGGGTGAAGTGGGAACCCAAGCAATAGTACATGGGGAATTTCCCCAGTGATCCAACAACACTTGTAGGTGAGAAACCTCAAGTGAAACTTTGTTATCTTACACCTGAATCTGTAAGAGAACGTTAGAATAAATAATAGCTTTAGCATATAAAGAAACATTAATATCCATTTGAGAATGAGAAAATATGCAGAAATTTCTATCTTTCCATATATTGAAGAGGATTTCCACCCTGAAAGTGTGCCAAAGCTGGGTAAATTTAGTAGGAATTGTGGGTGAATCTCCCAGTAGAACCATATGCCAAGAGAAAGGCTTCAGCCTAAAGGGCCGAAAGAAGTCATGAATTCAAGTCCAAAGTTGCTGAGCTCTGGGAGAAAACTAGAAAATATGCTTAAAATTCTCAGCTTGCCCACAAAAAGGGAAATGAGGGTCTTGGACCCCCAAGTGAACAAGCCAAGAACCCACAGGCAAGCCTTAGAAAAAAATACACCAAGCAAAATGGGAAAGTTTTTGCTCAACACTTGCAGACCAAGTGGCAGCAAATATTTTATGCCAGACATGGGTGGGAGATTGAAGAAGCCACCTCTGGTTCAAACTTTGAATCATAGGAAAGTGTGGTGAGAGCCACTTGTAACCAAGCTAGGGATTTTAATTCCATAAAGGGGTGTCTGGATACCACTTCCAGTCTTTCCACCAGGGTTTGGTCCCACGAATTCTAACCTTATCAAGCATCTCTGGAAGAATAGAATTCACCAGACCATCATAAGTAGCATGGTCCTGGTTATGAAGCATGTACAGGACAAAAAAATTCCCACTACATGATACGCATTGTGGGTCTATGAAATAACTATTGAAGGGTTTGGATACCCTTCTTATGGAATCTGGGTGCCTTAAGCCAAGGTGACTTAGCCAATGGATGACCATTGCAAGAAAAAAGAGGCGACCACCAAATATTCTATTGGTTGAGTGAAAACCCATCACAAAAATCAGAGCCAACCCAATAGAGTCAGGTCTTGACAGCCTCCTAGGCTCGCCAAATACTTTTGGCCACAAAAGTCCCAACAATTTTGACTGGTTCCTTCATGACCAGAAGTGTTTGAAAGCCAATCCCCTTTTAGGCGGGTCTATGAATTGGAAAGCCTAAGTGAATACAATGCCTAAGATGAATTTTCTAGGCCTCATCCCTAGTAAGGGCACTGATAACCCATTTAACACATGAAACATTCCCTTGCCATTGAGTGGAGAGCAACCCAAGTCCTCCCGAATCTCTGGGAAAGCAGTAGAATTCCCAAGCAACAAGGTGAAACCCTCTATGGGATTTAAAAGAGGCCCAAAGAAAATCTCAGAGAAATTTTTCAAGCTTGCCATAGGCAACTTTGGAAGGGGCCCAACAAGAGGAGTAGTAAACATGGGTAGTTTCCAGAACTTTGGAGCACACCTCGAATTTCCCCGCCAAAGAAAGGGGCTTGGTAATCTAGTAAGAAAGCTTCTGCTCAAATCTAGAAAGCACAACTTGCCATAGCTCATCCGGGATGCCTGGAAAGCAAAGGGAATCCCTAGGAACCGAAACATTTCTCCTGGCCCAATCCACTTCCAACCATACTACTGAAACCAAGGAGGAGTAGGCAAGATAGATTGTTTGTAGCACAAAGTTTTGTGCCACTGAATGGCAGAGCCAAAAGTAAGAAAAAATGTGTTAAGACAATCCAGGGCCGCTTTAATATTTTCTTCTTCCTCGAGGAGAGTGAGGAAAGAGTCATCAACAAAATGGCCATTAACTAGATGAGCCTGAGAGCTAGGCAGAGAAATTCCCTTGACACACTGCTGGGAAACTGCATTGGCCAGAAGGTAGCCAAATCCTTCAGCAACAAGCACATACAAAGAGGGGGAAAGCGAGCACCCTTTCCAAATGGAACAAAAGAGTCTAAAGATAGAGGATTGATGACCATTAATGGTGATACAAGCAGAGGCATCCACAAAGAGCATTCAAATAGTCTGGATGAAGTTAGGCCCAAAACCCAAAGCTTGCAGCATAGCAAGAATAAAAGGCCATTCAATACAGTCATAGGCCTTTGCAAAGTCAATTTTGATAAACATGCCTTTCTGGTTTGAATGCTTGGCCCATTCCATGCCTTCCCAAACAACAATAATATTATCTAGAATAAACCTAGATTTGATAAATCCAGTTTGCTTTGGGCGCACAATTTGAGGTAAAAGACGATGGATCTTCAGAGAAAAAGCCTTAGCAATGATTTTGTAGGAGACATTGAGAAGCATGATAGGTCTCTAGTTGTAAATGTCCTTCAGATCACCAGACTTAGGTATGAATTTTATATTGCCCTTGTTTATTAAATTACCTAGAGAATTAGCATGGAAATCCTCTAAGTAAACATGATACAGAGCTTTCCCAACATATTCCCAAAGGGATTTGTAGAATTCACAAGGGAACCCATCAATCCCTAGGGCTTTTTCATTAACCATGGAATGGACAGCCTCTTTGAGATCATCAATTGTTAACAATTGATCACAAAAAAATTTCTGGGTTGAGGAAAGCCTATTTGGCACAATAGCAAGGCAATCCTGGAGGGCTTGTTGTAGCATAGGTGTGGGTTCTTATGCAGTGAAAACCTGCTCATAATGATGCACACAGGCTTGGAGAATTTCAAAAAGATCAGAAAGCACTTGAACACCATCTTTAATTTTTTTAATGCTTGAGGATGAGTGCCTGGCACACAGATCCAAAAAAAACTCCTTGGAGGCACGATCACCAATTTTTAGCCAATGTAATCGGGCTTTGATTTACACACCTCTGGCAACATAATTGTCTACAACTTGCTTTTTGTGCTTTAATTTTTCCACTCTAACTTGCAATGATGGAGAAAAAGGGTTGGCCACCAAAGCCTCAATAGCTGAGTGGAGGTTAGTGGTTGTAGCCTCATAAGACTGCCGATGAAAGATAGCTAGCTGGCGCCAATAAATGCATAGAAATATAGTCGTGCAAGTGATGGAATCATTCCACCAAGTAATCTAGCTTGTATGATGAGCAGGCCTACACTCCATATTCCAGACTATGAATGTGGGCCAGGGTAGGCTTGTGGCAGAGTAAAGACGTGTTTAGAAAAAAAATGAGTTTTACATGTGCGAGGTTGTTGAGTCTCCCATTCAATGCAAAAAGAAATGGGGAAGTGGCTTGAAAAAGTCACATCCACTAATGGCTTAATCGGGAGAGAAGAACTGTCAAAAGAGAAAAAATATTGAGCCGAGATCATAGCACAATTAAGATGCTTAAATATTTTTTCAGAATTGGACCTGTAATTACACCAAGTGTTTCAGAGAGAATGATAATGGTGGCAGCCAATATTGGGATCAAAGAGCCCCAATTTATTGCACATGTAAAACCACACCTCCCTTTTGCCAGTTTCCCATCTGAATGGAAATATGCCATCTTTGTCATACACCATCTCAACCATATTGAAATCCCCACACAGTAATAAGGTAGCAAGTGGCAATGAATCAACAATCCAGCACCAAAGCAAAGAGTGTTCCACAACATCATTAAAGGCATAAAAATTAATAATCCCAAAGGAATGATTATCAATGTTGAGAAGGATCCAGATGAGCCGATGAGTGGGATCAGACCCGTGGTTGATCACACAAGAGTGTCACCATGGGGACAAAAGGGTGACAGTTCTGCCACGCCCAACATCATGAGCAGTCAAAAACATTTTACTGGCTAGCCAAATAGAGTGACAAGTCGAAGCAAGCAAAAATCCAAAAAAAATAACTTCTTGGAGACAAAGCAATTCAATACCAGAATACTTACTCAGGGAATCCCTTTAAAAATAAGTTTTGGAGAGGTCTGTCACACCTCAAACATTCCATGAGAGGAAATTCATGAATGAAACTCCTTCATATCATCAGAGTTCGGTTCGTCTTCATTCAAAGAAGAGAAACGATTCTGCAAAAATTATGGTGGAACTAATCCAATCTGGATAGAAGGAGAGGAAATTCTCCTCTTTTCTTTAACATATTCCCCTTCTTTCCTTGGTGGAGAAGGGCTGTGAGACCACCTTTGATCTCCCGACATGGGAGGAGAAGCATTCGATTGTGATATCATGACAACAGCAGGCTGAGGCGTTGCATTTGGCCTAGGCTGCAACAAAACATTATCAGCCCCAACAGGAGCTTCCTTCCCCTTTGCTAAAGGGTTTGAAACAAATTTTGTTGGTTTGGAGGCCTTGGGGGCCGACCCAGAACCAGTGGACTTATTCATGCAGTTTGTAACCATAGTCCATTTCTCATCAAGTTTGGCAGTAGAAGCATCCGTTGGGTGAGGTTTTTCAACATCTTGTGGCAGAGAAGGTGTATGAGGCACTGCCAAAGGGCAGTCCTTGATCTTGTGGTATGCGAACTAACACCTATAGCACATGTTGGGAAGATTAAAATAAGTAACCTTCTAGGTATGCCAGAGAGCTCCAATTTGGATATCAATGGAATATTTCAAATCTTTGGAAAGGTCCACTTCCACACAAACCCTTTTTCTAGGGTCGGGCCTGAAAGAACCCATGTGGCTCAATGCAAATAACCCTCCCTAGTGAGGATGCAATATGATTCAAAGAAGGCACACAAGGCAAGGGTGAACCAGGAAATTCAATCCAGACCAAGACCCGCAACTTGGTGTCATCCAAGATAGTAAAATCTTGGGTCCATGCCTGGAAAACTAACAAAGAAGACCAGACATACCAGGGACCATGAGCTAAGATAGCCTAGACATGATTGACCTCCGCAAAGTGGAACAAAAATAAACCCTTGGTTAAATTTTGGACCATGTCAAGGTGGACCCCATGAGGGACCCAAGCCTTACTAACCCACTCAAGCACACTTTCAGGCAGAGTCCTCCCAAAAAAATACCCAACAAGGGTATGTTGCTCAAGCCATTGATAAGCAAAATCAAAATATGGTAAAGGCAAGACCACATCATATGGTGAGTCAGAACACTTACCTCGTGAAAGAATTTCAAAACAAATTTTTGGGGTCATTTGTTTAGAGGAGGAGCCATTGAGCAAAGCCGATGAACCACTAACACTAGCATGAACTGTTGGGTTAGAACCGATTGAAGGCATATTAAAAGACAAAAAACGGACTAAATGTGGTCACACATAGGAAAAGAGGAGTTTCATATGCTAACAACATAGTATGATGCAAGAGGGTCCAAGAGTGACCACAATATGCTTCTTAGGAACATATCAAATTTGTAGGTGTGCTTGTTTTATAACATCACCCTCTAATTTTGATTGCTACGTTGCTACAAGGCCTAATTAGGCCTATTTTACAAAGAAACAATGAGATTTAAAAACTCCCAACTCCTAATCTTCACTCCAAATCCTCTAACATGTCACATGGGGTCTAAGTATACAATTCCCAACATGTGGAATGATCTCCAAATAATTTTTGAGCAAAACCCTACTTTTATCTATCTTCCTAAGCCTAATACATAGATATATTAGGCTAGGGCAACATCCAACTTGCCCCAAACTCCTTCCCCTGCATCTACAAACCCTACCAATAGGAAAATTATCCTAACTACCCCCATTCCACCGATTTTCAAAATTTTCCACTGGTGGAATGGTCTTCTAGTTCATGACTTTCCTCTCAAACCATCAAAACTAGGGTTTTTTGGCTGCTTTTAGTAAATTAACTCAAAATCGCTTCAAAATCAATGTAAAACAATGAAACCAAAACCAAAATTTATCTAATTCATCCCTCCAACAATTCCAACATGCTTAAAATCATTTTCATGTCATACAGGGCTGTACAAATTGTTGTAGCAACAAGAAATCACCAAAAACTACAAAAAAAATAGAGTTTGCTTTATTACTTGATCTTCAAAACTTCACTAGAAGGTTGCCTCAAACATCCCAAGGAAAATTTAAAAATTTCCCAACATATTCATATAGTTCCCAACTACTTTCAACTACTTGACTGTTCAATTTCCCATATACATAAAAATTGCAAAGTTGCTCATGCAACTTTTGCAACATTTACAAAATTTGATAACTTTTAACACAACTAACCCCACATGAAAAAAAATATTAGACATGGTCTAAATAGACCTTATTACACCCAAATACATGAATCAAATTTACAAAACCAACATTTGATCTTAATTATATCATTAAGACTAGGTTACCCTACACCATACTCCCGGGGAGAACAAAATCTAATGATGCACTTGAGATCTGATCTTGAACTGTTGCTCCATGCTTCTTGATGTCTTCCTCTATCATCCAGGTGGCATCCTCCATTGGAAGGTCTTTCCACTTCACTAGGTACTCATTGTACACCTTGTGCCTTGTTCTTTTAGCCTCTTTAGTATCCAAGATACATTCAAGCTTGACTTGGTGGTAAGTCTTTGACCCACCCTTCATCTGGAACCTCTGATGTACCTACATCTTCACCTACAATCACTAATCCTATAAAAGGATACAAGTTATAAACATTGGGGAGATAGAAACTCCAGGAGGGACTTCTATCTCATAGGCATTTGCTCCAAATTTGTGGACCACCCTACATAGCCCTATCTTCTTCATCTGCAACTTTGAATACTTTCCTTTAGGTAGCCTTTCCTTCCTCAAATGAGATAATACAAAGTCCCCCACATTGAAATGAACCTCTCTCCTTTTACTTTTTAAGGGTGCTTAGTTATGTATTCCCAAATGCTCAATTTAGCATACATACCTTTCAAGGCATCAATTCCAACACTCTACAACTGAACCTCTTACGCCAAAAATTTTCTTCTACTCAAAGCATCTACCACCTTGTTTTATTATCCTTTTTTGTACTTTATGGTGAAAGTGTACCTTTGTAGGTATTCCACCCACTTCACATGTCTATGGTTGAGTTTGTCTTGGTTGTTTAATAACTATAAAGCATGATCGTCAGTAAAAACAATAAAATCTTTAGGAATGAGATATTGTCTCCACTTGTTTAATGCTTGCACCATGGCATACATCTCCAATTCATAAGATGAATACTTCTTCTTTTCCTCATTGAGCTTCTCACTAAAGAAAGCAATGGGTCCACCCTTTTGTCTCAAGACTTCCCCAATTGCATACTCACTTGCATCACATTCAATTGTGAATACTTTATTGAAATCAGACAAGGCTAGGATAGGTTGTTGTGCTACCCTTTGTTTTAGATATTGAAATATTTTTTCTACCTCATTAGACTATAAAATTTTCTTTCTTTTATCCCCTTTTATTGTGTCAATCATTGGAGAGTAGATATGACTGAAATTTTTCACAATTTTTCTATAAAAGCTAGCTAGGTCGTGGAAACTTCTTACCTCACTTACTAATGTAGGAGTGGGCCAACTAAGAATTGATTCTACCTTAGTAGGATCAATCTTCAAAGAACCTTTTGAGATCACAAATCCAAGACAAACCAACTCTTCCTTCATGAATTCACACTTTTTCAAATTGATCATCAATTTTTCTTCATTCAACTTTCTCAAAACCATGTCTAAATGTTGCAAGTGTTCTTCTTTAGTATTACTAAAAACAAGTATATCATCCAAGTAGACAACCACAAACTTACCTATGAAAGGTTTCAGAACTTCATTCATTAGTCTCATAAAAGTGCTTGGAGCATTTGAAAGCCCAATGGCATGAAAAGCCATTCATATAACCCCTCATTTGTCTTGAAGGCAGTTTTCCACTCATCCCCCTCTCTAATTCTAATTTGGTGGTAGCCACTTTTGAGGTCAATCTTTGAAAAATAACAAGCCCCTCCTAAATAATCCATCAAATCTTCCATTCTAGGTATGGGGAACCTATACCTTATGGTTATCTTGTTGATTTCCCTTGAGTCAATGCACATTCTCCAATCTCCCCCTTTCTTTGGTGCCAATACAGTAGGAATAACACATGGGATAAGACTTTCCCTTATTAGGCCTTTGTCAAGTAGCTCTTGGATTTGCTTCCTAATCTCTTCATTCTATTCAGGAGTTAGTTTATATGCAGCTTTATTAAGTAGGTTTTCCCATGGTATGAAGTCTATGTGGTGACTCACATCTCTTATTGGTGGAAAAGAACTAGGGAGCTCATCTACTACAATGTATTTTTACTTATTCAACAAGGTTTGAACCTCTTTAGGCACATCATCAAGCTTTGTTGCTGTCATGACAAATTTTGGTTTGATAATAATGGCATAACCTTGTCCACCCTATTCTTTCATGGTTTTCAAGAACTCTTTTTCCCAAACCAACATTATGTTAGACCCTACTTGTTTGTCTAGGAATTCATCTTGCAATGGAGTAAGGGTGAATGAAATCCCATCCTTTTCAATTAGATAGGTATTTTTTTTCCTATCATGTTTAGCTAATATGTCATACTACCAAGGTCTTCCTAAAAACAGATGACAAAAATTCATTGGAATGATGTCACACAAGATTTTATCTTTGTATCCACCTATATTAAATACAACCCATGTTTTCTCATTCACTAGGACTTGTTGACCCTTATTCAACCAGGAGACCTTGTAAGGAGTGGGATGTGGTATCCTCTTCATTTTCAACTTTTCAACCATCTCTAATGAAACTAGATTATCTGTGGAACTGGAATCAACAAAAAATTTACACACCTTACCTTGAGATTTTCTAAATAGAGATTTTCTTTGTGGAGGCTCTTTCACCATAGGAACTTTTATTAGTGGTCTCCTTAAAATCAAAGGTTCTCCTATTTCTAGAGAAACATGCTGAGATGGAGAGTTGACACTCTCATTATCTTCCTCTTGCACCAATTGTGTTCTCCTTTCACTACCATGTGAAGTAGAAGGTTTTTAATCTAGGAATTTCCATACTTGATGGACAAACTGATTACATTGATAGAATCTTCCTAAGAATATATTTGACCCTCTTCCTTGTCCACCAAATCTACTTCTACTATTTGCTCTCCTACCTCTAAAACTACCTCTTGATTTTGAGCTTTTTTCTTGATGACCACTTGTCTCTCCTTGTGGCTTTTGAGATTTTCCTCTTCCTCCAAAGGTTCCTCTGCCCCTAAATCTTCTCCCTCTTCCTCTATTTTGTTTCTCCTACCTTCTCTTCAACCTTTCTTCATCCTTGACTGTAATTTGAAAGCATTCTTCCACCATTTTAGGAGTGGTCAAACTTATCTCATCTTGTATGTTGAACTTTAAACCATTTATGTACCTTGCTACCTTTTCTACCTCATCCTCATTATTACTTGATCTAATTCTTAACTTATGAAACTCCTTTGTATAGGCCATGACATCCATATCCTTTTGTTTGAGGTTTGGTAACCTTCTAAATGTTTGAATTGCATAGTCACCAGGTAGAAAGTGGCTCTTGATTTTAGCCACCATTCTATCCCATGAATTGATTTTTGACTTTCTCTTCTTCACCCTCCCTTCCTACACATAGTTCCACCAAGTTAAGGCATGGCCTTTCAACTTTGTTTTGGAAAATTTCACCTTTTGTTCATCTGTTACCTCCTCATACTCAAAATAGTTGTCAAGTGCATCAATCCAACCTAGCATGTCTTCACTATCCATATTCCCATCATACATGGGTAATTCCATATTCACCTTAGGAGTGTCTCCTTTGAAAACCTTCAACATCTTAACCATTCTCAATTCATTAGGGTCCAAATCTTCCTCATCTTGGACTCCTCTTTGAGGTTTTTCATTCTCACCATCTTCCTCTTTGTCACTTTGGTCTCTAGTGACCATACCTCTCCTTTGGTTTGATTAAAGCGATGAAATTCTGGCTAGGACAACTTCATGAGACTCCTTTACCTATCTCAACTCCTTGGCATGCTTTTCTTTCAACTCTCTTACTTCTCTATATGTTACATTAGTTTTAGGAGGCATCTTTCATTCTTTCAAACACAAATTTTCTTTCCTTTGATCAGACCTATTATCTAATACCAATTGAAGTAGATAATGGTGGAGGTTGTCAATACAATCCAAATTCAACAAACTTTTCAATCTTGAAACCCTAACTTGGTGGTTTTCTCACAAAACCTTCATCTTCCTTAGTAGTACTCCAAACAAGGAATTTTCATCATATCTCTCCAAGAAGAAATCAAAACCAAAATTGAAACACCATTTAAGATACCCTTTTTTCCTCTTAGAAACATATCAAATTTTTAGGAGTGCTTTTTTTGTAACAACACCCTCTAATTATGAATGCTACGTTGCTACAAGGCCTAATTAGGCTTGTTTTACAAAGCAACAATGATATTTACAAACTCCCAACCCATAATATTCACTCTAGAGCCTCTTACATATCACATGGGGTCTAATTATGAAATTACCAATGCATGGAATGATCTCCAAACACTTTTTGAACAAAACCCTGCTTCTATCTATCTTACTAAGTCTAATACATAGAGATATTAGGTTAGGGCAATGTCCAAATTGCCCCAAACTCCTTCCCCTGCATCATAAAACCCTACCAACATGAAAATAATCCTAACTACCCCCATTCCACTAATTTTCAGAATTTTCCACTGGTGGAATGGTCTTCTAGTTCATGATTTTCCTCTCAAACCCTCAAAACTAGGGTTTTCTGGTTGCTTTTAGTAAATTGACTCAAACTCGCTTCAAACTCAATGTTAAAAAATGAAACCAAAACCAAAAGTTATCTAATTAATCCCTCCAACAATTCCAACATGCTTTAGATCATTTGCAGGTCCTACAGGGCTATACAAATTGTTGTAACAACAAGAAATCACCAAAAATTGTAGAAAAATAGAGTTTGCTTTATTACTTGATCTTCAAAACTTCACCAGAAGGTTTCCTCGAACATCCCAAGGAAAATATAAAAATTTCCCAACATATTCAAATAGTTTTCAATTTCTTTTCAACTAATTGACTGTTCAACATCCCATATACATCAAAAATGTAAAGTTGTTGATGCAACTTTTGCAAAATTTGACAACTTTTAACACAACCGACCCCACATGACAAAAAACATTAGAAATGGTCTAAATAGACCTTACTACACCCAAATACTTGACTCAACATTACAAAAAGAACATTTGACCTTAATTACATTAAGACTAGGTGCCCCTGCACTAGGTTGCTAGTGTTGTTGGAGTTGTGGTGGAATCATTGTTTCATTGAGATTGTGTTCTCTATGTAACATTCTATCTTCTATCTTCTTTCTATTCTAGAAGTGAGCCTGGGTTGTGAGTCTTTTTGGACAGTGTGTCCTATTCTGACAGTGAGCCTCTTTGTACTGGTTTTGTAATTATTTATATTGTGAGCTAATTCTCACTATGGTTTTCACCTTATTGGTTTTTCCACATAAATCTGATGTTCTCTTGTGTATGGTGCTGGTTGTTTCATTTTATATTATAAACTTTTCATGTTTAAACATTATAACAAAAAGGGTTGAATGAATGCATGTGGATCTGATTACTGTTGAGGGTTTTGATTTTTTAATTTGGTACAACTGATTCACCCCCCCCTCTCAGTTGTCTTGTTCATTCAACATGGACATCCTCATGTCACGTAGTCATGTGACATATAAACATGAAATGAAAAATCATATAATTTCTAGAATTAAATCCTACATGAAGAAAAATAAATGAGAAATTCATAGAATATGAGAATTTTTTTATGTGTTGAAATAACAATAAATCCAACTATTAAAATGGAAAATAAATGAAATTATGGGTTTAAAAATATAGAACTAGATTTCTCTTTCCTTCTTTGAAGAAAAACCTACACACACAAAAGAAAAGAGAAATGTTTTTGGTTTGGCTTCTTATAGGCTTGCCTTATTCGAACCCCCATTTTGGTATTCCTACCTCCACGATGTTGGAACCTCAAAAAATTTGAGTCTTATTTCATGCATTAGCCAAATATGCCCAAGTTTATAACTGATCTGAGACATATCATAAGGATAATTCTTCTTTGCACCAATAGGTAGTGCATGAGAAATTAGGTCATGTTTCCTTTGGACATATTGTAAAATTTTCTAGGGGAAAAAGGTATGGCCATGTGGGTTTTGTTCTACCATTTGGATGGATCCATCTTCCTCTCAATGGTGCAGTTTAGACATATTTTTCTATAGCAAGGTTGAAATGATAAAATATGGCTAAGTTTTGAGTTTGAGGGTTTCCTTGGGTGAAGCAAACTTCCTCTTTCTAATGCATAACCTATTCACTTGCATTTTTTTGCATATCCACTTGCAGATGAAATTCTTGTGGGCACTATTGCATTTCAACAAATCGACAAAGTTACAAAATTGTGTGCAAATGAAGCTATTAGATTCCTACATTATTTATGTCATTGGGTTATGAGCTAGTTGATGTGAACTTCCCTTTCCATTTATACGTGTCCTATTCGGATGGACTTTTCTATTTGGCCGAATGAATGGGTTTTTTTCACAAACCCCTTGGATTAGATTTTTTGCAAACTTTCTCTTACAAAATTTTGGTTGGCAACTAGTTTTTGGGTTGTTGAACCAGATATGTTCTTCTCTTGTTCATATGTATTTTTCTTCCTAAGGGAAAATGGATGTAAAAAACCAATAATGTCTTTGTGTACACATACTCTCTGCCATCATCTTGAAGTTTTGGTGGTTTGACTAAGTTTAGTATCAACTTTCTCATGAACCAGGTCTTGATGGTATGTTTTTTCCTACCATGTGTCAATCAAAGAATTCCCTTGATGATACATCATCAAACTATTTTTCAACTAAGTGTGTAATTGCAAGAACCCAAGCATCTTGAAGAGATTATTAATGGGTACTTACAAATGTGATTTGATCTAGGTTTAGCCAAAAAACGAACAATTTATGGAATTACAAAATTTCTAGGTCCATTGAAACATTTGTGGGTTAGGCAAGTCTATTTGCACTTGCAAGATTTGTTTATCTAATCCAAACTAAACTTGGTTGATAATTTTTTCACAAGTGCACTTGGAAGATCTTTTCTAATGCGAGCTTCTAAAAGGAAGTTTTAAAAAATTCAAAACCTACGAGTTGATGGGGCCCAACTTCTCACAACCATACATGATGATGTCATGGTCACATCAACCCATCTAAAGGTCCCTAGGTCCGCTTATAATTCCATCTTTATGTCATGTTATTAATGTCAACTATGACCTTTTTCATCTGAATGAAAATGTTGTAAATTATTAGATTCACTTTCCCATGGTCTTTTCATATATTCACATGCTAGTTGGTTTCTCGCATGGAAGTGACATTTTCTACAACAAGTGGATGGTGAGTAAATTCTCAGAGTGCACTTAGGGGATAAAATCTTTAAAAAATGCATATGGTTGTACAAGAGGATGTTCCAGGGTTTTGTATATGGATCAGACATATGTTTGACATAGGAACATCCACACAAAGTTCATTCTCCATGTGATTGGATGGTGTGGATTATTCTACATGATCCTACCTTACGAGATTTTGTAGTGCATCTAAATGTTAAGTTTGTTGTGGGTATGTTTAGGCCATCAAAACCTTGCAAGAAAAGCACTTGGATCCAAACATATCTAAATGGGGCTTGAATCTCCATAGAGGCACTTCTTGCCAAATTTTTCGCTAGTTTATGATGTGGTTTTCTTCCATGGGCATGTTTCTTCACACCATGTCCACATGAGGTCATTTTTTCCACAGGCGATTGGGGGAAATTTTTTTGAGTGGGAAAATCGTTGAAAGTTAGTTTCAACTACCTCCATCAATGCTAACCCACTCCTACAAATTTTTGGGTTTGATCTATATGTGTTTCCTAAGGGAATTAAAGGCATTTTTGGTATGGATGTGATAGGGGATAAGGCACCCGCACTTCATTTATTATTTTCAAAATCCTTTTATTGGCAGAGGGCATTTTCTAGATGCCTTTTATAACAAATTTTATGGACATTTCTATTATTCTTTTTACTCAACGTGATAGTTCATTCAATGTAGAGACATGGTGCATGCTAAATAATTTTTTCGCACATCTCTTTGTGGTTAGATCGTATTTGTAGAAGAAATATTTAATTTGGGGATTAGTTGAGGTTGTGGCTAGGGATTCTCTTATCCTTGTGAAACTTTTTGATGGTTTGTAGACATCATAAGATCATGGTATATCTTCCTTTATTTATATTATCAAAAGGAATGAAAATCAGAAGACAAAGAATAGCACTTCAAGAAAGGAATAGAGAAAAAAAAAACTTACACAACAACACTAGAAGTTTCACAATTTCTAACTCTAGGTATAGGCATTTTTGCACTATAACGATCTAAGATCATCCTAAGAATGTAATGATATTTGTGGATAAAAGAACAAAGTTGTGTCACACTTTCTAAAGGAAACAACCAACAATGATCCAAGTTTTAAACTTTAATCACTAAAAAGTGACATATATGTTTTGAATTTTGAAATGATGTAAACTAATGAAATATTTAGTTTTTAGTATATTTTATGCTTGTATTTTTTTAAAATAATTAGAAAATTATTTGAATATGGGTTTTTTATAAATTGACACTATAATTTAATTTCTAAAAAAATGCTAAAACATGAAGTCACATGAGACATCAACCTTTATATAGTAATTTTTTTTTTTATCCTTCAATTTTTTTGTGTGTATAACATCCAATAGTGATCCAAGTTTTAAACTTGAATCACTAAAAAGTGACATATATGTTTTGAATTTTGAAATGATGTAGACTAATGAAATATTTATTTTTTAGTATATTAATTTATGCTTGTATTTTTTTAAAATAATTAAAATTTTATTTGAATATAGTTCTTTATAAATTGACACTATAATTTAGTTTCTAAAAAATGTTGAAAAATGAATTCACATGAGACGTCAACCTTTATATGGTAATTTTTATTTTTTATCCTTCAATTTTTTTGTATGTATTTATAACTTGAAACTTTAACACATGGATTTTTTTTTTCCAATTTTGATAAATATACATTTTTAAATAAATATTAGAATGTGCACATATTAAAACATATTTGTTTCCACTGGACGCCAACTTTAATATTATCTATTTATCTAAAATGGAAAAAAAATTATACCCTCTTTATATATATTCTTTTATCTAGTGCATCATATTTTTTTCAATTTTTTTAATAATTTTAACTATTTTTCCTTGTCATGTTAATCAACCTAATATTTTGTGCTAATAACCTACTTTTAGTAAAAATTAAAAGAAAAATATAAATAATAATTTAATTATTATAATATATGTTTTTTTGAAAACTAGACTTATGGATCTACAAAAGGGTATTTTTATATTTTTTTAAATGTTATTTACATGAGTAGAAATTGTTAAAACATCATTTTTTTTCAAATAAATCTATTTTTTTGGTAAATTGGCCTCAAAGTGGTGCTACATATGCATTTAGCCAACAATTTTAGTTTGAAAAGTTATAGATATATCTAACTTAGCTAGAATGAATCTTACAAGATCATATGTTTGACCCAAATATATTTTTAGTTAGAAATACCTAAATTCACTTGTGTTGATACTTTGGCTGAAAGTGTGACACAACTTTGTACTTTTACCTTTGTAACTATTGTAGAATGGATGATAAATGGAAGATTTAATCTTTATTGAGTATCTTCCTATGCATGGTGTATGTTTATAGATTTTTTTTTTATTAGTTAGCTAGCTAGAAGATTGTAATATTCTTGTAAAGCTTTTATAATATATATCTTCTTAGAATTATAAAGTGTATGGGTATGTGCATGGATTAATACATGGACTCATTTAATATTTTGCAACTATCTATGGTCTTTTTGGATGCATGTGTAGAGCCCAACTTGCTTGTACATTTTGGAAAATTGGTCTTTGATGAACACTCAAAATACTGAGAGGGGGGTGAATCAATATTCCATCAAACTATTTACATAATATCCATCCAAGCAATAAAATAATTCTAATTGTAATAATTAGTGAAAGCATGGAACCAACACAAGATGACAATACACATGAACACTGGTATTTTTATATGGAAAACCCAAAATGGGAAAAACTATGGTGAGGATTAACTCACAATATAATATATCTGGATATAGAATATTACAAGGGCTCACTACCAAGACTCACTTTCCTTGAAGGCTCACAACCTAAAATAATTTACAAAATAGAGTATGGCTCACTGCCAAAAGATGAACTGAGATAGAATGCACCTTCCTTGTGTTGGATTTTAGTTCCGGTGAAACACAATATATAAAACACTTCCCTGTAAGTATACTATCTTCTCACATATGAAGCTTCATACATTCATACTTTCTGAATTTTCATCCCTTCAATTATTTCACCACACACACTCACTCACACTCCTTTTTTCTTTCACAAAAATGTCTTACATATATACCATATACATTCACTTTCACTAATTAGGTTGGCCTAATTAGAGAAACCCCATCTCACATTAAAACCAAGTCTACCGGTATTATCCTCAAAATACTATTCATCTTTGCACCCAAAACAAGTATCTAACATGTGGTATTAGTCAACATGGACCTAAGATAGATCCATATAGCATTTGTAACACATATTTACTCTTCTTAACACCAATTCATAATTAGGTCGGTCTAAGCTAGACCTAAAACATCAAGACTCCAACCATATATGTAATTTATCAATCGTGTAACACAAAAACTTGTTAACACATCAAGTTCTCCTTTAGCCAACATTAAATAACTTATCTTCAACTCTGCATGGAAAGATAATTGAATATGAGAAAACAAGGAATCTCCCACATCAATGCACTGTATAGAAACTCAGTGTAGTCTTCAACGTATAACACTATTATTCATTTCTTCTGAATGCGTTCTCACATCATCACAAAACTTCAATGTAAGATGCATCTTGTAGTCACAAGTCTATGTACAAATTCTTGTAGAGATATCTTTCTTTGAGGTGGAATCCAAACCAAAAAATTGATGGACTGAATCAACATAACATTGTTTTCCAAACTACTGGTAACTATATCTTTCCAACTATTTAGCCAACTCAATTGAAATCTTGTCAGTGGATGCAAACAATGTCAAGATAGAACATAGTATCAACTTCTGATCAGATCTTATAAAATAAGATAATTTGGACTAAAATATTGGATCAACTTTCATTACTAGAGCAACTACAAAACTATACAAGTAATGTACATCAACGAAAATCTTCCAATTTCCATTGTTGACATCAATGAAAACCTTCCAATTTCCAATAGTATTATTGTTGATGGTGAAAATGACACAAACGATGTTTAAATATAATATTTCTACTCTATTTCTCCTGAAAAAGAAAGACAACATATAATAGCCTAACTCCCAAGGTCCTGGTAGTTGGTTCTCAACTATCTGGTGTCACTCAATCAGACCATGCAATTGTAATATTCAAGGGGCCTGTGCTGGTAATAAGGAATGCAAGCAATTATTTATTCATCGAACTGTCTTTAATGAAAAGGGGATTTTTAAATAAAAGAAAAAGATAGATTAGGGCGTACATCAGTAAACATGAATAAAACTTATCTAATATCCGGACATATATCTTCAACAACGAATGTTCCTCCAACGGATCAAGAAAACCATAGCATGATACAATTTACAGAATAGTCCATACTATTGCATGCATCTAAGGTGCTTATTTTAACATCACAATCACACAAAATATTTTAAAAGACAAAAGAATACATTCTCATTCATTGCCAAGACCATAGATCAATAGACTTCAATAAATTCAATTCATAGATAACTTAATGAAATAATCTTTCAATTTGGTTTCTTCTAAGGATTCATCACAAAAGAAACTCTTATGCTTCAACATAATCACTTGCATACAAATAGACCATAATTCATTAACCTTATCCAACAAAACTCAATTTCAACTCCATATTGTGAAAAAACTTGTAATTATATTCAACTGTAAATAAAGTAACAATGTATCTCTGTAAAAACTATGAAAATTATATCTCCTACTATCAGGTGGCTAATCTTATTCTCATTAGCCGACCCTTACAATATGACACCTCACAGGTATTTATAGATATACAAAAATCCAAAGTCCTTTCTATTTTAGGTCGATCCACCTTTTCAGGGATTAAAGTCATCTTGGAAACTCAGTTAAACTAAAAGAAAAGAATGGAGAGGAGAAAAGAAAACCATGCACCCACAAACTGCCAGTTATGCATGCAAAGGAGAAAAAAGAAAACCATGCATGCATGAGGTTATCAATTATGCATGCAAAGCTTGTTCTGCAATGTACTCATCATAACTAGAGAAGACATGTTGAAGCACCTCCAAATCCGGCCGATCAACCCAGCTATCTTCAAACTCGATCCTTTCTAGCTCCACAACAACAAATCGTCTCATGTCTTTTAGCTTGGTCAACTCCCTCTTAGCTGCCCTTATCTCTTCTGTAATATCCATTAACCGATCTAATAGAAAATCTTCACCATCATCTCCTTTTTGCATGACCTCTTTAAACCTATCATCCCATTTCTCCTTTATTTGGCTCAAAGGTAGGCCCTCTTTTACCGATATATTAACATTTACTATGACAACAATAATTGCTTCCAACTACTCAAAATTGTTCGTTCAGATCCTTAACATAATCTTGAACTTCACTTTTATGCTTGTATAGAAAGTCAGACCTAAACCGAAGTATACTGGAAGTCTTCTCAAAGAAATCTTTATTGTCCTCTTCAAGTATTGACTATTCTAGAAGAGTAGACTTTGACAATTTTCTAACATCCTTCAGCCTCTAACTATATCCTCTGTACTCCTCCTCCTATTCTCCCAATACTTTGACATACTGGTTCATTTCCTCTATTAGATCCTTCATCATTTTGTGAACCTCAAAACTGTAGTCCAACACCTCACTTATTTCCTGATTTATCTTATCAGTCCACCTATCCAACATCTCTGCCTTACTCCTTACCTGTACCAAATCATCCACCTCTATCTTACTAAGAAAAATTGGTGTTTCAATGGTGGCAATTTGTTCTCAACTTGGAGTAGAAACACTCTTCAAGAAAAGTATGTAACTGATCCAATTGAGCCTTAAGCTCATCCTTTTTCTAATTATCTTTCATCATTCTGGATTTAGTGGATGAAGCTACCACATCTATTAAATTCATCTGTTGATCTCTGGTGATCTCCCCAAGTTAACAGTACCCAACTGGTAATCATTCAATTACATGTCTCCTACATCCTTGTCCATCTTTGGTATGGCACATTCAGCAACAATTTCTCCTCTGTCGGCGAGCCTAGTGGAATGTAGGATTTTGGCCTTCTTCTTGGGGCTTTCCTTTTCAATTTCCTTCATCATATCACCCCAATTGAGAGGCTATGAAGGTGTCACTGATCTCTTCTGAAGATCCAATTTTAACCAAGTGGGAGCACCTGGAGTAGTGGTCATTATAGTTGAAGAAGAAGCAACAATAGTAGTAGAGGGTGGTTGCACATTTACAGGAGGTTGAGAATCAACCCCTTGTTTCTCTTGTTGTTCTTGCTCTACATTTGTCTGAGAAGGATTTTCAGCTTCCTCCCTATCCTTATGTTCTTGTATCCTCTTCTCTTCTTCTTCCTTTTTCAACTTTTCTTCTTCTAATCTCTTCTTCTCCATTTCTTGGTTTCTCTCTTCCTTCAATGCCTTAAGTTTTTCTGCATCTTCCTTTTCCTTTTGTTGCTTAATCAGCTCCTCGACATCTTTCTCCTTTTGTACATGTTTTGCTTCCTCTTTCTTTTGATAGGCCTCTTCAGCAAGCTTCAACTTGGCCAAAAGAACTTCTCTTTCCCTTCACTGCTTTTCCTTTTCTTCCTCCAAATCATGAATTTTTTGTATTAACTCCAGCTTATCATTTTCTTCTTTGATCATGAGCTCCTGCACCTTTTGCTTTTGCTGCATTTCTATTTCATCAGCTCTTTGTTTGGCTTCTACCTGTTGTTGCTGGAGTAAGGCATCAACTTTTTCCTTAGCATCAATTTCCTTTTGCTTCTCTATTGCCTCTACATGTGCTTGATCATCCGAAGCCTTCTTTGCCTCCTCAAATAGTTCCCACTAATCCTCCTCTGGAGGCATATTTTCTTGTGCATCCTTCGCTGAAAAATTCTCATCAGAGTCCATTCCAACATCATGGATCTCCACCTCTACTCCTTTTCCCTTCGAGGTCTCAACTGTATCATAAAGATTGCCTCTTTGCATTTCTTCACTTTGTTGCTTTGTAAGTAGGACTTGAGTAGATGAATCACCTAATGTTGGTGTTGAAGCCACGGGTTATGTTTGGGCCTCCTTCTCCTGTTCCTTTGGTTCATCTTGAGCCGACGCTTCAAGATCAATCTCTTCAATGTCAGGAGGGAAGAACTTCAAAGGCTCCTTAGAAGTAAATTTCCTCTTGATTCTTTTGTATCCCTTCCCCTTCTTAGGAGTCGATTCCTAAGGATTTTTGGTTCTTATGATAGCCCAATGAATACTTCTATCCAAAATTGGCCTCCCTATTTGCTTTATGTCAATGGTCTCCTCACCATCCCAATCCATCGGATCCAAGCTTTTGGTGCCAATATTTAATGCTTCATATGATGGATCTAACACCACTCCATCATCTACTAATGTGTCAGGGATATCATCTTTGATCCCAAATTCTACCATGAGTGCAACAAGCAACCTCTCATAATTCCTTTTCCTGAGGTCATACTCATCTTGAAGATCCCTCCAGAAGTCTTCTAGTAGGTTGAAATGTTTGTCAAAAACCTAAGGCAACAAAGCATTCATTTTCTTCTTTGGGTCAAAGTGTTTTCAAGCAGTGTACAAACCTAGTTTTAGATGTATCAATTCATTGCAAACTACCTTAGCTCCCACAAGATGTTGACAGCTGTATTCACCCAATTGCATTGGAAACTTATGACACCCTGTTTTGTGCTTTAACCCAAACCGAGAATTGACCCCCAAAGCCTGATATACAAATTCCATTAGAACCATCCTATTGCTAGAACATCTTGGGAGCGAGTGGGGTTGACCTTCAAATCCATCCAGTTTTAAATAAGTCAACTTGGGGTATTGGATATACCAACATCCCCATTCCGTGATAAAGGCTATAGCTTCTTGGCTCAATCTATATACTGCATCTCCATTAAGCTGTTTAATGATTACATACAAGAATGCATCATTAACCCTTCTAAATTGTGTTTCAGATACTTGTAGAGATAGTTGATCATAATGATCCCATACTTTCCTTTGTCCATCAGCTTCTCCCAATATACCCACTCTATTCAATCCTGGAAAGATGCCTCCTCTAGCTGTTGCATAAACAACATAAGAAGTCATATAAAAGCTTTTGGTTTCCCTTATTCTAGTTAATTGGTCATGGATAGCATCAAAGACAATCATTGTCCAATCAAACTATTGTTTGCCATTAAAGATGGTCTGAATGAAGGGAAACATCCATTCCTTGAAGTGAAATGCATCCCCCTTCCCAAAGACTCTAGACAACATCATGATCAGGTCTAATACTTCTTTGTAGAATTCTGTCCTCTTTGGTTGATCATGAAGCTTGGTCAGAGACTTCTTTTCTATTCTCAACCATTTCTTGTTCAAGTGAGCTTTGTTGGCCTCCTTTTATTTGCTATATTTCTCTAAAGCATCTGCCTCTTTCAACTGTACTAGGCTCTTTAGATTCAGGACACTAAACATGTGTTGAAACATTTGAGGAGTTAAATCAATAATAACATTGTCCTATGAATCCATACACTGCCTAGTGGCTGGATTGTAAGCTCCTGCTGCTATCATAATCAACTCCGAGCACTGGATAGATAGAGGAAATAAGGTGATGTGAGCCAAGCCAGAATCAACTATTCTTTGAGTTCTCCCTATTATATCCTTAGTGAATGTTTCTGAATACAACTCCCTAAAATTGTATGAGCCCAGATTGGTGTCAGTTATATCAGACCAAATCGATTCCACTTTGCTTGCAGTGACAATAGGACCCCTATGATTATACCTCAAAGTATAAGGTAGTTGCTCTGACTTAATCTTCTTAGGCTTAGTCATTTCCTTTGATGTTTTTGCAGGCCAATTCCTTTGGGAAGCTTCTCCTGATACTCCTAACATCCTTTAGCTTTCTTGCAACACAACCTCTAATTAGATCCTTCAGCAAACATCACAAAATATGCTTTAAAACCTTACCCTATATATACATATCAGAGGTGGAACCAAGCAGAAAAAAAAAACATTCTAAACAATCTCTTTTAAAACACTATCAAGCTTGGAGCCAAAAATCATTATTAAGATTATAGTAACATCAAGAGGAGCCGGAGTCATAATTGGAATGGTAACTAGAACCAGAACCGGAATGGAAACTGATTTGTTTTCTTTCAGATTTTCTAATTTCATATTCAGTTTCGGTTCTGCTTCCACCTAGGTTATCATTTTTTGAAAGAATGCTTCTCACTATAAGCAGAGTTAGAGATAGGATGGAAATGGAATCGATACTTATTAGAAAACATGGTTCAAAGTCTAGATTGATTCTGATCCCGCTTTTGCCTATAATGACCATGACATCATAAGTTATTTTAACAGTTTGGTAAATAACTTCATGATTTTAAGGACTAGGTCACATCAACATGAAAGGGGTTTAAACATAACCTAGTAAGACCATCCCCATATGACTGAGAGGCGACTATACCTTTTAGGGCATCATATTTTATTAAAAACATGAACACAAAAATGCGTAAAAACCCTAAACTAAAAATCCTCGATATATAATAACTAGGGCACAAATTTAACCCTATTTAAATTAACCAGACTGAATGCGCAATAGATTCCTAAGTAAAATCAAGATTTACCAAACCCTACTCACTGTGGAACCATAATTTAACCTACGCATTTAAAAAATATGGCAACAGGATGCGGTCATGACTAAAATGTGAAAACAACCGTGTTAAAAACAAACAGAGAGGAAACAAAAGCAAAAAGTGAAGACAAGAAAACCAAAAAAACAAAGAAAGAAAAACAAAACATGCGAACTTACTAAGAATCACAAATTTTCCCAAAGCAAAACAATCCAAAACGAACAGAAATGGAAAACACAAAAATAAAAAGAAGAACGAGAATAGAAAACCCTACCTCGAACGCAAATAAATAGGCTAACCTCCTAAAGCAATTTGTACGCAACTGTCTCTCTATCAATCGATTCACTCGCATAAAAGCTTCACTACAACTCTGGTTCACTCTTCAATTTCTTAACAATAATAGTAACAACTATGCGCTAATCCTTAATTAAGGTAAAAACTCAGAGTTTTACGCATGCATGACACCTATCATTAATGCAACAAATGCAGTATAGTGGAATCAAAATTGTAGATAGAATCGACACATTACTGCTGTGCAACTTCAGTAAAAGTCAACGACCAAGAAATGACGGGAGCGGAATCGAAATGAAAACTATTTTGAAAACTTGTTTAACTTTCCTAACTTGGTTCCAGTTCTGCCGACAAAGAAGAAAGCAAAACAAAACATCAACATAAAACAAAAGGACCGAAACGAGAAAATTTAACACAAAAACCTAGTTTAAAACAAAAGACCAAAAAGCGGAGGCCGAGGTGGAACGAGAGTTAATTTTGAAACTTTTAATAAATTATGACTTAACTTCCACCGCGGCTCTAGCTCCAACAAAGACAAAACAAAAAGGTCAAAAGAAAGATTGTCGGGATAGGAATCAGAACGAGCTTTGAAAGAAGTTCTAAAACCTGATTCAGTTCTGATTTCGGTTCCGACAGAACAAACCAAAGAAAAACAAAGTGTTGGAAAAGAAAGACTCCAAACTTTTCTTGAAAAACAACCAAGGATAAAACATAAAGGGGGACCCATTTTGACCAAGGCATAACAAATGGCGACTTGGCTGGGAAAATGGTTTACCCATTTTCAAGATACCCAAATAAAATTTCAATCACCCTAAAACTACTTGGTTTATGAAGCATGCTAACTTGAATAAGATCATATATATCTAGAATAAGGTGTAGATGGAATCTCAGATGCATGTGTTCTTGAGTTATTTTTGAATCTGAGTGTGTGCATATATTGTGTATCATTCTTTATAGATACTTTCTTTGTTCCTGAACAACTATACCTAAGATTCAAGCTACATAAGTTGAGTCCTCTAACTATCGTGCAATAAAATCCTGGGTATTGCTCCGCTGCCAGACAGGCATCCATAGCCCTAACGATGATACCTCTAGTTCTCTCAAATCATTGCTCTATTTCCAGCCAGGCGTCCATAGCCCCGATAGAGATACTTGATTACCCATTTGATATTGAGTTTTCCTATTCTTTCTTTCTTTTCATTATCATTTTTTTTTTTTTCAAGCGTTACTTGTGGAAATCTTTTATGCACCTTCCTCAATACTCAGATACAATGGATCTAAAATGTGGGTTGAGAACTACAATGGATTTCATGATAGTCTTGGAATCATATTTTTCACTTGAATCAAAGGTAGAACCATCCTAAAATAGATAGGCATTTTCTTAGGCAGATGTTTTTTTTTTTCTAATTTGGTGATAGATTTTTTATCATAATTCATGAGATATTCACAATGTATCTTCTATCCTTAATAACTTTTCAAACCCAGATTAGAATGATCATAAAACAATGAGTTTCAGAATGAAATCCTTTTCAATGATGATGATAAAAATACCTAAACCAATTTCTCTCCTAGTACCAGCAACATACTTTGAATAACAACCCCTTGTCTTGAGATGAACAAAATGAAGATCCCCAAGGAAACAAGACAAAACAAAACAAAAAAAAACAAAGAAAAAGAACAAAACAAAACAAACAAAATAAAAAGAAAAATAAAAACTAAAAATGAAAACTTAATTACATATGATATAGTATAATACATCTTCTTTAAAACATCAGACCTTCTATGCACCAAAATAGTGCTTGAAAAATTGGCCATTAACTGGTAATGGAACAGGCTCTCTTGTTAAGGTACTTAAATGGAAAGCATTCTCACCTAGTATCTCAACCACTTGATACGGACCTAACTAGAGTCTATCAAACTTCTGGTGATCTCCTTTCTTTTCTCTAGCTTTATCCCATAGTAACACAAGATCTGATATTCTAAAGGCCTTTATCTTGGCTCTTTTGTCAAACCAACATTTGGCGACAGTCTGATGCGTAGAGAATTTCTGCAAAGCAACATCTCTTTGCTCTTCCATGTTAAGGAAATTAAGTAATCTAACCTCAATCCTATCATCCTTGGTATAAAATTCATGCATGAACTTAAGAACAGGTATCTGTAAATGGATCGGGAAGACAGGTTCTTGGCCATAGACTAACTTAAAAGGTGAGTTTCCTAGAGCTGCTTTGACTCAGGTCCGATCTGCCCATAAGGCAAATCTCAACTAGGTGTGCTAGTCTCTAGGATTGTTTTCTAGCAATTTTCTTATCACTTCCAACAAGTTTTTATTAGTGGACTCAACCACTCCATTTCCCTGAGGGTAGTAATTGGATGAATATTTTAAAACAATTTTATGCTCATATGCCCATTGAATGAATTTAGCTAAAGAAAAAGTAGGGCCATTATCACATACCAGAGCAAATGGAACTCCAAACCTGGTTTTGATGTTCTCAGTCAAAAACTTGATGACCACCTCTGTGGTGCTATTTTTGCAAGGCTGGGCCTAAGTCCAGCATGTACAGTAGTCAGTTGCAGTCAAGTTGAATTTATGTCCTGCAAAAGAATTGGTATTAATAACACCTACAAAATCCAGGGCCCATTGAGAAAACGACCTTACCTCATACACTGGTTGCAAAGGCATAGCATGATTTCTTTCCCTGGGTGCAGAAGTTTGGCATACATGATAGGTTCTGACATGTTGGTGTGCATCCCGAAATACATAAGGCTAATAATAGCCTGATCTAAGAATCTGATGGGCCAAAGCATCCGTAGATCCATGTCCTGTTCCATGTCTTCCATGAAAATTAGCAATAGCATGCTTGGCCTCTTGCTGATCTAAACAGCGCAAGTAAATCCCTTGAAAATTCTTTATGTAAATGGATCCCCCTTTAAGCATGCAATGATCACTCTTCATCCTCAATTCTCTCCTTTGTGTAGCATTCATTCCTTCTGGACATCTGTTATTGAGAAGGAAGAAAATCAAATTTGTGTACCAGGGATCCTTAGTAAATGGCTGGATGGTGTAATGTTGACAAGTGATATTTTTGTCCACATCTGCCATTGCTTTTGATAAACCTTGTCCTCGAACAAGTTTCATCGGATGAATATCTAAGTCAAATTCTTGTAGAATTTCCATCCACTTTCCTCTTCGCTCTCCTAATTCACTTTGCATCAAAAGAGACTTCACAGCTAGATCAGGAACTATAGCCATTACTTGACTTAAAAGAATGTAATGTCTAAACTTCTTTACCACTCGTACTAATGCAAAGGCTTGTTTTTCTAGTGGTGATTATCTTACTTCTGCATTCTTAAAGGGAGAGCTCATGAAGGCAATAGGTCTTTCTTCTCCCTCTCCTCTTCGTTGTGTTAACACAGCTGCACATGAATGGTCAAGTGCAAAAGAATAGATATAAAAAGGTTTTAAATAATCTGGGCTTGTCAAAATAGGTGCCTTAGATATTGACTATTTGATCTACGAAAAAGTAGATTTAGCCTCTTCACTCCACTCAATCTTTGCATCTTTCTTCATCATTTCATTTAGAGGTTTGACAATCTCTGCAAACCCTGTTATAAACTTTCTAACAAAATTGATCCTACCAAAGAAGGATCTCATTTCTTTCTTTCTACCTGGCCTTGTCAATTTCAAGATGGCCTCCACTTGATCAAGGTCTATGGATATCCCTTCTTCTGGTATGATGCGACCCAAGATTTTCCCTTCGGATACTCCAAAAACACACTTCTTTGGATTAAGAGAGACACCATAACTTATATATTTCTTGAGAACCTTTTCCAGATCAGCAGCATGATCTTCTCTATTCCTAGAAAAGATGGTTAAATCATTTACATAAATAATAATACACTTCCCTATCAAATCCTTGAAAGCTACGTCCATTTCCCTTTGAAAGGTTGCTCCAGCATTGATAAGACCGAATGGTATCCTCCGATAGGAAAATGTGCCCCATTTGGTAGTGAAATTTGTTTTCATTCTATCCTCATGACTGACAAGAACCTGATTATACCTAGAATAACCATCTAAAAATGACATCATCTGAGATCCATTAACCTTTTTTAATACTTCATCCAGAGAGGGCAACAGGTAATTATCTTTCTCAGAGGCTTTGTTTAGATTCCTGAAATCAACACATAATCTGATCTCACCATTATTTTTGCGTACAAGAACTAGATTTGCCACCTAGGTAAAATGTCTAACAGGAAAGATTATCCTTGCAGATAGGAGCTTTTGCACCTCTTTCTGGATTAGGGGCTCAATTAAAGCATTGATCAGGCATTATTTCTAACGAAAGGGCTTGGCTTCTGGCTTGAGAGGTATGGTATGTGTGATCACCAAAGTGTCAAAGGTTTTTAGATCCTCATAACTCCAAGCAATGGCTTCAATGTTCTACTCCAAAACTTTAAATATCTTGTTCTTAATTTCTCGAGGATAAGTCTTTCCTATGAGAAAATTCCTTTCAGGGCCTGAGTGAGCCAGATTGACAGATTCATATTTCCCTCCTTCACTCTTTGTGAGCACCCTTTGACGAGCCCATGGGTCAGAATCAAATATTATTTCCAAAGCTACCATCCCTTTTGGAATGCTATTACTTTTGAAATCCAATATCCCTTCTTCACTCTCTTTCTTAGGATCCCAATCTATCTGATCTCTTTCAGATTCATCTATTACTGCCCTTGAAAAACATCAAAAATTTCCAAAAAGGCCAATATATGCTGATCATCATCAAATATCTAAAAATTTTGTACATTATCAGGGATTGCTGGAACTGAAATTAGTTCAACTGAAAATCTCTTTAGATCAGAATCTTGCATGGGTTCCAGTGTGCTAGCAACAACAACAAGTGCATCTGCAATTTGATTGGCTTCTCTAGGGATTAGAATAATCCCAAAAGCATCAAATTCTTCAATTAAATTCCAAACTTTGTTTCTATATGTAGCCAGTCTTTTGTTATGACACGTATATTGGCTATGTAGTTGTTTTACAATCACTTCAGAATCCCCCATAACCGTGAGAGTAGTAACCTTCTTCTTATGAGCAAACATAAGGCCTCGAGCAAGTGCTTCATACTCAGCTACGTTGTTTGTACACACAAACTACAACCTGTAAGATGCAAAGTAAGTTTTCCCTTTCGGGTTGGTTAGTTCAATCCCTACTCCACTTCCTGCTTTAGATTTGGAACCATCAAATTTAAGAGTCCACAATTGGTCTTTGGCTAGGAGTTCTTTCTTTTTAGGGACAACAGGGGATGACTTACTTGGGATGTGTGGTGGCTCAAACTTTTGCTGGTTATCAAAAATTGACTTGGGACAAAGCTTACTTGAAGATTTTTCTATGTTTTCAACTTGCTCATAAATCAGTTCCTGAACCACTTCTTGGGTTAAATTACAACCCAACTCATCTTTCATCAATACCTTAGGCATTGGAAAAGTATCTGGGGTAGGTGTATTGAATAGGAATTGAGACACCTCAACCTCTTCTTGAATTTTAGAGCTCAAAACCCGAGTCTTCTCTTCTGGTGAGGAATCTTCCTCTTGAGAAAGGCTAGTCCTGGTGAGAATGGTAGCATCCTTGACTTTAAAAGAAAACTCACTGACAGGGATCTGGGGTTCCTCTTGAAATAATTGCTAAGGCCGATCTACATGACTTAAGATATCTAGGCATGATTTGCATGTTAACTCCGAATGATCGTGATAATGAATCCTACACCAATTAGGGAGTAACAAACTACTCAAATCAGTTTCTCCTCCTAAAACTAGCTTATCTTGTTGCAATTTCCTTATTAGAACCTGCTGGTTGATGCAGATCATTGGGTCACTATGTCCTAGGGGCAATGTATCCCCAGGATTAAGTATAGAGAAAGTAAGGGCTTCCTCTTGTTTGTAAACTCCTATCTCAGTCTCAAAATATGCTACTTCATTTGAAGCATCATACTCTGCGATCATATGCTTGAGTCTTGGTTCACTTTCAATCCTTATTTGCATTGCAACCCCCTTCCAAGGTAGCCACATGTGAGAGAAATTCAAGGACAAATATCCCCCAATACTTTTCATTAGCTCCTGACTTAGGAGCATACCATATGTTTCTTGGATGTCAGCCACTTGGATATCTATATAGGTTTGGATCCTTGGATCTGATCCAACCTATACATGCATGTTATTTAGTTCTCCTACTACATTGACCTCAATTTTGTCTAACTGAATCACTTTCTTATTGGTTGTGATAAGACTTAATCCTAACTTCTTACATATTGAAAAGGGAATAACATTTCTCGATGCTCCAGAGTCCAATAAATAGTCTTACCTTTATAGATAGTTGTGTTTATCTCCTTCAAAGGAGCCACTTTACCTTTTCCTTTTAAGTGGTCTGCCTCCTCCAGGGCCTTCAATACCACTTCATGTTGAGCTGGGCACCACTTCATGATGTCAAAGAATGACAATGATGTCTTATGTCTCGGTAGTTCTGCAATAAAATCAAATTCTGAATCATTCCCCACTTGATATTTAGGAAAAGGGGGTGGATTACCTCTATTTTAAGAGTCAGAAGGTCCCTTTGGTTGTAGTGGATTATTATCTATATTTTGGTTAGGTGGGACCATATTGTTTGGATGTGAAAATGTAGTAAATGGGCCCTTATTATGATTTCTCAGAAAATGACCACCTTTAGACTGAAAGTCTTGGGCATCATACACATCCTCCTCTGGCCCATTTTCTCCCTGCATGGGAAATTGGTATTTCTCTTCAATAGTCTCATAAGTCATAGTAGTACTTACTGGCCCATTATCTTGATTGGAATTTCCTGCTAGAGGATGGGCATCGACTTGTGCAATCTTTACCATTTTCTCCATTTCTAGGCAATTAACCTCAGAATGTGTTGCAATATCGTGTAGCCTGCACCAATTAGTCATGAAATTAAGGTCAGCCACATTAGCAGTATGCGGTCTCTCCTCACCTGACTGATAATTGTGGGGAACTCCCCCATTGTTAGGTCCAGTATTCCACTGCCTATTATTTTTATTGAACCTCTGGTTATATCCTATGTTCTAATTTTGATGATTTTGATTAGAGGAGTTCTGATTCTGAAAGTTCTGGTTGGTGTTCCGATTCCCATTCTGATTGGAGTAATTCCCCTGGTTGTTGTAACCTCCCTGGTTCTGATAATTCTGGTTTTGGTTATGGGGAGGGTTTTGCCTAAGCTATGCCATGTCATTAGACATTTGAGATAGAGTCTTCTTGAGAGTTTCTAGCTCACTGGTTAGTTGAACAGTTTGTTCATTTTGCACATTCTACACTATGGATGGGGAATGAACATGGGTTGATCCTCCTGCTTGTTGTTGTTGATTTTGAGGTTGTTGGGAAGAGTCTTGCATGCCATTTCCAAAAGAGGGCATGGTAGGTGGAGCTTGTAAATCAGACATAGGTCCATATTGGGAGTAAGACATCCTTGGGACAATGTTGTACAATGGTGGGTTAGGCATCTAATAATTCATGGGAGGGAGAGATACTCCTAAACCTCCTGATTGTAGACTTATCTGTTGTTGCAATTTGATAGCTAGATGATAGACCTTAGATAGGGAGTCAATCTCATTGGGCTGATAAGTTCTCTGCAAGAATAGGCCAATCAAGGGATCAATAGCTCTCAAATATGCCTGAATGACAATATTCTCAGCTACCAAGTAAGGGTCCTGCAACCTACGAAACATCCTTTGGAATCTAGTATTTAATAGAGGTAGTGGCTCATGATGTTCCTTTCTTATGGTGGCAAACTGGTAATACAAGATGGCAAGATCTACATAAACTCGAAATTGATTAATGAATGCATTTTCTAAATCTGTCCAACCCAGAATAGATCCCCGGGGCAGATTTAAGTACTAGTTATATGCCATATCACCCAAACAATAAGGAAACAATCTACATACCATGTCCTAATGAGCAACTTGAGCACGTGTACAAGCATCTTTGAACACTTATATATGCTCCTCAATACTTCTTGATTCACCATGTCTATACTTGGGACAAATTTTTTTTGGGTTCTTCGGTAAATCATGGATTCCTCCTGGAATAGTCCCTAATGGACAGGGGTTATTCACAAAATAAGCCATGGGTAGAATTGGTTGAGCAGGTGGTGATATAGGCCGAATTGCTGGTGACACTGGCCTAACGGGTGGAGGTGATACTGTCTGATCTAGTGATGGTGATGTAGGTTGAACTGGTGGTGGTGTAGGTGGATTTGGTTGAAATCCAGGTGGAGTAAGTGGTGGTGACAATGTAGGTATCAATATTCAACGAGCATGGGGTCTAGGTCTAACCAGGGTTTGGAGTTCTTCTAATGGTTCATTATTAGTAGAGGATCTGAGAATCCTCCCGTATTTCTCTGGAAAGAATGACACAATGCGAGCCAACTTGTTCCTTCAGGCCATCCTTCAAGCACCAGATCTGAGGATGGTGAAAATGACACAAACAACATTTAAATAAAATATTTATACTCTATTTCTCCTGAAAAAGAAAGACAACATATAATAGCCTAACTCCCAAGGTCCTGGTAGTTGGTTCTCAACTGTCTGGTGTCACTCAATCGGTCCATGCAACTGTAATATTCAAGGTGCTTGTGTCGGTAATAAGGAATGCCAGCAATGAATTATTCATCGACCTGTCTTTAATGAAAAGGGGGTTTTTTAATAAAAGAAAAAATAGATCAGGGCGTACATCAGTAAACATGAATAAAACTTATCTAATATCCGGACATATATCTTCAACAACGAATGTTCCTCTGGACTTACCATAGCATGATACAATTTACAGAATAGTCCATAATATTGCATGCATCTAAGGTGCTTATTTTAACATCACAATCACACAAAATATTTCAAAAGACAAAAGAATACATTCTCATTTGTTGCCAAGACCATAGATCAACAGACTTCAATAAATTCAATTCACAGATAACTTAATGAAATAATCTTTAAATCTGGTTTCTTCTAAGGATTCTCATCACAAAAGAAACTCTTATGCTTCAGCACAATCAATGGCATACAACAAGACCATAATTCATTAACCTTATCCAACAAAACTCAATTCCAACTCCATATTGTGAAAAAATCTGTAATTATATTCAACTGTAAATAAAGTAACAATGTATCTCTGTAAAAACTATGAAAATTCTATCTCCTACTATCAGGTAGCTAATCTTATTCTCATTAGCCGACCCTTACAATATGATACCTCACAGGTATTTATAGATATACAAAAATCCGAAGTCCTTTCTATTTTAGGTCGATCCACCTTTTCAGGGATTAAAGTCATCTTGGAAACTTAGTTAAACTAGAAGAAAAGAATGGAGAGGAGAAAAGAAAACCATGCACCCACAAACTGCCAGTTATGCATGCAAAGGAGAAAAAAGAAAACCATGCATGCATGAGGTTATCAATTATGCATGAAAAACCTGTTCTGCAATGTACTCATCATAATTGGAGAAAAATTGTTGAAGCACCTCGAAATCCATCCCATCAACCTAGCTATCTTCAAACTTGATCCTTTCTAGCTCCGCAACAGCAAATCCTCTCGTGTCTTTTAGCTTGTTCAACTCCCTCTTAGCTGCCCTTATCTCTTCTGTAATATCCATTAACTGATCTAACATCAAATCTTCACCATCATCTCCTTTTTGCATGACCTCTTTAAACCTATCATCCCATTTCTCCTTTATTTGGTTCAAAGGCAGACCCTCTTTTACTGGTATATTAACATTTACTATGACAGCAATAACTACTTCCAACTCCTCAAATTGTTCATTCAGATCCTTAACAGAATCTTGAACTTCACTTTTATGCTTGTATAGAAATTCAAACCTAAACCGAAGTATACTAGAAGTCTTCTCCAAGAAATCTTTATTGTCCTCTTCATGTATTGACTATTCTAGAAGAGTAGACTTTGACAATTTTCTAACCTCCTTCAACCTCTGACTATATCCTCTATAATCCTCCTATTCTCCCAATACTTTGACATACTGGTTCATTTCCTCTATTAGATCCTCTGTCATTTTGTGAACCTCAAAACTGTTGTCCAACACCTCACTTATTTCCTAATTTATCTTATCAGTCCACCTATCCAACATCTTTGCCTTACTCCTTACCTGTACCAAATCATCTACCTCTTTCTTACTAAGCAAAGTTGGTGTTTCAATGGAGGAAATTTGTTGTGACCTCAGAGCAGAAACACTCTTCAAAAAAGTATGTGACTGATCCAATTGAGCCTTAAGCTCATCCTTTTTCTGCTTATCTTTCATCATTCTGGATTTAGTGGATGAAGCTACCATATCTATTAAATTCATCTGCTGATCTCTGGTGAGTTTCCCCAAGTTAACAGTACCCAACTGGTAATCAGTCAATTGCATGTCTCCTACATCCTTTTCCATCATTGGTATGGCACATTCAGCAACAATTTATCCTTTGTCGGTGAGCCTAGTGGAATGTAGGATTTTGGCCTTCTTCTTGGGGCTTTCCTTTTCAATTTCCTTCATCATATCATCCCAATTGAGAGGTTGTGAAGGTGTCACTGATCTCTTCTGAAGATCCAATTTTAACCAAGTGGGAGCACCTGGAGTAGTGGTCATTATAGTTGAAGAAGAAGCAACAATAGTAGTAGAGGGTGGTTGCACATTTACTTGAGGTTGAGAATCAACCCCTTGTTTCTCTTGTTGTTCTTGCTCCACATTTGTCTGAGCAAGCTTTTCAGCTTCCTTCCTATCCTTCTATTCTTGTATCCTCTTCTCTTCTTCTTCCTTTTTCAACTTTTCTTCTTCTAATCTCTTCTTCTCCATTTCCCGATTTCTCTCTTCCTTCAATGCCTTAAGTTTTTTTGCATCTTCCTTTTCCTTTTGTTGATTAATCAGCTCCTCAGCATCTTTCTCCTTTTGCACACATTCTGCTTCCTCTTTCTTTTGATAGGCCTCTTCAACAAGCTTCAACTTGGCCACAAGAACTTCTCTTTCCCTTCGCTGATTTGCCGTTTCTTCCTTCAAATCATGAATTTTCTGTATTAACTCCAGCTTATCATTTTCTTCTTTGATCTTGAGCTCCTATTCCTTTTTGCTTTTTCGCTTTTTTATTTCATCATCTCTTTGTTTGGCTTCTACCTATTGTTGCTAGAGTAAGGCATCATCTTGTGCCTTAGCATCAATTGCATTTTGCTTCTCTATTGCCTCTGCATGTGCTTGATCATCTGAAGCCTTCTTTGCCTCCTCAAATAGTGCCCACTGATCCTCCTCTATCAGTACATGTTCAGTTTCCTCCTCTAGAGGCATATTTTCTTGTGCATCCTTCTCTGACAAAGTATCATCAGAGTTCATTCCAACATCATGGATCTCCACCTCTACTCCTTTTCCCTTCAAGGTCTCAGCTATATCATAAAGATTGCCTCTATGCATTTCTTCACTTTGCTGCTTTGAAAGTGGGACTTGAGTAGATGACTCACCTAATGCTGGTGTTGAAGCCATGGGTTCTATTTGGGCCTCCTTCTCATGCTAGGAGGAAAGCCTCCTTAGAAGAAAATTTCCTCTTGATTCTTTTGTATCCCTTCCCCTTCTTAGGAGTTCCTGAGGAGTTTTGGTTCTTAGGACGGCCCAATGAATACTTCTATCCAAAATCCCTATTTCTGTCAATGCTAGGAGGAAAGAACTCCAAAGGCTCCTTAGAAGAAAATTTCCTCTTGATTCTTTTGTATCCCTTCCCCTTCTTAGGAGCCGGTTCCTGAGGAGTTTTGGTTCTTAGGACGGCCCAATGAATACTTCTATCCAAAACTGGCCTCCCTATTTGCTTTATGTCAATGGTCTCCTCACCATTCCAGTCCACCGGATCCAAGCTTTTGGTGCCAATATTTAGTGCTTCATATGATGGATCTAACACCACTCCATCATCTACTAATGTGTCAAGTATATCATCTTTGATCCTAAATTCTACCATGAGTGCAACAAGAAACCTCTCATAATCCCTTTTCCTGAGGTCATACTCATCCTATAGATCCCTCTAGAAGTCTTCTAGCAGGTTGAAATGTTTTTCAAAAACTAAAGGCAACAAAGCATTCATTTTCTTCTTTTGTTCAATGTGTTTTCAAATAGTGTATAAACCTAGTTTCAAATGTACCATTTCATTGCAAACTACCTTAGCTCCCACAAGATGTTGACAACTGTATTCACCCAATTGCCTGGGAAACTAATGACACCCTGTTTTGTGCTTTTACCTAGATCGGGCATTGACCCCCAAATCCTGATATACAAATTCCATTAGAACCATCCTATTGCTACAACATCTTGGGAGCAAGTGGGGATGACCTTCAAATATAGCCAGTTTGAAATAAGTGAACTTGGGGTATTGGATATACCAGCATCCCCATTTCCTGATAAAGGCCATAGCTTCTTGGCTCAATCTATATCTTGCATCTCCATTAAGCTGGTTAATGATTACATACAAGAATGCATCATTAACCCTTCTAAATTGTGTTTCAGATACTTGTAGAGATAGTTGATCATAATGATCCCATACTTCCTTTTGTCCATCAGCTTCTCCCAATATACCCACTCTATTCAATCCTGGAAAGATGCCTCCTCTAGCTGCTATATAAACAACATAAGAAGTCATATAAAAGCTTTTGGTTTCCCTTATTCTAGTTAATTGGTCATGGATAGCATTAGAGACAATCATTGGCCAATCAAACTATTGTTTTCCATTAAATATGGTCTGAATGAAGGGAAACATCCATTCCTTGAAGTGAAATGCATCCCTCTTCCCAAAGACTCTAGACAACATCATGATCGGGTCTGATACTTCTTTGTAGAATTTTTTCCTCTTTGGTTGATCATGAAGCTTGGTCAGAGAATTCTTTTCTGTTCTCAACCATTTCTTGTGCAAGTGAGCTTTGTTGGCCTCCTTGTATTTGCTATATTTCTCTAAAGCATCTACCTCTTTCAACTGTACCAGGCTCTTTGGATCCGGGACACTAAACATGTGTTGAAACATTTGAGGAGTTAAATCAATAATGACATTGTCATGTGAATCCATACACTACCTAGTGGCTGGATTGTAAGCTCCCGTTGTTGTCATAATCAACTCCGGGCATTGGATAGATAGAGGAAATAAGGTGATGTGAGCCAAGCCAGACTCAACTATTCTTTGAGTTCTCCATGTTATATCCTCATCAAATGTTTCTGAATACAACTCCCCAAAATTGTATGAGCCCAGATTGGTGTCAGTTATATCAAACCAATCTGATTCCACTTTGCTTGCAGTGACAACAGGACCCCTATGATTATACCTCAAAGTATAAGGTAGCTGCTCCGGCTTAATCTTCTTAGGCTTAGTTGTTGCCTTTGATGTTTCTACAAGCCAATTCCTTTGGGAAGCTTCTCCTGATACTCCTGACATCCTTTAGCATTCCTGCAACACAACCTCTAATTAGATCCTTCAACAAACATCACAAAATATGCTTTAAAACCTTACCCTATATATACATATCGGAGGCGAAACCAAGCAGAAAAAAAAAATTCTAAACAATCTCTTTTAAAACACTGTTGGGCTCGGAGCCAAAAACCGTTATTAAGATTATAGTAACATCAAGCAAAATCGGAGTTAGAATTGGAATCGTAACCGGAACCGGAACCGGAACCGGAATGGAAACTAATTTGGTTTCTTTCATATTTTCTAATTTCATATTCAGTTTTGGTTCCGCTTCCGCCTAGGTTATCATTTTTTGAAAGAATACTTCTCACTATAAGTGGAGTCGGAGACAGGATGGAAATGGAATCGATACTTATTGGAAAACATGTTTCAAATTCTAGATTGATTCTGATCCCGCTTCCGCCTATAACGACCATGGCATTATAAGTGATTTTAACAGTTTGGTAAATAACTTCATGATTTTAAGGACTAGGTCGTATCAACATGAAAGGGGCTTAAACATAACCTAGTAAGACCATCCCTATATGACTGAGAGGCGACTATACCTTTTAGGGTATCATATTTTAATTAAAAACACGAACACAGAAATGCGTAAAAACCCTAAACTAAAAACCCTTGATATATAATAATTAGGGCACGAATTTAACCCTATTTAAATTAACCAAACTGAATGCGCAATAGATTCCTAAGTAAAAACAAGATCTACCAAACCCTACTCATTATGGAACCATAATTTAACCTATGCATTTAAAAAATAGGGAAACACGATGCAGTCACGACTAAAACGTGAAAACGACCGTGTTAAAAACATATAGACAGGAAACAAAAGCAAAAAATGAAGACAAGAAAACCAAACAAAGAAAGAAAGAAAGAAAAAAAAAACATGTGAAGTTATTGAGAATCACAAATTTTCCCAAAGCAAAACAATCCAAAACTAACAGAAATGGAAACCGTGAAAATAAAAAGAAGAACGAGAATAGAAAACCCTACCTTGAATGCAAATAAATAGCCTAAACTCTTGAAGCAATCTGCGTGCAACTGTCTCTCTATCAATCAATTCACTCGCACAAAAGCTTCACTGCAACTCTGGTTCACTCTTCAATCTCTTAACAATAATGGTAACAACTATGCGTTAATCCTTAATTAAGGTAAAAACTCAGAGTTTTACGCATGCATGGCACCTATCATTAATGCAATAAATGTAGTAGAGCAGAATCAGAATTGTAGAAGGAACCGCCACATTACTATTGTGCGACTTTAGTAAAAGTCAATGACCAAGAAATGGCGGGAGCAGAATTGAAATGAAAACTGTTTCGAAAACTTATTTAACTTTCCTAACTTGGTTCCGGTTCCGGTTCCAGTTCCACTGACAAAGAAGAAAGAAAAACAAAACATCAACATAAAACAAAAGGACCGAAATGAGAAAACTTAACACAAAATCCTAGTTTAAAACAAAAGACCAAAAAACGGAGGCGGAGGTGGAATGGGAGTTGATTTTGAAACTTTGAATAAATTACAACTTAACTTCCACCTTGGCTCCGGCTCTGGCTCCGACAAAGACAAAACAAAAAGTTGAAAAGAAAGATTGTCGGGATAGGAATCGGAATGAGCTTTGAAAGAAGTTCTAAAACCCGATTCAGTTCCGATTCCAGTTTCGACAGAACAAACCAAAGAAAAACAAAGTGTTGGAAAAGAAAGACTCCAAACTTTTCTTGAAAACCAACATAAGATAAAACATAAAGGGGGACCCATTTTAACCAAGGCAATAGATGGGGTGGTTATGCAAGGCATAACACTTATGTGGTGTGTTGATTAATGCATCACCTTATTTTTGGTCATTGCATATTTGATTAGGTTCAGATACGATGTTTCATAACTAGATATAGGCACCATATGATATTTTCTTGCTTTCCCTTTCATCCTCAACACACTAAAAATAATTAATTCAAACATTTCATTTTTTTAGTGTGCATGTTACGTTGGCATGCCTAAATGTCTATAACATAAATGGAGTTATCATAAAACACATTCATTGAAACTCATATGGTAGATTATATGTTAAGTATGTTCTCATCCTTACATCTTCAAACTAGAACATTGGTATATTGTGACACCGGTATTGGGATACACTATGTAGTGGGTATAGTTTATTGTAAGGTATTTTCTCAGTCATTCAATCATCATTTTAGGACCTTAGGGAACCCCCCCTTGGCCTTGTAGGGCCAAAAGTGAAGAAGGTCTTAGCCACCTCAAGAATTGGTCCTTAGCTACCAAATTGAAGACATGTTTGTGGTGATTTTCTTAGGTTTAACACCCTGGGCTCTTGGAAGATCATCAAACCTTAAGAATTTGGGGTCTACAACATAGATCACTAACACACAATAGCAAATGTTTTGATAGATATTTAAATAAATATAAATATGATAGATTGAAAATGAAAATGTTGGAATTTGAGAGATAAGAAGTTCAATAAGAAAACACTTTAACACCTAAAGTATTCAAATGCTAATGTAAAATAGAAAAGAATAAAAAAATGAAAAAATTACCTTAAAGATTTGAGAAATCTCCAAGGAATATTTATGTGGAACTATTCCAGTTCCTAGGGTTTTGCCTTTATTTATTGGTGTTAATATTATTTTAAGTCTAAAACCTTAGGTATTCCCTTGGCGCTATTACTTTTCTTCTATTTTGGCATTGACCTACTATAGCCCATTCAAAATAACTTAAGTGAGTGTCTCATGCCTTAATGTTCATTCATTGACCAACCCCATTCCCTAGCAGTTGCCTATAGATAATTATCCCGCGTTCTTATAAAAACACCTAAGTTACCTTTTAAACACCCACTTAGTGGTCCACATTATTGGACTATGTGTCTTTTTTTTAAATTGAGTCACGTCTAGTTAATACATCATAGTTTTATGTCTTATATCACAAATTAAAGTTGTGACACTACTATATAAATCCATCTATCAAACTCTAATTTAGTTTCAAGTCTCCTATGTATCATAGTTTCATGCTCATTGTGCTCTTCTCAAAGTGTGATAACTCGATAGATCGACATGTTTCTTCACCTTATGCTTCCAAAATAAAATATTGACTTTAATATTTTGTATTATTTATGTTGGGCTCTAAATAGTCAATAGAATGCTAAACTTGGAAGAGTTCACAATGGAAGCAAACAATATATAGAAGATGATATCCTCTTCCGAAATAGGTTGTGAAATATATTGAAGGGTTGGGATGTTAACCATCTATGAGTAATTTAATTATTTCACTGCCTTATTTATGCATGATCATGATGTCTTTTGAGCTTGTTCAGTGCCTTGGTATCTAGGGTACGATTGGTACATTTGGTGCTTGTAGTCTAAACTCCTCATCACAAATGCAACTCTTGTAACACCAAATACTCGCCATCTCCTCTCTCATGGGTATTTGTTGAAATAGGATTCTATTTTTTCCACCTGTACTTTTCCCCACTGCTATGTTTATAATTTTGATGGCTTGTTCAAGGCATTTTCTTAGATTTGAATAAACATTGGGGTTGATTTCAAGGGTTCAATCATTGTAGTCCACGAGAGCACATCTCTTTCAAGCATTCTATCAAATAGTTCACCTGCCTTGTCTACATTTCCACATTTTGCATACATGTCTACCAGGATAGTCATAATTACAATATCTGACAAAATTACTCTATCCTTTATGTTTTGATGTATCTCCATACCTTGAAATGAAGCTCCCATTTTGGCACAGACAAGGAGGAGGAAATTAAATGTTGTTGAGTCTGGTTTTACACCTACTTTGCATGGAATAACTTTATTGGAATGTTTAGATGCATCAACAAAGGGGACTTACATGAAATGAAGGGTTTATGAAATATAACAACAATGTATATGTAGAAACCCTAGATGGTTCAGACTCTGAAGTCTAAAATTTATCAGCAAATAATCAATGTAATACTACTCAAACCCTAAATCTACCAAACTTGATGTGAATAAAATGAAAAAGGAAAGAGAGAGAGAGAGAGAATGGATAAGAGAAATCCTATAGACAATTGCAAAAATTATCAACAAACAGATAGACAGATTCCCAACAATAAACAAATCTTTTCTTAACCAAGCAACCCACAATGTTGTAAAGATTGTGCAATCTTCTAAGAAAATGTAATGATTTTCAAACTGTGGAGGGTTCATTCAACACCTTCAAGTTCCATTTTAGGCCTTATTAAGTTGTAGAAAGATTCTTAGGAAGAGAAATTGCAATAGAATAAGCTTCTTCTTTGATGTCCTAGGACTTTATTGTGTTGGAGAGGGTAATTCACTATTATTTTCTTATTCTTTAACACTCTTGAATTTATCCTCTTGAAATTTCATATGCCATTTGCAACACTAGTGCATTTTAATCCATTTTAGAGGTAAACAATAATGTGTCATATTCAATTGTTCTTTGTAGTTTTTGGAGATGGTAAAATGTTCAAAGAATCATAAATAAGCACTGAAAGATTATGGCATATCAGTATCATTGCTATTCTTATTTTCTTACAGTTTTGTGGTAATTAAGGAAAATATATTTTGTATGGTTCTTCTTATAATTGTTTATCTCCTTCTTCAGTGATATCATGAATGTTTATCATTAAATGGCTTGATATGTTTTACAACTATTTTTTTTCGTGTTTGCCTAATCTATGTTGAGTTCAATTCCATATATGATCAAAAGAGATTTTGCGATACATTTCACTTCGAAGATGAAGGTTGGAGGACTTGCAATGTGTGTAATAAGGTGAGAAGACATAATTTTGTGATGTACGTCATCATAAAATTTACATGTTAGGACAATAAATTTTTAGTTGTAGACTGCTGTGAAGGATGGTTTATTTTAGGTGTTTGTTTATCACCATTGGCATGGAAATTTTATTACTTCTGTGATATATATGAATTTATATGACTCATCATGCATCGATTTTCATATGAAAAGTAGTGTGATTTTTTAGTGAATCCTGGTCATTTTCCTCAAATGTAGGATAAATCTAATGAAGAGTTGTTTTTGCAGTGTATCTATTGTGGATTTATTGCCTCTACCTATTCATTTTCACTTGTTGATACTTGTGGAATTGAATGCATCAATTGTGCTAGTAAGAACAATGCTAATTCAATAATCTCATATTCCTTTATCTCAATTTTCTTTTAGGCAATTGATTTTCTATTTTCTTTGATAATTATAATATCACTTAGGTTATAGAATTTGATATTCTAGGTAAGGAGATTAATCCACTTTTTTAATAAAGAATTATAAGCAACAAACAAAAATTCCTGTTACGTACCAGATTGGAGTAAAGATGTTGTAGACCAGGGAAAGTGAGTATCATGTGTTTTGTGATTCTGTATCTTATTGTCGATTATAGTCAATTCATTTTTACTTGAGATTTAATATCAATGAAATGAAATTCTTGTAGTACATGGAATAATCTTGTGTAAAACTTTATCTGCATTATCATAGATTTACATTGTTTTGAGACATTAATTCTGAACTCTAAGACAGGTTATGTTTTCTATCTCACTAGTTTGAGAATTTAACATACTTGAAGCCATGTTTTTGATTGGGAAAAGTAGGTTTTGAAGGGACCCCAAAACCATTTACAAAGATTTTTTTTGCAAAAAAGATAGAGCCAAAAGAACCCACAACACAAGGAAACCCAAAAGCTCATAAAAAAAGAAGCATGAAACCCGTCAGCAACCCAGAAGCAAAACATCAGCCCAATCAAAAAACACAACAAAGCTACAACATTTTATCCAGTTCGTTAGCCGAGGCCAAATTCTCCTCAATGACCCCCTCATGCATTTCCATCACATCTTTTAGCTCCTCAAAAGAGATAGCAGCCCGTTTCTTTTTTTTACTCCTCATCCATAGGCACAAACCCGCATCAACAACCTTCAACACAACAGGAGAAAACCCATCATTCTTATCCAACAGATTCTTGGGACAAACCTCATCCAAAGTTGTTGCAATATCACCCAGCTCAAGGGGGTTACGAGTCCATTTTATAGTCATCTCATTCAAAAAAAAGAGGCCCTTAGCAGTCGACTTCAGAGAATTATTACTGATACTGACCACCGTCTTCAAATCCTCAGACAACTTAGAAATTTTGTTCTCCATATTAATAAACCTCTCTTCATAAGTCTTTTGCACTGCCACCTCCAAAGAAGTAATCCTCTCATCATGGGAAGAGCCAATATGAATAGAGTTCACAACCAGCTTATCAAGCATGACATTCATAGTTTTAACTTTACCTTTGATTGCCCACTCCCGATTGTTGTGCACCAATGCCACACAAACATCTTGCCAATTTTTGAGCTAGACATTGAGATCCTTAACCTCTAAGAATAGCCATTTAATAAGAGACAATAGGTTACAAGTTCCATCCTCAACCATCCTACAAAACATATTCATATTAACCTCATCCCAATTAATAGGGGGTATCTCTTGAGAGCCAAAATTATCAGTGGGAGTCTCCCGAACCACCTCCTTATCCTTCATATCATCCTCCACAAGGGAGTCCATCTCAATAACATCCACCTTAACACGGTTCTTATCGGGTAAGTTTGCAAGGTTGGCCAAAATTTCTAGCCGCTTCACATTCACAACACTCCCTTTAACCTACTCAAAAACTAGAGGAGAGCCATGGGCATCCAGAATAGGGTCAATCTCCTTAGAACAAAACAAACCCTCAGACCCATGCACAATACCTTCCATCAGTTGTTCAGCCCCAGAGAAACCTTTACCACCCTCCATGCCATCCTTCAGAATAGAGGACTCCAAATCACCCACATTGCTAGCATCCGACATCTAATTGAATTTGGAAGCAGGAGCTTCCTCCAAAGCCTTCGACTCCTCAACCTTCTTCATACCGTATTTCTTCACTTTTCTAACTCTTTTTCTTACTCTTCACACATTTCTTCTCAGAAATCATACCAGTGTCTTTCTCCTCAAAATTTGTTTCATAACCCTTCGACCATGATTTAGAGCCTTCAAAACCCTCAGCAAAGACTAATTTCCTTTGACTGCTCCTCAAAGTCGGAATCATTCTCATCAGAATTTCCTTCCCACTCCTCCACCGAATCTCTAGTCTTGTACCCAAAATTTGTACCAACCTTTTTACGAGTTTGAGGCTTAGGAGAGGTTGGGATTAACTTTATCTTAATATGTTCAACCATCAAATTCATGAGACTTTCATGGAGAATGGCCTTCTTAGGGTTCCTGCGGTGATCTTAAATGCTATGCTCCATGTAAGACAGAAGATAAAAGGGAAACGACACCAGAGCATTATGCCAGAAATTATTTAACAACATAAAATGATAACTATAGATCACAGAGAACCTACCCTCCAGAGTGAATAAATGCATAATAGCCAACACAATATCCCTCTACAATGACTTGAGTGATTTATGAGAATACCCACCACTCCCGACCGATCTTAATTTCTTACTTTCATCATGTTTGAAGAAATTCGCCAGGGATTTCTTAGTCCTACCTTTGTCATGGTAGAATTTCCTTCCTGAGATAGGAAGACTGGTAACCTTCGCAACAAATTCCTCATTGATATTAAATTCCACATCTCTGAACCATAGAATCCTTCCATTCCATCCCTTAACAAATATCTTTTTAGCCTCAGGGTTTGACCCTTGGAGATTGAGCAAATAGGGGCAGACCCCATGCTTATCCAAGTGATCCCACACTTATCCAAGTGATCCCACATAATAACATTAGTCTGAAACTCCTCACAGGAGCTCGACTCCACTCTGCAACGAGCACCACCCATAGCAGCAAGAAGTGAACAATAATCCACCAACACCTTAACATTCTACACATAAAATATTAAACAAGCATACCACAGAGGAATTCAATAGATACCTAGAAAGCATGTAAGCCTACCGCACAAAGTACCATCACAACTACAATGCCAGACCATCATAACATGGATTACAAGGAGGCAATTATGAAAAGAGAAAGTCCAAACCATGGTGTGCAAGAACCAACTCAAAGCAAAATAAATGAGCCAACCCCCCAACTTCATAAGCTTAATAACAAGACATATGGTCATTATTAGAGATAATCTTAAGATTAAGAGGTAAGGTTTCAAAGTCATCCCAATAATTATGAGAAACCACACCCATATTTTCCACCCCATCAGCCAACGAGTTGGCTTCCCTAAAGACATGAGAAATTTTAATCTCCTCAAAAGAATTAATGAGAGACAAAGAGTCATTAATAAAATGAGCAATCGACCAAGAAGGGGGACTAGTAAATAGAAGGAATTTAATAATATTAAGAGAGTCCCCTTCAAGCCACAATTTGGAGACCCCAAAGTTTTTATCCAAAAGAAGACCATGATAGGCTGTAACAACCTCTAAAAAATGGTTAGTCTGGGTTCCCAAAGGGAGTGCCACCATAGAGACAAACCTACCATTCTCATCTCGTAACACTGCCCCACAACTAGAAGGTCTCAGATTCCCCTTAGAAGCTCCATCAAAGTTGACTTTATACTTAAAGCCATGTTAGTGGCTTTTTTTTTAACGTTATAATAAATGATAAATGTTGTTGGCTAATATTTTCTATGCTACTTAATCATTTTTAATTGTGGCCAGCTACTAGGTCATCCAAGTATTGACTGTGCTTTTCTACAATTAGGGAGTTGTAAAGAGGGTCTTACACATATTGTAGGTTTGATCAAGAGTAGGTCATCCATACAACTATCTACTTCTTAACTATGTTTGGGTGTATTTATGCATTTTGTCTTAAAATACAAAGTAAAATTGTATCTCTTGAAGGGTTGATTTTTAGTAGACCTTCAAAACTCTGAACAATTGCAATCTTGCTTGTGTCTCCATATCTTCCCTAATGTCTAAGGCTGAGGTCTCTAATTCCTGTTGGTTTCCAGTTCACTAGTATAGTTGGAACAACAACTTAGGTAAGGGCCTAAATTCTTGAGGCAATTTGTGAATATCGTACCCTTCTAATAATCCTGTTCACCAGCATAGCTAGAATAACTAGAATATTTGTGCTATTGGTTATGTTCCCCCATAAGGGAAGGATAAAAAATTGGTTAAACATGAATTTTGATCTACAATAGAAAGGTTAGTATCTATTTGTACTTAGTATTCAGATTAATACAATTTCCTTATGTTAATATGAAATGGTGTTAAGTCAAAGTTTGTATTTTTTATTTCTGCAAAAACACTTTTGAGTAGTATAATTTCTGATCTGCATTATTCTTTCTACTTTTGCAAATCCATTATAGTAATACCTTAGTTAACTTGGCTTATGTTTATCTCTTACACTCAAGCTTATCTATATTGTTCTAAATGAGATTTCTGAAGATGCTTCAACTTGATAGAGTAACTTTAGTTCTGTCATAACTAAGCCTTGGATTTTCATACTTTAGCCTCTATAATTTGGAAATGGTTTGTTAGAGATGTTGTGACTCACACTGTTCATCATGGTTTCCGCATGTCATGTCCCAGAACATTATGTTCATTTTATCCTCAAAAGTGATAGTATAATCCTTGCATGCAAGCAATTGAGCTCCATATAACTCCTCTCTCTTTTTTGTTTCATGCTCAACATAATTTGGAGCATGGCCAACATGATATTCAATTTCATTTAGTTGCTCTCCCTATGCTTCTACAAGCATAAACATGTCCAAAATAAGCTGATGCAACTCAAGAAAATTTTGCTCAATCTCCTTAACTGCATGATGACACTCCTGTTACCCTTTCAACCATCGATCTTTGACAAAATCTCCCATTATTCAGTACAGCAAAACCAAAAGCAATGATCAAATACCAACTACAAATTACTCATAATACTATTTTCCCTACACCCAGACCTGCTTAAGGCAAGGACTCCATCTTGCACATAGCTCTTGTTTGTTCTAAATTTCATTCTCTAGTATATTTTTTGGAATCACATAAATTAGGGTTTATAGTATATGTAAAATATTTTGTGTTTGAAGAAGAAACCCTAGTTAATTTGAAACCCTAGAAACCCTAGTTTTTTCCTATAACACTTTCAAAATGAGTCAATGCACTATAAACTCCTAAGGAGTTAAGAGGATTCTAGAGGAAGAATTGATAAAGAAATTACCTAGATCCTCAAAATGATCAAAATATTCACAAGGCAATGGGGTAGTTACATACAAATTTCTTGATAAGGCTAGTGTTGTCAGGGATGCTACTATCCCTAAAAAGGGTGGAATTTATTTGAATATGGTTATAAGAGAAGTCTATTAGACAAGCCCATTTCAAATTTGTGGTGTATGGACTTGGGGAAGCTAGTTGTTCCCATTTTTTTTAAAATGTTGACCTTATAAGAGCCATTTCTAGAAGATATGATGCAAATAATATAATCATTAGGAATAGGCATGGAGGTTTTCTTCTGCAACTAAACAAGCATTATATCACCAAGGTTCTCAACCATAATGTCATAGAAAATGTACCAATCAACTTTTGTGCACTCAATAGAGAATCTACTCAAGATAAGCATGACTATAGGGTCATGTGGTTACCCCAACATAGAAGAAGAGATACATAACACAAAATATTCAAGTTCACCAAAGATGAAGTTGAACCTTTCAACTTTGAAATCTTTGAGGAGTATTTTGCTAACACATACTATGCTTTATTCTAATTATTAGCCGAGGATTGCAAAATTTAGATGCCAGTGTTTATGATGATGCTTGTTGTTGATGTGCAACATAGGGATTCAAACAAGGGTTTTTATTATACATCTTATATTGTAGAAGGTATGCATTCACAACTAAAGGCCATTTTAGATAAAGATTACTCTATTCATTTCAGATGGTATTATTTGTTGTGTCACTTAATTCTCAATAGTGGGAGAGAAATTTTGATTGATTCCATGAGGTTGAGAATGGTAAATGAGGAAGGAATACAAGTGCATGTCCAAACAGGGACACATATGTGGGATATGCATTACAATTTTGTTAGTTGTGTTTCTTTTGAGGAATTATTTGTGCAAGTGGTCCTTAAGAATTTAGGTTCTCCATTTACCCAAAGATCTTGGACAATGTAATAATTTTTTTGAGACCAAAAGAGATGGATCTAGAGAATGGAATTGATCATAATAGGGTGATTGGTATTTGTATTTAAATACCATTGCTATCAGAATATATGGTTCATCTATGTAGCTCCACATTTTTCCAAGATATGTGCCAAATAGGATTTATTTTCTAGACATAATGTGGAAATTGAATGAAACTGATAAGTTCCATCTAAGAACTACCAAGATGGGCTCTATTATGCCATCCACCACTTTCCTCTCAAATTTTGAAGTTTCGTCCAGAATAGATGTGTTTCCATCTCTGTTGTAGACATATAGAATGAAATTTGATGTCCTTGGGAATTTTAATCCATAACATTACATTGACTAGGTCAGACTACTAGGTCAGACTGGATGTAAATAGGTCCAACTATTACCATAATTTCAAAATAATTGAGGATGTAATAAGGAACTATAATATAGATGGTGAGGTCATAATGATGAAAGAAAAATGAGTCAAGAATCACATGGCAAGAGAGAAAAGAAAGAGATCCAATCCATCACACCAAGGAGCATGTGGAGAAATAAATGATCCATTTACAAGGATCCAAGCTATGTTGGATAAAAATGATGAAATTATAGGTGGTACACCCATTCTTATAATATTTTATGTATTTATTGAAGAGATACCTAGAGAAGAAGAATTTGAATAATCTATTCAACAAGAGGAAATTCCTACAAGCTCAAGTGCACCATAAAATGCATCCTAGGATAGACCAAGTGGTGTACAAAATTTGGTGAATTATTCAATTAGAGTAGAGGATGTAGTTGAGAATGCTCCTGATGAGGATGAAGTAAATAAAAAATTTCCTTCTCCAAGAGCCCCATTAGATGAACCATCTCAAAACATAATGATGATTGACTTGAGGAGTGGGAATTAGGTACAATGGTAATTAATGATGTTAGGGCTCTATATTGTACTCAAATAATTATAGATGATAGCTTTATGGAGTATAGAGAGTTTAGGGACTTCCTGATAAAGAATAAATTTTTCAAATTCATTATAGAATTAAACAATAAAAAAAGAGAAGCCATTGAAAAAGAGATCTGAAGAACATAAAAAAGGAAGTTATGGAGAAGGTTGAATTCAAGCTAAAGAATACCCTCTACTACCAAATTGGGACATATCATCTACTATTGTATTGGATATTATAAGAAGGAAAGAGGCTAGAGTAGAAGTGTTGACATCAAATTAGAAAGCTAAGACCTATACTTTGGATCATGTTTTAGCACCAAATATGAAACCTTAGCTATCTAATTAGTGGCTCAAGATCACAATAAGCCTTAAGTAGATAACCATGAATTATTAAGGAATTAAATTGTAAAGAGATTAATTAAAACTAATCCTTCCCAATATGTATCCCTAGTGGTGAGTACAAATTTTGAAGAAAAAATAAAAAAGATGCAGGAAGATTACAATAAGCTACAAGATGTTCACAAAAAATGATTTTAGAATATAATAAAGTGGTATCTCGACTACCACCTCCCCAAAGTTTGGATTACCTTCCATCTATTCCTCAATCAGGATCTGTAGAGTTTTCATCTCAAGATAGAGATAATATCTCATTGAGAATGAAAGAATTGAAGGGGGGATTGAAATAAAGAATGGAATTTGAGAAGGCAACCAAGGATGAGGCACAAAAAGTTGCCACTGATATAATTTATGACATCCTTGGTCATAGATTTCCAGAATTTTATACATATTGGAAGATGTCTAGGGAGGATATAACATTTTGAAAAAAAAATCATTAAGCATACACTACATTTGGTATACCTATAAGAAATTCAAAGTACACGAATTCCTAGGACAACTTCAATGGAAAATATTGTCAAATTAGAAAATTTTGACAATAATGCTCCCAAGGAAATTACAAAGACCAATGAATCCATTGGAATATTAGGGGATATTTCAACCTTTCAATCTAGATTGGACTTGTAATTGAAGAAAAAATGAAGATGTTTGAGACGCTGGAGGAAGGGGTGATGCCAAATCTTTTGGACAACTTTAGAATAATCAAGCCTCTACATGTTTGGAAAGGATAATTTGGAATGTCATTCCAACCATGTGTTCTTTTATTTGCACTTATGGAAATCTAGATTTGGCTTTATTAAATAATTCAATAGATGAATTAATAAAGTTGGATTCTAGCCTTGATACTTTTGTCAAGGAAACTAGGGCAATTATGGATATAAAATATAATATCCATAACAATAAGGCACTATTTTTTTTGAGTTTCAATTGGACTACAAAATATTTGTATAAATCATGGCTAAAATAGTACAATGAGTAGATGGAGTGGCATAGTCATCATCAACTTCAACTTCTAAAATGGCCTCATCATCAATTTTTCTTCCACTTAAAGTGCTTTTTGTCTTATCTGAAGTAGTTGTACCTACATTTTGTCTATTCATGTGAACAAGTTTTCAAATAAAAATGTGATATGTGTTCAAGGCTCTAAGCTTGTTTTCTCCCATCTTTCTATAAAAGGGAGTTTTGAACCTATTTTTGAGATTCTAGGAAGTGTAATTTTGGGATGAGCTAGTTAGGTCTTAGTGAGTCTTAGCATACCAGAGAAAATAATTGTAATGTTTTTATGTAATAGCAATATACAGTCTGAATTGAGACATATATAAGTGATATTATTCAATACTTTTATCTCCTTTTTGTACACAATATTTTCTAATCAATATAAAATATTATGAGGTTCTTTGTTGCACATTTATTGTAATAATTTTGTTTTATGGCTTCTATCAATGAATAGAGTAATTTATTTCAATCAGATGTTGGAATATTATGATATGATTAAGGATTTCAATAATAAGTATATTGTTGAACAATAGTGGGTTCTATTGTTATAAAGTAATAGTGTCTGTAAACCCTTGGATTTGTGTCAAATTTATTGTTTTGAGAAAATTGCATAATTCTTGACTTTGTAATGGATAAGGCACCATTACATTAATGCACTCTATCCAAAACCAACGAAGAAACTAAATTATGATGTCTTAAGCTTCTTGTTATTAGTTATTATTTTGTTTTCTTACACCAAAATCTAAGGGAAATATTAGGGGTTTCCATAGAAAAGAACACCAACACAACAAACACTATCAAAGATTACAAAGATAGTTTCCATGAGTTGTAGACAATATTACTATGGTCATACAAGACAAAAATGTACCAGTATAACACTAACATAATTGTACAAAACACTAATGTACAAAGTAGACAATATTTTGTTTGAGCAAACAAGTTACACACAATAAGACACCAACGCCTACAATCCCATTCTAATGAACACAAAGATAAAACATAAAAAAATTGTCAATCTAATTATTTTTTATATACAAAATTTCATTAATTACGAAAAATAGAGCGAGCGTCCATTCCTTGATTAATTTTAGCAATTGGGAGTTGTAAAGCCCAAAAGTTCCTATCATTTCCCAAATTTCTTTTTAATGAATTTTGTAAGCACTATTTTGTCATTTAGACATAGATCTTGAGGCTATCAATGACCAACATGATGGCAAATCACAAGAAGATCAAATTTTCATGCTTGCAGATGCATCTTCAAGTCTTGAGAGGATGATTTTAATGCACAAGAGTGTCATGAGAATGGATGCTCTCTATGAATATAGAATGACCAGGTCTTGTCTCTCATGACCACATACCCTAGTTGTAGATCTATATATGGGTTTACATGTCTCATGTAAAGGGTTTATTTTTCATATTTCTTAAGGAAGCTCATCCAAGTCATAGTGTAGATTTTATTTGTACTATTGTATATGAATGTAACTAGTTTTGAATTTATATGAAATATGTTATGGCTTTGTAAACTATTTAGAAATTAATATAAGATACTAATGTTTTATTTTATTATGTCTTCATTATTGTTTAAGAGTTTAAGAGGATTCAAGGAATCCCTAACTTTACATTTGTTGTTCTTTATGTTGGTATGTGTTAGTTTGCATCTAAGAGGTGTTGTAAAACTATTTCGCTTTGTGCAATATTATGTTAAGGTAAAAATATTCCAAGGTTGATATTGAAGCTTTTAATTAATGGTGGATTATTAAGTAGAGGTGTATCTTTAAAATATAAGAGAATTTGAGGGTTTAAGCTCTATAAGATAGAGCCAAGAATATTAAACTCGATTGAAATTTAGGGTTTAATTTGTCATTATGGTTTTATTTAGATTTGATTATGTGCTACAAGAATAGGAATTGATCTGATAGTTGAAGGTCGACAACCTAAATATTTTTAAAATTAAAAATCAATTTCATCTTTTTTAATAAATTGGTATAGTTTAATGTCCTGCCATTATGCATGGTCTAGTATTATAAATTTTTATTACAACTATTGTGAGCATGTAATTGATAAAAACACTAGAGGACTAGTGTGTAATGTTATATTATATGGGGTAATAATGTTGTAAGCAACTGCCAACAAATACATATGTAGAGATCAGTGACTAATTTTCATCTTATGTTGCATTATTTAACTTAGTTGGCTAAAGTAAGAAATTAATGATTTGTACGTGCAAGCAATCCTTCACAAACAATAACTATGAAAGCTAAATATAGAGTCATATTTGTCTATGGATTCACTTTAGTTTTGCATCTATTTTATCTAGAAAGGATCTTTGGGATCGCCCTCCCAAGATTGACAAGGCTCAAAGTGTAGAGGAGGTCTATATTCCTCTTGTTTGTTGGCCTTTTCCAACCCCTAGGTTGAGGATAGGTTCTTTTCTTGTTTGAAAAAGCTTGGTCACCTTGTATGTATCTTGGTAAGATCCTTAAGGTTATGGGTTACCATAGAAAAGAACACCAACACAACAAACACTATCAAAGACTACAAAGCTTATTGCCATGAGTTGTAGACAATGGTACTATCGTCATACGAAACACCAATGTACCAACATAACACTAACATAATTGTACAAAACACTAATGTACAAAGTAGACAATATTGTGTTTGTACAAAAAAGTTACACACAATAAGACACCAAGGCCTACAATCCCATTCTAATGAACACAAAGATAAAACATTAAAAAAATGTCAATCTAATTATTTTTTATATAAAAAATTCCATTAATTGCCAAAATAAAGAAGCTTTCCCTCAATGTCTCTCTTTTATCACATTTTTATTCGTTGTCTAAAACACTAATGTACAAACACAGATCAAAGATTACAAAGCTTGTTGCCATGAGTTGTACACAATGTTACTATGGTCATACGAGACACCAATGTACCAACATAACACTAACATGATTGTACAAAACGCTAATGTACAAAGTAGACAATATTATATTTGTACAAACAAGTTACACACAATGAGACATCAATGCCTACAATCCCATTTTAGCGAACACAAAGATAAAAACATAAAAGACAACTTAAATCTAATAATATTATTTGTCAACCTAATTATTTTATATATAAACAATTTCATTAACTACCAAAATAAAGCAGCTCTCTCTTTTCTCACATTTGTACTCTTAGCTAACCAATTTTAGAATGTGATATATGTTTAAATACTTGATGCTTTCAGTTTCAATTTTACTCTATTAATGGTGTGTCATAATATAGCAAAAAGTTGGAAGTTTGGTACTTATTTGTCTCTTGGGGTTTCCTTTGTTTTTATCCGGCCCTTCTCAACTTCCAAGAACCTTCCTTGGAAGCATAATGTCTTTGAAAAGGGTGCAAACTTGACTTCACTTGTAGTTTTCCCCACCCCTATGCAAAAATGTACCAACCGTGAGGATAAGGCTATACGTATGAGAGGAACTTTGAAGATGAAGCCACTAAATTTTGTGGCCAAATTCAAACCTGTTTTTTTAAGGAAAAAAACATAAACAAAAAGCATAATATTTTATTTGGATCCTTTTTCAATTATTGGGATATATTTGTATTTGGCTCTTCAAGAATCCTACAAAAGCAAAAAATAATTAAGGGACAGATTTGACATCTATGTGATGTTTGATTAAACTCTCTTAATAACAACTAATCTTTAAGAGGAGCAAGAAATGTTAAAAATAATAGTATGTTTATGCTTGGACCACATGTGACCAATGATTAATTGTCTAATAGTTTCAACCATGCATTGTTAAATACATTTAGTTCTTAGAGAGTTTATTTTCGTAAGTCTTTTTGGTTAAGAATTGCAAGTAAGTTGTTTTTTTTGTTGACCAAATAAAATTAAGAGTTTCCTTGTCCCATCGCACATATTTGATGGTTTTAATTTTGGAGCTAGGTACTTCGTAGGGTTAATATTGAGAAAAATGATTTTGATCATAAGCATGTAGTTTATAACAAATAATTTATATGTAATGATTCGTCCTTAGGATATCTATTGTGAATCTTAAAAGTTTGGTATTTTCTTTTTTCGGTTCTTATATTTTTTGATTTTTTAATTTTTTGATTTTGGTTGTAGACACAATTATTGAGAATGATTTGTTCAAGCATGATTGGAGGAGTAGGTCACGGACTCAAGTCTTTAAGTACATTGTTTTCAATTGAATTCGGGTATTTTTTATCGGCATTTTCATTGGGCTAGTTGGGTTCTTCAACAATTTGATAGTTGAGAACATAATTGGGATGAAATTTGTGATCACCTCCAACTATATGCTTGAAAAAAGGTATGAATGTAGATTAGTACCTTGTTCATCTATTAATTTTAATCAATAAGTTGTAGTGTGTATACTTTGATCCAATGGTTTACTGGACATGGAGAGTACAATTTCTATAGGTTTCTTAGTTTATTAACATGTTCCTATTTATTCTAGGATTGGACTTTCTATGCCTTCAGATAAATAACTTAAATGAATGTCAGTGTCTTTAATACAATAAAGGCATGTGTTTAGTGGACAGTGTATTAGTGAGCCCACACAAGACACTCCTACTTGAAAAAATAGGTTATTAATGTGCTTGATGTGTATTCTTGTGCAAAACAAGTGAATACCCTTTATATATGCATTTAAACCAACACTCTTGTTGTGCTTGATGTGTATGCTTTTAAAAAGTCATTGAACAAATGTTGAGTCTAACTTCAACCATTTCAAGTCAACAATTCAACTTCAACAAGAACATACCCAAATCCTTTTGCAATCCAAGACAATCCAACATCTTAAGAAAAATCCCAATTTTCATATATTTCAACCAATCATCCTCAAATCCCCTCATCTTAGTCCATAATCCAAATCATAAAATTAAACCTCCATCCTAAACATAATCAATCCCCTCATCCAATTTCCATTCTCATCCTAATTCACATCCTACATCTTTATTCATCCATCCCAATCCAATCCTATAAGCCTTATGTCGTCCTACACATCAAACAAACCTAAGTTCTAACATACCAATCTTCATAAAAAGCATCATAATCCAAACCCATTGTCCTAAAGAGTCATTTTTGGATATTTTAAAATTTACCTTTGGATCCTTTCAAAAAAACATCTAATTTGTCCAATAGGACCCTCAACTATCCTTAGGGCCTAAATCCAATCCATTCTTGGGACCTTTAATCATCTTAGAGCCTCCAAAGCTATCCTTGGAACTCTACAACCATGTGTGGGTTATAAAATCTTAGTCAACCCAAAAATTTACTTCAAATCCAAAGTCCTAAACACTTGATAGTCCAAATTTCTCAAACCAAATCATCATCCATATCATCCCACAAGTCATCTAAAAGTCTTCCTAAGATAATTGCCCCTTTTGATTACTCTTTGGGATTTATTATCCATTTTAATCCAATCCTATCAACAATCCAAATCTAATATCTTTTTATCATCATAATCCCAAACAGTTTGATCCAAATAATACTATCCCTGCCTTAATTCTACAAGACCAATCATCCAAAAATTCCTTCAACAATCAAAGCTCCTTCAATCTAATCTCAATCCAAAAGCTCATCCTTGACATCAATCATCATCCAATTTGGCACTCATCCTTGAGACCCCAAAATCAATCTCAATCCTAGGGTCATCTAAAATCCAAATCATCCAAAATCTAAACATCCAAGTTCAATCATTCTCATAGTCATAATACAACAACCAAACCAAGGAAATGAACCCATTTCCCACATAAACAAGGTCAAAAATCATAATCAAATGAAAAACCAAAGAAATGGATCCATATCCTATGCAAACAAGGCAAGAAATAATAATAATGGGTAAACCAAACACTATGAGCTCCTTAGATCAAAATATCTTCCTAAATCAAGTTAATCACTAGGAATAGAGTGATAATAATAACCTTGTTGATCAAGATGAATATGTTCCCTATGACAATAATAAGAATTTGGTGGAACAAGATGAATTCCCTCATATATCCTTAGATGAAATTCCCTTAAGCAATCTTTTCACAAGCTCCAATCACTCACCCATCTATTATCAAAACAAATAACCAACTAGCATAATCTATTCTATTAAACCCAAACACACATTCATTGGTCATCCCTATAATAAACATCCTCTATAATATTAGTTAATGCATGAGGAGGATGGCATGGTTAGTTACCTCATAAGTATTGGAGCCAAGTTTCCTTGAGCTATGACTTTAAAAAATTTAAACCAAGAACACCATACTGCTAGCTATCTCATAGGTCACAATTAGTCTTCCATTTCACATCATAATGTAAACCTTAATAATGGAAACCATCCCTCAACAAAAACCCCTACAATGCTATTCAATGTCCCCCATCTCCAATCCATATCACAAATCCTCATCCTCAAATCTTCCCTTGACAAGATTGCCCTATAGTCCCCAAATTTTGTCCCAATCCTTCCAACTCCTATGCTAATTCTTTATCCATAAAATCTTCACAATCTAAGCCATCTCAACCCAAGCCCCACATCAAACTTCTATCTTTCCTCCAACGATAAGCCACAAAGGAACATAGGCCACAAAATACAAACAAATTCATGTCATCTCATAACATCCCTAACCCATGCCATCCCATGACATTTCTAAACCCACACCATCCCCCAATATTCTAAACCCATGCCATCCCATGAAATTTCTAAACCTATGTCATCCCCAATATTTCTAACCATATGCCATGCCATAACATTGATAACCTCATGTCATCAAAATTCCCCATTAATCACATGGTCATTAATCCTAAATCTATCAAAATCCTTAAATTCATTAAATCTACCATCTATAAACAAAAAATTCCCTCTCCCATCCATGTGCACAACTTAAAGATTCACTCTGTGCATTAATTGTTGACAATAAAAAATAACATTATTCTCTCCTATCATCCAAAAAAATCAATCTATGTTAATAACTTGTTCTAAAGAATGCCCATACATTTCCTCACCCAAAAAGATCTAATTACACCTATCGAACCCATCCATGAACCAAAACACTTATTGTCTCAAGATCTAATTACCCTTATTGAACCCATCCATTTAAACCGAACCCCTTACCATATAAAGATATAATTACCCGTATTAAACCCATCCATGAACCATAATCCTATCAACTTGGTTCCTCAACCTTTATCTAGTCTAATTTTATCATCATCAAGGAAGCTACAATATTCCCCACTCCTTATCTATCTGAAAGTATATTCACATTTTGTTTTGAAATTTTTTTTATCATTAATCAGATTTGCTAAAACATGCATTATGATTCAATCTAGATTAATAGGGCTCCACAAGCAAGGTATCTTAGAGCCTATACAAATAAAAGTAAATCCAATATTTCAAGGTCTTGGCTATATAACTCATGATAAAGACATTGATCATTCCTCTCCTAAAGCTAAGGAAAGTTACTCCAAAATTAAAGAAGGTGTCTCCCATCGCCTCTCTCATGAGCTTGCTACCACCAATCCTTTCAACAAACCCACAATCTCCATAACTAAACCATTCATCAGTTTTAACCACCCACCTTCTACAATCCCCAGTTAGGTTCAACAAATTCATGCATCATTGGACTTGTTCAAACATGATAAAAACATCACCTCATTTCATGGAATGTTGAGATAATATATATTCATGAAACAATATCTCCATATTTGAAAGCAATTTGGGTGCACATGTATATAAAGAATAAAATTCACAAAAACCCAAGAATCACCATGTCACAACAAGCCAACAAGCATAAATAAAGAATAATTTGATTCAAAATTAAAGTAAATGTAAAAGGCCACAAAATCCCACCAATCCAAAAGAAAGCACAAAAGCAACATGGATTCCTAAAAAATAGCAATGCATCCACAAGAAGCATATAACTCCACATCCCTATATATTCATCTACAAGCTACTTCCTTCCCTAAATCCCAAAATGAGAAAAATAAAATACCTAATCAAAATAGACAAAAAAATTCACAGACCCACTCATAAAAATGCAAAATTAATATGGATCACCAAACACAAGCAATACATTTAAAGGGAATAGATCCCAATACTAAATTTATACATCTAAAATCCAAGTATCCCCGTTCTAAACATCGTACATCTATCTTGGGTCCCTATGTCCCTAAATCTATAATCCCAACTCTCTCTTGGAAATCCTAAATCTATTTTGGGGCACTATATCTCAAACCGTAAAGTCCTAATTACCTCATCTAAATGCCAACATTTAAAAGAAAATCCTAATCCAAAGGTTCAAGTAAGAGTTGGTATAAAATGCTCTATACCATGCAAGATTTGGCTGAAGATTGTAGCCACCCAAAATTTAGGAACTTCTATGAAAGCACAAGAGAGATCAACTATGAGAGAATAATGCAATTCTATTAAAGGATGAAAATATATAATGATTAAAAATGTGAGATTAAAAAAGGAACCCCTTGGCTATATAGGCCAAGGTGAGACATAGGATTGTATAAGATTAATACATGTGTCTTAATATTATGACTTGAGACACAAAGTGATCACTATCCTATGTGTACCTGCGTAAACTAAGGTAACTAGTGTGAATAGGGCCTAGGTGATGAACTAGCTAGGTAAAACACCCCTTTCAAACCAACACTTCATCTTCCACCATAGTGTGTGCAATAATTGGTTTGGTTTCCCTTTGTAATATCCTAGCTAAAATAATAATGCAAATCTAATTTAAATATTTTAGAAAATCAAATTTTGGGTTTAAGTATTATTTTTACCTTAGTCTTCCAAACCCATATTTATCATAATTTAACCACAATAATAACAACTTGCTTCTTGAAAATGAAGTTAAACCTATATCATATCTATTTTTTTTAACTAGATCTAGTAAAACCTAGAATTTTCCTTCTCATTTTATACAAATATTAACTACCTAGATTATAAATTGGGTTCACAAACTATATGATAAATTGTAGAGTGTCTATTACATTAATCGGGTAGGTAATACATTACAATGAAGCAAACAAAAATAAATAAACCTCAAGAATTTCTATTATTATTGATATTTGAAGTATATGATAGTATGTTGTAACAATAGTACATATAACAACATTATTATTCTCAACTCCCACAACAAACATCAGATCATATAGACTCGATGTAACTGATATTTTCAACCAAATCCCCAATATTTTTCATTTATATTTAATTCTAAAAATTCCTTACAAGACTCTACAACAACAAATGACTAATACAATTCTTACCCATAACATCTAATTATAAAAGTGTACATGGATAAAGCTGAGTTTTTGATGAACTTAAATCTCATGTATGACCTTTGGGTGAGACTGTCTAGCTAGAAAAGGAGATTCATCCTCAACAATGTGAGACCAAAGGGTGGTTTCATCCTCTACCTTATCTAAAAATTTGAGGTTTTTGTCCTTGAATCCGAAACATGACATAAGTTCTCAGTGTGGTTTCAATTAGGGTTTCTATCTTTTAGAATGAAATATGCCTTGCAAGATGTGTCCCTATTTATATATCCTTTCAATCAATGTAAGATATAAACTCCTACCTAAAACCAACAACGCATATATATATGAGGATTAAGGGTTGTTAAGGATGCAACCAATACATTAATGAGCATCATCATCTTCCTCTTCTAGCACTACAAGTACATGATAATTTATACCCAAATAATAAACAATATTTTTATGTGTGTGGGAAAATCCCTTATGGAGTGGTTTCTAAGTCAAATTATCCATTAATGGTACTTGTGACATGCAAGGAGGTAGGTGAGAAGAATAGAATAAAAGGGAAAGAACGCCTGAGTTCAAGGATCAAGGATACTACATCACTTATGCCATAGGTTGGGGAATTGGGGTTTGGCAAGGAGACATGTTGGGATGGAAATTTTTGAAACTTTGACAAGGATAAAGAAGAGAGTGGGGTCTATCGAAAAGACATGTTCGAATGGAAAAGTTTGAAATCTTAACAACTTGCATGCATGTAGAAGCTTGAAGACAAAAAATCCACACTGAAAGAGAAATTGAGGCTTAAGAGGCTAGGTTCAATTAGACTTAGCTCACCAAAAATAAGAGGAAAATGGCTTTCAATCCACAACATTAATTTTATTGAAAAGAGGACATTACAAGTCTACCCTTCCAAAATTTCTTGTCCTCAATCAATGCATTTATTATAGAGCCCAATTCATCCTTAATAACTTAAAAATCCATGTTCTTAAATCCTTGTTCAGTTTGAATGAATTTTGTGAAAGTTAGTTCGTGTGCTTCCTTGGAAGTTTTTTTTTCTCTTTGTAGGAGGTGTCCACTTTCTCATTCATATGATTCTACTATTTATGTATAGTCTTTTGTAGATTCCTTGTAGATATGAATATCTTGCTTGAATCCTCTATTTTTACAACTCATACTCTTTCCTTGGGATGCTTTATGTGTTGAATGTTCTCACTACCATGCATTTGTTTCACTTCTCTAACATAACTAAAATTTGAAAGTCCTACACTTAAGGAAACTTCGATCACCACAATTTTATTTGTCAAACTCATTCTTTATAAGATATAAGGACACCTACAAGTTGTAGCTTTGAATGAAGAGAAGTGAGGAAAATAATATTTACTTCATCTTTCAATTCATTATGAATCATGTTTGAAATTATATCTAATGTAGGACTCAACATAAGAGAAATTTGTATACCTCTCTATTTTCATTGTGATTGAAAATAGTTTACTTGGAACTTCTTAATGAATAATGAGGGAAGCATTACCATAACCTCCTTTGATCCTCCATGCATCAATCATTGGTTTATTGATGAGTTTAGCCATTTTCACATTTGATTTTTTTATTATAAATGATTTTATAATGTGGATATGTAGCTATTGTTGGTAGACAACTATAGGAACACCTTGTACCTATAAAAAATAACCCTTGTCATGCAATATTATTCATGTAGAATTTATCCAATTCATTATTTAGGAAACCAAAATCCTTAGCTACTTTGAAAACTTCATAATTTCATATCAAAATATTTTGAATTTCTTGGAATCTTACTCCATGAACCATCCTATGTAACTAATTTTTTTATTAATTCGTGATTGTACCTCTTGGAACTCATTATCTATAGGAGGGTTTTTCATGAAGTATATTGAAACATAATAATGGAATTGGTATACACTTAATAGAAAACACTCAAAATATTTTCAATCATAGCACTTCCTACATATTTTATGCAAGTTGTTTCCTCCTTATAATTACCAATAGCTATCTTTTTCATAGTCTTCCTTCCTTGAATCTTATGGTTTTTCTTGGTTCCAACTTCCATTATTTCAATAAGAGTGATTTATTTAATCTTTTAAACATATTCTTCCACTACCATTTGTTGAATCTAATGGATCATAGCAAAACTCTTGCCAGTAGTCTCATTACTGATGATAAATCCATAGCATCTTGTGTATTCTTCAAGGGGTTTCAAACACATTTCATCTTCACTTTGCTCAATATCATATGCTCCTCATGTAATTATCTAATGTGTACTTGAAATAAAATTGGTTTGACCTATTGCAAATATTTTACTATGACATGATATGAAAAACAATACCTTTTGTCAAAAAAATTCCAATGTTTGTCCATATTTCCAAATTTTATCTTCCCCAAAGTGTGCATATTGTTGCAAATAGAACTTCCAATTTTGCAACCAAAGGATTTATAAGATTCTTCTATAGTGTTTCCTCTCCTAGCATTTCCTCCTTGTGCATCTTGGAGTGATCATTATGTTTGGAACTCAATTATGAACTTAGGATTTTGTAATTCTTTGTCTAGCTATGACCTTGGGAACAAGTGGCTAAACATCACATTTTAATTATTTAAGAAATCTAGAAAATAGAAATAATGTTTACCTTGCTTATCACCTTCTAGTATGAAGCCTTTGATCGTCTTGTCTATCAACTCCTTATGATGTTTTTTTGTAACTATTTTTTTCTCATTAAATCATATATTATTTCAAACATCACTTTGTCTTTCATTTTAGAGTGTGGCTTCATGAATTGAAAACACTGAACTCCCATAGCCTCGTCAACATTCACAATATGTATTTCATATTGCTCCCAAGTTAGATTTAATTTTCCAAGAGGATACTTGGGTTTGAGAATTTATGTATATAGGTGTGATCCCTAAAATGTTCTACCCTATTCTAAGATACAAAATAAATAATGATTCATTGAAAGGAAAAACACAAGAAATACTATTCAAGATTAGCCTAAAGGAATATCTATGCAAGAAAGATAAACAAAACAAGAAAATGAATTGTTATACCTTTTGTGTTGCAGAGTTCCTTGGTTGGCCCTTGATTTTTGAGAGCTTGTGTTCTCCTTGGATGGCTATGGAGATGAATGGATGCAAGATGAAAAATGTAATAAGATGCTAGGGGCTAAAGGATTTGGTGGATTGATGAAAAATTCTTGCAAATGGCTAAAATGTTGCAAATGAAAATTGGAAAGAGTTTTGGTAGCAAAAATATCTTGCTAAATGAGAGGAAGGAGGGGGTATTTATAGAGGGATTTGAATTCTCTAGAGAATTCAACGGTTGGGATTAAACCAACAAGGCCAAAATGGAGGGCTATGGTGAGTTGAGGAATCACAAGCCCTCACATCTTGACATGTGGAATGTGAGATGGCCAAGGATGAGATGATGTGTAAGTGAGGTGGAAGGAAGGTACATGATGTGGATGAAAGACAAGTACCTCAGAAAAAAAAAGATGATGTGACCTCTTAATGATCACATGGGGATGAGGAGAATCTTGGGTGAATAAAAGTGAATTAAAAATTCACATGATTGGGGAATCTTGTGGATAAAACAAGGTTCCAAAAGGAGAGGTGGAAAGTACCTTGGATAAAACAAGGTCCTCAAAAAGGTAGGATTCACCCACATGTGACTTGATGTGATAAGTCAAAGGTTCTAGAAATTGCATGGGGAAGAGAAGATTCCTTGGAGGAATAAAAGTGAATTAAAATTCACATGGGGAAGAGAGGAGCCTTGAGTGAATAAATGTGAATTAAAAATTCACATGGGAAAGGGAGTCAAGGCCAAGAAAGACAAGTGGAAAGGTTGACCAAAAAAAGGTATGCTAAATGTGGCTAATGACCTTGATTAAGGTTGCACAAACACAAGATTAGGATAATTAATGAGAGATTAGAGGCAAGTGGGAGATTATGGAGGATGTGACACTAATCTTGATTAAGTGGTGCACATCCTAATCATAGATTAATTTAATTTAATCTAGATTAAAAGATGATTATGGAGAATGTGACAAAGAGAGAGAAAATGAGGAGTTAAAAATTGATTTTTAATCAAAAGGTCAAGTGACTAAATTAAATAAATTGTCTTATTTATTTAATTTAGAGAAGAAAAGGTGTAAGGTAAAGTATTTAATTATTCAATTACATACTTTAGGAACCTTAGGCAAAAAATGAAATAATGATTAAATAAATTATTTAATCATTATTAACGAAATAGACTAATAGAGTAGAAATTTTTGACCATGTGGAAGTGGTCAAATTTAGATGTCTACATTTTTCCCCTCTTCGAAGTATTGTTAGAATAATAGTGTTTAGAAGAAAAGAAAATGCAGGTGACTCTATAGAGGAAGTAACTAGAAAATGATGCCCCAACATGGGGAGAGAGACCTAAGCTACCCCAAATAGTAGGGAATGGATGAAGATGCCCCAATCCTACAAAGGAATGACTCTGGCAGGGAAAATAGATGAATGGGAAGGGTATGCCCCCTCGAGAGGGTGACGGGGGAAAAGAGAGGGGTCTCGGGAAACCTCTCAATAGGAAGAAATAGAGGGTATGGTTGGAAAGAGCATGAAAAATTAGGCAAGTTTATCTTTTGAATGAATTCAAACGAACAAACGGTTTGCAAATGGTGGCCCCGAGAAGGGAAGGGATTAGTTGGAGGAAAAAAGGTAAATAAGAAGTAAAAAATACCCCTTAAAAAGGGAGGGAAAAGAAAGGGGTCCTAGATGACCTCTTGATAGGAAGAAATGGAGGGTATGGTTGGAAAGAACACGAAGAATTAGGTAAGTTTATCTTTTGAACGAAGTCAAACGGACAAACGGTTTGCAAATGGCGGCTCCAAGAAGGGAAGGGATTAGTTGGAGGAAAAAAGGTAAATAAGAAGTAAAAAATACCCCTTAAAAAGGGAGGGAAAAGAGAGGGGTCCCAGATGACCTCTTGATAGGAAGAAACAAAGGGTATGGTTGGAAAGAGAACAAAAAATTAGGCAAGTTTGTCTTTTGAACAAAGTCAAATGGACAAACAATTTGCAAATGGTGGCCCCGAGAAGGGAAGAGATTAGTTGGAGGAAAAAAGGTAAATAAGAAGTAAAAAAATACCCCTTAAAAAGGGAGGGAAAAGAGAGGGGTCCTGGATGACCTCTTGATAGGAATAAACAGAGGGTATGGTTGGAAAGAGTGCGAAAAAATAGGCAAGTTTTCCTTTTGAACGAAGTCAAACGGACAAACGGTTTGCAACTGGCTGCCCCAGGAAGGGAAGGGAAAAAACGTGTCGGAGGCGCGCAGAGGGGCGGATTTTCCCCACTACAGAAGGGCGGATCCACCCTGGCATAGGGCGTATCTGCCCTGGCACGAGGTGAATCTGCCCCGGGGTCGAGAGGGTCTGCCCCAACGCGAGGCGAATCTGCCTCGGGGCCGGGCGGGTTTGCCCCGACGTAGGGCGGGAGATTGATGAAGGAGGAAGGGATGGGCGAAATTATGAGAAATGAGAGGATGAAAGAGGATATGAAGATGATGATGTAAAGTGATGGATAAGAAAGGATGATAAGCAATAGGAGATAAAGTTAAGCACAAATGGATTCCAAGATAAATATGATGTTGCCCCAGTCAAGCTACAAGCCAGGTTGGGCAGATGGTTGATGGAGTGTTGTGGATGAGGGAACGATATATCCCATAACAGCACAAGGATAGGGAAGGATACATCTGGATGAGGATGAGGATGAGTGATGTTGACGAGGGAAGGATACATCCCAAAACAATACCGAAGGATAGGGAAGGATTCATCCCGATGAGAGTGTTGTTGATGAGGGAAGGATACATCCCAGAACAACACAAGGATAGGGAAGGATACATCCCACGGATGATAATGATGATGATGATGATGATTGGATCAAGGCTTGTAGCAAGGCTGGGAACAAGACCAAGAGTGTGATTATATTATTTGAATGGATGAGGATGGGGGAGACATGCAAGATAATGGAATGGAAAATGAAATGCAATCCTAATGCAATTTTCCATCCTTGGAGCACTGATTTTTGCTATAGCATAAGACATCAGATACCATGGTATGTGGAACCAAGGTGGATTAGTGTCTAATTTATACACAAACACAACAAACAAGAAGGTTATCCCAACACCCCAAAGTCATGATGACTTTGGTTGGGCCAGGTATTGGAATAACCACAAGCACAAAAGGATGCCCCAGCGTAACACAAGACCTTGAGGATCTTGGTGGGTACTACATAGGACAACCGAGAAGACAACAACAAAGAAAAGATCAAGATACTCCCCTATGTTTACTAGTCAAAGCACACCATGATATGATAGATCAAGGAAACCATGACAAGTGATGATAGGGAGCTCAAATGATAAACAAACTGTCAAAAACATCAAAATATCACAATCAAGTTTCAAACGTCCTTTGCCATAGGATCAAAGGGATGAATGGGGTTGATGTGATCCATTAGGAAGGATACATCCTGTTGAGACCAAATATGGAGGATAGATTGGTTGATCGACATGACACAGGATACCGGAAACCGATTGGATCTCGCGATACTAATGACCTTGTTCTATAAGCACCAGCTAGGATAGGGACATACTTGATGACACAAAAAGATGATAGGACAACAAGACGATAAGGCACAAGACAAAAAAACCCTAAAGACCTAGGGGCTCGAGGGTTGATCAAAGATCAACCTTGCCTACGTGAAAGCATAGAGCCCTCGTAGTTCGATAAAAGACCATGGATAAAAGCGGAAAGAGGACAAGGGTGACCAATGATGGATGGAAAAAGACATGAAAGATACCCTAGGGGAAAACATAATAATTTAGCCTTGCCTATGGGAGAGCATAGGGGCAATGTAGTTCAATACAAGGCCAAAGATAGACGATGGAGGATTACAAGACAGACAAAAGATAGAGCCTCGGGGGCGGATCAAATGATCGACCTTGCCTACGTGAAAGCGTAGGGGCAACATAGTTTGACAAGACCAATGACAGACAACGGATAAGGGATGATGAGATGACCATGCTAAATGGATAAAAGGATGGAGCCGAAATGATCAGACAGGATAGGCCGTGCGGAGGGGATGGTTGATATGTGTAAGATATGTATGATGTGAAGCTCAGGGATGGGATAGGTATTTAGATCATTAGAATATGAATTGGAAAGGTGAGATGATGGATAGATGAGTGATGAAGATATGAGAAAGATGTGAAAAATATATAGAAATGATGGGAGGGAGGTAGCAGGGCATTGGAGTGCATGGGGGTAGCCTATAGCTAGATACCAATGACAAGGGATTATGAGATAGGAGGAAAAATAGAAGTAAATGGATGGATGGATAAAGATGGGGAGATAGAAAGATGTGAGGATAGGTGGATAGAAGGATAAAGAATTGGAAGGATGGAATAGATTAGTGGATGGATAATTGAATGGGAAGATAAGGATGAAAAGATGGAAAAGGACTAGTGGATGAGAGTATAGGAAGATAAGGATTTGGTAGATGGAAGGGATGACTAGATGGATAAGTGGATAGGGAGGTAAGGATGGGAAGGATGGGGAGATGGAGAGGATTACCTGGAGGAATGGATGGACAATGTCTCCAAGGACCAAATCAAAAATAAGGAGATTCCCCCACTTTAGATGTGTCATGCATGACAAAGCAAGAGGGATAGCAGGATGGGTGGATAAGGGAGTGAGATGGGCAATGTAAGATAGATAGAGGTGGATAAGATGCATGGACAATGGAAGATAGAGAGAGGTGGATAAGGAATATGATAGTGTATGGATGAGGGGAATATATGCCAAGAGGTGTCCAAAGCATTTATATAGGTTGTCCCTTGTCTTTATCAAGAGCACAAGGAAGATGGAGGGATTGGGATGAATGGGATAGGATGGATGGGATGCGGAAGATAGGAAGATGTAGGAGATGGAGGAAAGGAATGTGTAAGTGGATGTTGCCCCCAATCATAAAAGGAGACTAGATGGGGGATTTACACATGATGCCTATTTGTCAGGTTTTCATCACGGTACTTATCCAAGGCGCTTGTTTTCCAAGTTTTCACCATTGGACGAATGATTTTCTTTTTACTATTTTTTGTATTTTTTTGATTTTTTTACTATTTTTTTGTATTTTTCAGATTTTTTGGACTAGGATGTGGACGAAGATGGATAAAGATAGGGATATGGATATGTGGATTTAGAGGATACTTGATAAGGAGATCGATGAAGGACTCAAGCATCAAGTTCCATATGAGGTAATAAGAGCCCATGTGTAAAGTAACCATCAGATGTTAGTACAACCTTAGTAGGATAAATGGATTATGCAAGAGGATGAATCAAAGGGATTGGATGGGGGAGATAGGGGGGATAGTGGATGGGGTGTTGGAAAGTGTATGGATGGAATGATGGAGTGGATGTGTGATAGGGGAAAGTGTTCAGGACCAACATTGGCACATGTGGTGGATGTGAAATGAGAGGAGGGTTGATGGATGGAGAATGTGGCGAGACGAGAGGCATTAGGATAGTGAATTTTGGGACATAAGGACCCAAAACAGATTTAGGAGATGGAGGATGTGAATTATGAGATTTGGGAATAGCAACTTTGGATGTCATCATGGATTTTTCATTTGAAGGCATTGTCACTTTTTTCTTTGGGATCCACATGGTGTTGATTTTTGCTTTGATGGGCCTTTGTGGCCGTTTGGATTGATTTGGATTTTGGATTCGATTTTTCTTTTTGTCAACATGTCTTTTGGGGGGGACATGAGGAGCTGTAGATTCATATGGACATTTGGATTTATATATTTTTTATTTGGCATCCAAAGAGCTTTTAGTAGCAATGGGATGGGTATGGTGAGATGGATTATGTGGAGAAGATGTGGATGGAGTGATAGAAGTAGGCATTTTATAAGGAAGTGTGGATGGAGGATGTGAGATAGCATGCATGGAGGGGTGCCTTTGTGGATCCTGATTAGGAGTTATGATGGTAGGATTTTTATGCTGTGTACGAGGGATAGGGGGTGGATGATTGAAAGGATGAATAGGAGAAGATGGACGGGGTGATTTTGGGATATAAGGACCCAAAATGGACTGTGTATATGGAAGATGTGCGGGGTTTGATGGAGGGATATAAGAACCCATAGTAGATGGAGGATGAGCAATGATGGATGGAGGGACATAAGGAACCAAAATGGATTTAGAGGATGAGGGAGGAAGATGGAAAAATGTTTTGAGGTAATATGATGGAGGATGAGGGATGGCGGTGAATGACTTGGTAGAACGATGGAAAGTACCTCTTGTGCCTTTAGAAGAGGATCGTTTAGGATGTACGGAGGTTGTACCAAAATCTTTAGAGTGCGAGTTTTGGGAGACATATCCAAGACCATGTGTGCCTGGATGTTCTTTGACTTGGATGGGCTCTAAAGTACCTTGCTCATGAAGTCCTAAACCTTTTCGTTGATAGTTCATGTTCTGTAGCATGTGATTTATGGTAGGATGCTTATTCTTTTGGAAGCATGAGGCAAGTCCATTATTACGTAAAGGAGGATGGGTGGCTCATATACTTTGTTTTTATTCCACAAGAAGACCACCATGGACACATGTAATATTACCGAGGTGATAAAAAATTGGTGTTGCGATGGTAGGCAACGATGGAGGATCGTGCGATGGAGATGAGGGGAGAGAAACATCCTGATTAGGAGGAGGAGGTGATAAGGGATCAGGAGAGGAATTAGGGAGTATGATAGGATCTGGATTTATGGCAGTGGATGATAAGGGCTCATGAGATGGAGTGATTGGATCGTGAATGCAAAGGGGACCATGGGATGGAGTGGATGAGATAGTGTGATCTTGAGATGGGGTGGATGGGGTGGATGGGATGGTAGGATCATGACTTGGTTGAGGATATGGATCATGAGATGAAATGGATGGAAGACTATGTTCTTGAGATGGAGTAGATGGGATGGAAGGATCTTGATTTGGAGGAGGGGATATTCTTGTATGCTTTGGATCAAGCTCTTGGCATGACTCATCTTGTGTGGGATGTATGATGATGGAGGAGTGTTGGAGGGACTCCTCAATTGGGGGAGATAGGAGGATGGAGGATTCATGAAGGTCATGGGATTGAAGTTTGTGAATATTAGGACTGGGAGGAGGGGATTGGATGTCTTCAATGGATTGGGTGGATCTAGTAGTAGAAGATGTGGATTTAATGGATTTGATGGGTTTGACCAACTCAATCATTTGGGTGGTGGCAGGAATGGTGATTGGAGGGATAGGTGTAGGATGGAGGAGGGCCTCATCACTAGTGACAGTACATGATAGAGTGGGAGGGCATGGTGTCTCTTCTATAATAAGTCCTTGGGCGACATTTGGAAGGGATGTAGGATAAGGTAGAGTGATGGGAATTGATGGAGGTTTAGGGATGGTTAGAGAAATAGGATTAGGGATTGGTGGATTAGGATTAGATGAGGGGATGGGATTGGATGGAGGACTAGATGGAGGATTAGGATTAGGAATTGGTGGATTAGGGTTAGATGGGGGGATGGGAATGGATGGAGGATCGGGGATGGATGGAGGATTAGGATTAGGGATTGGTGGATTAAGATTAGATGTGGGGATAGGATTGGATGGAGGACTAGATGGAGGATTAGGATTAGGAATTGATAGATTAGGATTAGACGAGGGGATGGGATTGGATGGAGGACTAGATGGAGGATTAGGATTTGGAATTGGCGGGATGGGAATGGATGGAGGATTAGGGATGGATGGAGGATTAGGATTAGGGATTGGTGGATTAGGATTAGATGTGGGGATGGGATTGGATAGAGGACTAGATGGAGGATTAGGATTAGGAATTGGTGGATTAAGGTTAGATGGGGGGATGGGAATGGATGGAGGATCATGGATGGATGGATTAGGATTAGGAATTGGTGGATTAGGGTTAGATGAGGGGATGGGAATGGATGGAGGACTAAGAGGAGATGGAGGATTAGGGTTAGGGATCAGAGGATTAGATGAGTGGATGAGTGGATGAGGGGATGAGGATTATATGTAGAACTAGGAAGAGCTGGAGGATTATGATTAGGGATTGGAGGATTAGATGAGTGGATGGGACTAGATGGAGGACTAGGAGTGGTTGGAGGACTAGGTGAGTTATGTTTAGATGGAGGATTAAGATATAATGCGGTGAAAGGGAGAGTGATGTAGGAGGATGTGGATGTTGGATTAGATTGGGAAGATTGGGATGGTGAGTGATAGTAGGAAGATGTAGATGAAGCATTAGAATGGGGAGATGTGGAATTAATGTAAGGGTATTGGGATGGGGGATTGTGATAGGAAGGTGTGGATGTTGGATTAGAATAGGAAGATTGAGGTGGTGAACCACCATAGGAGGACACGTAAGGTGGGTTGGCATAGGAGGATATGGATGGTAGATTAGGATGAGAGGATTGAGATGGTGGATTAGGATAGGAGGAATATTGGGATGGGGGATTGTGATAGGAAGGTGTGGGTGTTGGATTAGGATGGGAAGATTGGGATGTGGGATTAAGGTAGAGGTATTGGGATTGATGATTATAAGGAGAGGAGGATATGGATGTTGGGTAGGATAGAGGTTGAAAGGGAGGACATGATGAATATGTCGATGGTGAGGATGTTGGATATCCCTTGTCAAGGGTAGCATAAGGACCGTTATTAGATGCAGATGAAGGCATGGTGGGATAGTTCGAAGAGGTAGTGGGATTTTTGGAGGTGATTGGAGAGAGCTTGCTAGCAATGATAGCGTCAAGGGGATCTATATAACAATCTTCATGATCAACAAGATTTTCGTTATCATCATCAACGTAGTTAGGATTCCCCTTGACTACTATTATTGGTCATGTGAGAGGTGGATAAAGATTCATGATGGATACAGATTAGTAGGAAAGAATAGATGATGGATAGACAACTAGGATGGATTGGAAGCTCATATGGGGATTGGATGAAAGCCCAGATTGGGATTGAATAAAAGCTCAGATTAGGATGATGGGATTAATGCTCATATTAGTACTAGATTGGAGCTTATATTGGGATTGGATAAGAGGATATGATAGGATAAGTTAGTTTTGGATTGGATGATGAATTAGGATTGGTTGTTGGAAAGGGTCCTAAACCCAATTCGGAAATCACCCTAGATGACTTAATACGTTGGTTGACCATATTAAAGGATTGAACCAATGATCATGACACTGAATCCACCTTGAGATGGAAGGGGATTGATTTGGGCCAATGATGCTGACTTTCAACACAAATCCACCTTAGGATAGAAGCAGATTGATTAGGTTGAAGACAATGATTGATATGTAGGATAACGATCAAACTTAATGCCTTAGTCAATTCGGGAGATAACTCTTAAAACAAGGTTTAAGGGATTTTGTGATGAAAGATGATGAATAATGAAAATTAAATATGTCTTGATGGTTTTTATATGATGGGGGTGTTGTTGAAGTGTTCCTTTTGGAAGAAAAGCAACTCTTTAAGTCATATGGTAAGATGGTAGAAAGGGTACCCCAAATTGTGAAATGATAAATGGGAATGTGATAAATGGATGTTTAGAAAGGTTAAATGGAGGCTTGGAATGGTCAAATGGATGTTTGGATTGGTTAAATAAATGTTTGGGATGATCAAATGGTCAAACAGAGACTCGGGGTGGTTAAACAGAGACTTGGAATGGTCAAACGGGGTGAAATTGTCTGTTCAGGAGGGCGTATCCCCCCTTTTGCAGTCAAAATAGTGGATCAAGGGGGAAAATCCACCCCTCTGTAGAAAAATAGTGGACCAGGGGGGAAAATCTGCCCCTCTGTAGAAAAATAGTGGACCAGGGGGAAAATCCACCCCTCTGCAGAAAAATAGGAACTTGGTTTATGGCAAGGACTTGAAATGACTCAATGAGGTTGACTTATCAAGATTTATTGGTTTCTCACAGAAAGACACTTTAAGCAAGCACAATCCTATGATTAGTGTTAAGGGGTATGACCAACAAAGGTCTTAATCTAGGATGCATAAGGTTTCTAAGGAGTCCTTGATATACTCTCAGTACGTGAGGCACAACCATGAACACCAACCCATCACAAGCATGAGTCAGAAACCCCAGCGAAATACTGAAGGGCTCAGACCAACTCTTCGCATCTATCTAGGTATCACCCTAGCTTCGACGCTCTGCCAGACATGACATGACTGGATTGGGGTACAACTTTGGCTCCCCCCTCTTTTTATACCCCGCTGGTATGCGTGGTTGGGATCATCCCTTGGGGTGATGAAATCCCCAAGCAGGTCCCTCTAAAAAAGAAGGTACTAATCATTTCCAACTACCCCCCCAGTTCACACAAAGTGCAAGGCGAAGGTGAAAACAAATTAATGCCCCCTTTGGGTAACACAAAAACAAACACACCACACAACAAGTATTACTTCCTCCTAATTAAGCTATGTGCCTAGATAAAAACAACAAAGAAAGGTTTTAAAATTTGAATAAATGGATGGCCTTGCAAACATATGTTAGTTGTTTTATCCTTCGTCTTTTGTGAATAACCACAAAATGCTGCAAAGTATTAGTAAGAAATCCAACTACACCCACAAACAAGCAAGGTTAGGAGGTAAGAACTTCAAAACAACAAAAAATTGAGCAAAAACCGAAGCTAAAATACCTATTTTTTTACCTTCAAAACGTGCTATTTAGGGCAAATCTGCCCCTCTTTAGTAAAATGTTAGAAAATAGTGTGAAGAACAGGGAAAATATTAGCAATAAATCCAATTATACCCTCAAACAAACAAGGTTAGGGGGTTAGAACTTCAAAAACAGCAAAAAATTGAGCCAGAAATGAAGCTAAAATGCATGTTTTACCTTCCAAAACGTGTTGTTTAGGGAAAATCCGCCCTTCTGCAGTGAAAAATGTTGGAACAGCAGGGAGGATCCACCCCTTTGCAGTGAAAAATGTTGGAATAGCAAGGCGGGTCCGCCCCTCTGTAGTGAAAAATGTTGGAACAATAGGGCGAGTCCACCCCTCTGTAAAAAAATTGTCAGAAAAGTTGGAATAGGAGGGCAAATCCGCCCCTCTGCAGAAAAACTATCAAAAAAGTTGGAACAGGAGGGAAAATCTGCCCCTCTGCAGAAAACATGTCAAAAACGTTGGAACAGGAGGGAAAATCTGCCCCTCTACAGAAAAAACTGTCAGAAATGTTGGAACAGGAGGGAAAATGTGCCCCTCTGCAGAAAAATTGTCAGAAACGTTGGAACAAGAGGGCAAGTCTGCCCCTCTGCAGAAAATCTATCAGAAAATTTGGAATAGGAGGGAAAATCCGCCCCTCTATAGCACATGGGAGGGCAAGTCCACCCCTTTGCGACCTGGACCTGCAAACAACTTTAACAACAACAAATGTGAAACAAAGAGACCCATTTGTGGGTCCCATCGGGCATGCTACAAATGTGATCCCTAAAAAGTTCTACCCTATTCTAAGATGTGAAATAAATAATGATGCATTAAAAGGAAAAACACAAGAAATACTATTCAAGATTAGCCTAAAGGAATATCTATGCAAGAAAGATAAACAAAACAAGAAAATGAATTGTTATACCTTTTGTGTTGTAGAGTTCCTTGGTTGGCCCTTGATTTTTGAGAGCTTGTGTTCTCCTTGGATGGCTATGGAGATGAATGGATGCAAGATGAAAAATGTAATAAGATGCTAGGGGCTAAAGGATTTGGTGGATTGATGAAAAATTCTTGCAAATGGCTAAAATGCTGCAAATGAAAATTGGCAAGAGTTTTGGTAGCAAAAATCTCTTGCTAAATGAGAGGAAGGAGGGGGTATTTATAGAGGGATTTGAATTCTCTAGAGAATTCAACGATTGAGATTAAACCAACAAAGCCAAGATGGAGGGCTATGGTGAGTTGAGGAATCACAAGCCCTCACATCTTGACATGTGGAATGTGAGATGGCCAAGGATGAGATGATGTGTAAGTGAGGTGGAAGGAAGGTACATGATGTGGATGAAAGACAAGTACCTCAGAAAAAAGGATGATGTGACCTCTCAATGATCACATGGGGAAGAGGAGAATCTTGGGTGAATAAAAGTGAATTAAAAATTCACATGATTGGAGAATCTTTTGGATAAGACAAGGTTCCAAAAGGAGAGGTGGAAAGTACCTTGGATAAAACAAGGTCCTCAAAAAGGTAGGATTCACCCACATGTGACTTGATGTGACAAGTCAAAGGTTCTAGAAATTGCATGGGGAAGAGAAGATTCTTTGGAGGAATAAAAGTGAATTAAAATTCACATGGGGAAGAGAGGAGCCTTGAGTGAATAAATGTGAATTAAAAATTCACATGGGAAAGGGAGTCAAGGCCAAGAAAGACAAGTGGAAAGGTTGACCAAAAAAAGGTATGCTAAATGTGGCTAATGACCTTGATTAAGGTTGTGCAAACACAAGATTAGGATAATTAATGAGAGATTAGAGGCAAGTGGGAGATTATGGAGGATGTGACACTAATCTTGATTAAGTGGTGCACATCCTAATCATAGATTAATTTAATTTAATCCAGATTAAAAGATGATTATGGAGAATGTAACAAGGAGAGAGAAAATGAGGAATTAAAAATTAATTTTTAATCAAAAGGTCAAGTGACTAAATTAAATAAATTGTCTTATTTATTTAACTTAGAGAAGAAAAGGTGTAAGGTAAATTATTTAATTATTCAATTACATACTTTGGGAAGCTTAGGTAGAAAATGAAATAATGATTAAATAAATTATTTAATCATTATTAACGAAATAGACTAATAGAGTAGACAATTTTGACCATGTGGAAGTGGTCAAATTTAGATGTCTACAATAGGCATGTGTAAAATTTAAATTATTCTAGTAAACATTTAATTGATTATCTCCTTGGCCTTTGGCCACACATGATAGATCATGAAGATGCAAATATATCAAGTTATCATTACCCTTCTGTTTCTTAATCTTTTCATATACACAGATTTGACCCATTACATCTAGAGGATATCATGCCCACATTAGGAATACTAGCAACTAAGTCAAAATCAGTGTAAGAGAGGGAAAATATGTTTTGTTATTTAGTACACCATTGATTTTGTGAAGAAGCAAGTTTTTTGCCAATTTACTGCCAACCACCATATCATATGAATTTGTCATAGTTTAGATATTAGATATGAAACCAACTAGAATGATATAAATTTTCTTACCTAAATTTTGAGTTGTTTCATTGCCAATGTAAAAAAGAGGTGACATCACATTATTCTTGCCAACCATTAAATTTTGTAATCATTCATAATGTTTTCCTTATGCTCCTCCATGATAAATTTGGATCTTCCTCTTCGCTAAGTGTATAGGTTAGTGAGCTTATCTGCAAATGAAATAAATAAATTTATTAAAATATCAAATATTCACTTGCCTCAAATTACTATCTAGATCCCATACCATAATGCAATTCAATCTTGAAGAAAGTGACATCCCATTTCTATATTTTCTTTGAACAAAATATTACTCAAAGTCTCAAATCCTTATGCATACATATTTTTGTATTTGAATCAAAGGACCTTTTTGTCCTTCACCTTTTTCTTGTATGGTAGAATATTTTTGTTCTTGCTTACTGTTCAATTCCTTCTCAAATTTTGATAGCTCTTGTTTTTCCATTTCTTATTCTTTTGGATTATGTTCTATAATTTATTCTTCGATTTCATCATATTTCTTCTTTTTTGGATCTATATTAGATTTCCTTGATTCTTTATCTAAGTTCACCTCCTCTTTTCCCTAATATTTGTGTCTTGGTTCCCAAGATTCTTTGCATGAGAAGTAAAGTTTTTCCTTTCAATTTTATTTCTATTATCATCTTCTTTTTGCAACATGCACCTTTTTTTTTTGTTTATGACTGAAAAGAGGTGTCTTATTATAATTTTTTTTTTTTTTTGGAGGAAATAACTACTTTAGTGTTATAGCTCATTTGATGGATTCTTAATGAATTGGTTTTAATTTTTATTTTTCTAGTTTTAAATTCTCTTCTTCCTTCAACTTTATCATATATTTACATGGATCTATTTTTCTATCACCCTTAAAATCCTTTCAAAAGTAAGTACTGATTTGAAATGATTTGAATTTTTTTATAATCATCAAACAATCCCTCAAACTCTTCTTCCAACAAAATTAGTTCTCTACCATTGAAATTTATTCTTTCTTCTTGTAGTATGGACTTTTCCTTATCATTTCATCATATTATTTCAAGTTTAAGGTTGTCCTCATAACTAGATTGATTTTTATATTTCTATTAACCTAACCACTTCTTCAAAATTGCTTCTTTTGTCTCGGTTCCTCTATATTTCATCTCGTTTATTTTGTATTTATACCCTTGTATTAATAACATGATCTAAATTATTTCCATTTGTTAGGAAACTCCATAATTCCCCCACGATTCATAAGATGACAAGAAAACCAATTTTGATACCATTGTAACATCTTGGCTAAAATAATAATACAAATTTTATTTAAATCTTTTTTAAACAATTAAATGTTGGGTTAAATATTCTTTTTACCCTAATCTTGCAAACCTATATTTATCACAATTTACCCATAATAATAACAACCCAATTCTTGCAAATGAAGTCAAACCCATATTAGATTTATGTGTTTTTAATTAGACATGTTAAAACCCAAAATATTTCTTCTTGACATACAAATATTAACTACCTCGATTGCAAATCGAGTTCACAAACTATAAGATAAATTATAGAGTATCTATTACATTTGTCAGGTTAGTAATACATTATAATGAAGACAAAAAATTAAAATAAACCATGAGTTTTTATTATTACTAATGATATGTGAAGTACATGGTAGTATGTTGTAACAATAAAACATATAACAACATTACACTATTATGCTTTGTTCCCATAAAAAACAACATATCATATAGAATTGATGTAGCTAGTATTTACAACCAAATCCCCAATGGTTCTCATTTATATTGAAGTTGGAAACTTCCTTATAAGAAACTGCTACATTAGCAACAATAAATTACCAATACAATGCTTACATAGGTCAACATATTACAGAATGTACACTAGATGAAGTTGATATTATAATGACCTTAAATCTTGCATGAAATATTTGGGTGATATTGTTTAATTAGTAAATGGATTTTATCCTCTACCATGTAAGAGTAAAGGTTTTTCATCATCTAGCTTCCTTGTAAATATGAGGGTTTTTGTCCTCAAATTTGACACTCAACATAAGTGCTTAGAGAAATTTTAGTTATGGTTTCTATTCATAATATGAAATATGCCCTGCAAGATGTATCCCTCTTTAGATATCCTTCAAATCGGCAACATATAATAACTCTTGGTCAAAACCAATGGCCTAAATTTGTGTGAGGATCAAGGGTTGTTGAGAATGCAACCATTGTATTAATTAATATCATCATCTTGCTCTTTCAGTGCTACAAGAACATGTGAATCCATGCCTAAATAATAAACAATGTTTTTTCTTGGGAAATAAATTCCCTTCTAGATTAGTTGCTAAGTTAAAATTGGCCATTAATGGCACTCTATGTCATGTAGGAAGGTAGGTGAGAAGAATGGGAGAAAAGCTAGGAATATTAGAGTTTGGGGATCATGGATACCACATGACTCATATAAAAAGGTTAATGATTCAAGGTTTGATGTGGATGCATGTCAAGATGGAAAGTCTAAAAATTTGATAAGGATAAAGGAGAGAGGGGTTTGGTAGAAATAAATTTCAAGATGATGAGTTTTGAAACTTTGACAACTTGCATGCACACAAAATTTTGAATGCAAAAATTCCACAATTAGAAAAACTGAGTCCTAAGAGGCTAGGTTTGATTAGGCTTAGCTCACCAAAAATAAAGGAAAATGGGCTTTTGATCGATAATATGAATTTTATTGAAAAGGGGGCATTATGCCTTTAGTACCATGATATTATCTCATGTTGGCTATGTCCCATACTTTAATTCAACCATCCACCATCACATCCCTTTAATCCAAGATTTTTCATAAATCATTATCCTTCCTTCATCTCCCCATCTATTCCACCTCCTTTGGAAACATCCTCTGACATCAAGATCTATGATAGTACTTTTTTAAAATTTTGGAGAGGCCCACTTAGCATGATTTTTACCAACATCTATGAACACAAAAATAATCAACATGGTTCATTCTAATAAATTATTCAACAAGGGGTACTATCACCATGAAAATAGATGCTTGAGTCCTCCATCCATCTCCCTATCTCCTATCCACACCACTCTATCTATATCCTTATCCTTCATCCCTTTTTAAGGCTAACTTTGCACTCCAATCTCTCACTCTCCTCCTCTTGATGATGGATCACTGGGTGTGATTCAAAATTTTGAGCAAAAAACATACATATTTTAAACTAGAAACATGTACTATTCTATTTTTTTTCTTTTGATAAAATTCAAAAAAAATGAAAAACAAAGTAAAGAAAAATAATTCATGTCCAATGGTGAAAACCATTCCTATGGTGGCTTGGTCAAGTACCATAATGAAAACATGACAAATATGCATCATGCATAAATCCCCCATCTACTAGCACCTTGCGCTTGAGGGCAAGCTTCTTTCATCCTATATAACTAATTCTACCTACTCCATCCTATTTACCTATTCATAATAGTTGTGTCCCTCTCCCATCAAACCAATCCATAATCCCTTCCTTTTTCAATATTAATAAGAATAGATGCATCATATTCAAACATGCTTTGGACAATATGTGTCTTACTTCTACAATTCATTCCTCTTGCAACTCCTCATCCATGAGTTTTGTATTACTTTTCACTATAAAGATATCCTCTGTAGTACACAAATATAGCCTTGACATCTCACATGTCTTTGGTAGATTATCTACTACAATACATCTAACGAGTGACATGTTATACATATGCATCATAGTCCTTGTAGGTAACATCCTTACACTTATTCCAATATTTATAATTCCTCATCCTCTTATTCCAATAACTAGTAAATCCTTCCATCATCCACTCATCCATCCTATCACATCCCTATATCCAATAATCCTCATATTTCCTATCCAAGTATCCCTCCATCCTTTCATCCTTATTTCTAGACTTAAATTTTCCTTATCATTGACTACCTACACACAATCCAATCTACTCCACCTATCATAAGTCCACTAGAATCCACACGTCCCCATGCCACTTAATTTCTAAATAGGTGCAATCATAATCCATACAATATTGCTAACCAATTTAGCACAACATCCAATAGCATCTAATAGTTTTGCTCTCAACCTTGGTGTAAACCTTGATCCACTTTACTCAAATTATTATCATTGGAATATATTTTTCCCAATCCTCGCATTGTTCTTATAATCAACAATAGTATCATCATCATCATCAATCAAATCAAATCAAATCAACCAATTTTTAGTTTTCTTAGGGGCGACATCTTTTGTGTGTCCACTTGTGTTTATTATCATTTATTTGTATAGTCCTTGCGACATCTCTCCACAACGAAATAGTGGTCTTTCATATCATGGTGTTTTATGACATATTCTTGTATGCCACTTTCTTTGGGTGAGTCCTTTATGCACTTATATATTGTCACCTTGGTCCTTCTACCTTCGTTCATAATATCAAATGCTACATCAAACACTATGTTATTCACACCATCTTGAAACATAAATCTCCTCCATTTATCCACATTATGCACCCTTTTATCATTTATCCTTCAATCCCTTCATCCATTTTAAGAGCACATCTATGTTATTTAAACTCGTTTATCCTCTTGAGGGGCATCCTATCTCTCCCTTTGTCATCACTTCCATCCTTCTGATGATTGGGGCATCATGCCAGTAGTCCCATCTCTCCCAAATCCACTATATTTTATTCTTCTTTGAAACAACATTGCTCTACTTAGTTTCAATGTTGTCTTAAAGAGGGGAAAAATATGAAAACCTAAAAATACATATTGTTCTAACATCACCTATCACATACTCATTTTCTATTAATTAAATAACTTCTATTAATTTATTTTCCCATTTTCCATTAATTAAATAAATTACATCAATTGATTTAATTATTTGTCCATTTCCTAAGTTTTGCATGAATAAATTTTATATTTAGTTATTCCTTCATATTCCCACTTCACATGATTTAATAAATCTCATTTATTAAATCCCACCTTTTTCTACCCAAAAATCATAAAAAAATATAAAATCCCCTTGTATCTTTATTCTCCATCTCATAATCAATTTAATTGTACTCACCAAAAACTCATAAAATAATTATAAAATTCCTTTTTCCTCCACCATCTATCTCCCAACTATCCAACCAGCTTAATCTCAACCCTTGATCTCTCCATCAATCTTAACCATTGATTGATCCAATTTTAGATCTATAAATCTACCCATTTCTAAGTTATTTTTATGGGTCCTTATTTCGAAATGCATAATCATGCTCTTGGTATGAGCAACTGTGTTCCTTCATCATTTTCAACATCAATATTATGAGCATAACCACCATTCATGGTGCAATATGAACCATTTGGTGAGATCCATTTTGTTTATTTCACGTGAATTGTTTGGTTTCTTTCTTTAACTAAGGTGATAATTAGTTGTGAAATAAGAGTTTAATCTTTAAGGTTTTATTCTTTATTATGTTTCACATATTTTTCATACTTGCTATGAATTTATTGGATTACTTAATATTGTTAAAGTATGAGAAATTTTGTGGTTCACATTTTGAAGATCATACATGAATTTCCTAAATGATGTAGAGTCAAGTTCCTTTTTATACTTCAAATTGTTCTTAGAATGATGCTTTTTGTAATGTTTAGGATTTCAATGTTTGCTTGATGATTTTTAAATGCTCAAATGAATACATCTTTAAATAAAATGACATAATTATTTATTGTAAAAATAAGTACCAATTTAGTTCTCAATGGCTATTAAAAAAGTGTAAGTAATTTATTTATTTAAAAAAAAAATTAAATCAAATTTTTATTGTGTGGACTTAATCCCATATTGAAATAATTTGGGACAAAAGATTTGGAATCTAATAATTGAGGATAAAGGCATAGAAACAAGAGCTAATAAATTATGAGAATGTGGAATAATAAATGTAGATAGGATAAGGATAAGGATGAATGCATATAATTGTGTGCAAGGAATAGTAAACTAGGTGGTTAAGATTGAATATGGAATCAAATTCAACACAACAATATATTGGCACATAGAACCAAACTCAACATAACAATATATTTCATGTCACTATGCAATCAAAATATACTATATAGAACCAAACTTAACACAACAATATATTGAATGCCACTGTGTAATCAAAACATATACTACATAGAATCAAACTTAACACAACAATATACTAAATGCCACTATGTAATCAAATAATGTACCACATAGAACCAAATATAACACAACAATATACTGCATGTCACCATGTAATCAAACCATATAACACACATAACCAAACTTAACACAACAATATACTGCATGTCACTATGTAATCAAAACATATACTACATAGAACCAAACTTAACACAATAATATACTGCATGCCACTAATTAATCAAACATATACTACATAGAACCAAACTTAACACAACAATATACTCCATGTCACAATGTAATCAAAACATATACTACACATAACCGAACTTAACACAACAATATACTATGTATCATTATATAGTCAAAACAATCATAAAACTCTAAGCTAAATAGAAACTGACACAAATATAAAACTTCACCATTATATATATATATATATATATATATATATATATATATATATCACTTCTAATCACATTCTCTTGGTCCCATAAGCTTTTTGACTCCTAAACACAACTGAAATATATATATATAGTCAAAACAATCATAAAACTCTAAACCAAATAGAAACTAGCACGAATTTAAAATTTCACCATTACTATATATATATATATATATATATATATAAACACTTCTAATCACATTCTCTTGGTCCCATAAGTTTTTTACTCCTAAACGCAACTAAAATCAATTTATATATATCAATATTATTATATAGTTAAAACAATCATAAAACTCTAAACTAAATAGAAACTAACACAAATATAAAACTTCATCATTATAATATTATATATATATTTAACACTTCTAATCACATTCTCCTCGTCCCATAAGCTTTTTGACTCCTAAACACAACTAAAATCAATATAAAGTCAAAACAATCATAAAACTCTAAATTAAATAAAAGCTAACACGAATATAAAATTTCACCATTACAATATTTTATATATATATATATCACTTCTAATCATATTTTTTTGGTCTCATAAGCTTTTTGACTCTAAACTCAATTGAAAACAATTTATATATATATATCAATATTATTATATAGTCAAAACAATCATAAAAGTCTAAACTAAATAAGAACTAAAACGAATATAAAACTTCAAATCATTACAATATTAAATATATATCTAACCCTTCTAATCAGTTGGTCCTATAAGCTATTTGGCTCCTAAACGCAAGTGCAATGAATATATAATAGCTAGGCCTAATCGTTGTAGCGTGAGGAGAAATTTGCAACCTAATTTGTGGAAGGATGGTGTAAAGGTCAAGGGTAGTTGTCCTTCCCAAAGGGAGAGAAGAGAATTCTATAAAAGGACGCTTTCATTAAGTAATGGGCCCCACTCAGATGAACATGACAACTACCCTTCAACCAAGCTCTTATTTGCGTGAGAGCCATCGTATCTTTGCACCGCACACGTGAACCCATCTACTCGTCAAATAAATTATTATATTTTGAAAATTCAGATGCCTTTTATTCCGGCGACACGTGGAATTGTTGGTCCCACCAAACTTGTCTTTTGGATTTTGGGTGGGCTGAGTCAGCTCTATATATTGGAAGGGCGGTGTTTGCTTAGCTGTCATGTAGGGGTGGGGCCCAGTGCATAACAGGTTTAACCGTGTGGTAGCGTGGAAGTATTTAATTGGGAATCACGGGAAGAAATAAGACACTAAAGCAAGGCATTGATGTTGTCATTTTGTTTTTAAAAAGCTGGTTTGGAAAGGTTTAAAAAAGATATTAAGAGGCCCAAGGGTCAATTCAAGATGTCGTACACCATTACATCATATTATTCTTTAATATGGGTGGGTTTTCTATCTTATTCATTTTTTGTTTGTTTGCTCACTTCTTTGTGGTAGAATATGTACAATTAGAATTATAAATATATAAAAAATTAAAGTAGTATATGTAGGTGAGATTTACATGTTTTTAATATGTGGAAAAGTGTAATTATAATGGTACCAAAAGTAGAATATAATAATTATATTAATCATACAAAAATAATTAAAATATAAAATAAGATTAAATAAGACAAATAGTAAGTAAATATATATTTTTTAAGTAAACAAATATAAATTAAAATAAATATTGAATAAAAAAAGTAATGTATTTAAGATACTTTTATTAAGTGTGGAGTTTTCCATCTATCAATTAAAAAAGAAAATTTGTTAATCTTTTGATTTTTTTATATTTTGACATGTGTTTATCATACAATTGTATATTGCCATGGTAGACACATGCTCACTTCCTCCCTCTACATGTGTCAAAAATCATTTTGTCATTTAGAGTATTTTTATCACAACCTCGTCAAGATGATTATAGTCACACAAATTAGACACTTTACTAATGAAGTGGGGAGACAATTGTTGTGCTCCATGGGAGGAAGATGTTGGAAGGGCACTAGATAGGAAAAAATGACATTTGTGAGATGTAACTGTCATCACTATTGGGGGGAGGGGGTGTATATCGCATTATATTTTAAGTCAAACTCAATAGATACATTCCTAGAGAAAAACACGAATGATTAAAGACCACTAAAAATGTTCTTTTTACAAATGATTGATGATCAAAGAAATAATGTTTCATATCAATGTCAAATCATGTAATAAAGTATCTTTTCAATTAAATTGGTGATCATATTGTAAAATCAATGAAGAAAGTGTACAATGAAAACTTTTGAATAAGTATATAAATTTGATTTTTATTCATGCAATAATAAATTACATCAAAGACTATGTGAGTGTTTAAAATCAACAAATCATAAAGTTGCAACATATAGCACCAAATATATGTAAAAAATATTTTGGGAAAAACTCCCCCCACCAAAGAGAGACTCAAGAATGTATTAATCTTTAAAAATAGAATACATATGCAACACCCTGACTCCCTTCAATCTTAGAGTAATCTAGTAGCACTTGTGTACCTATGAAATAATACAATGAAACTACTATCTCACGCCTCAAATTTATAGAGAAATGAGAGAGGAATACTAAAAATGATTTTGCTAAACAATGTACCATGAACTCTATTAAAATGTAAAAACTCCCACAACCAAAATAGAAAGAATAATATGAGAATAGTAAAAGTAACTCTCAATGATCGTAATAGAAAAATGACCCCTATACTAATAATAGACTATATTTTTGACTTCTAACTCCTTCATAATGACCCATATCCCAAGGTATGTGCCCAAATTCACTATCCAACTTATATGGGGTCCAACAACAACATGCAAGATGTTTGACTACTCAATTCTCATACCTAAATTGAGGAATATGTTAAAAATATCATGGTAATTGTCACTTCCAACTCCACCTTAATGAATGCCATTAAAACCAACATTCTAAGTCAAAAGGGAGAAAAATAATATAATAATATCTCTCAACAACATGAGTATCCAAGTATCCATTTCAAAAATTGTTGGACATGAATAAAATATTATTATGATTGTAATTAAATGTCATAGTATCTTAACATTCTCCCACTCAATATTATATATTAAAATGAAAGTCAAAAGAACAATAAAATATATCAAGTATAACATCTGAGGTCCATACAATTATTATAGCAAGAGAAATTTTTTTCTTGTTGGGTTTGTGAGAGAATACACAACATTATTATGAGTGTCAACCTTCTACAATAAGACCTTATCATTCTCTACCATCTCACACACAAAGTGATATTGAATATCAAATGCTTAGCATGAGCATAGTATATGGAGTTTTTGCCCAAAAAACAAAACTTTAACCATTGCAACCGATTCTAACCAGCCTCTAGTCAAAATCAATACTTGTAGAAATTCTTCGTAACCATATTGTCTCCTCAGAGACTTGTTTAAAATCCTTATAATATACTATAATGATGGAAAAATAAATTTTTGACTGCCTCTTACTCATCTAACTTATTACACTACCAAATAGAGAAAACACATAGCCAATAGTAGACCTTTGACTATTTAAGTCACCTATCTAATTTACATCCACAAAACCATGTATGTTCAATGTCTTATCCACACCATTAGTACCATGATAATGTAAATAGTAATTAGAAGTCCCTTTCAAATATCTAAAAGATCGATTAATAATAGTCAAATTCTCCTTACCAAGGTTATACATAAAATTGCACAAAACTCCCACTACTTGAGTAATATTTAGTCTAGTGAAACCATTGAATGCATTAGACTACCAACAATAGTAGTATAAGATACACAAGATATAATCTTAAAATCATCATCTGATTTGATACACAATAATATAAAGAAGTTTTAGTGCCAATAGGAAATGCAATACCTATTGGTTTACAACCATGCATACTAAATCATTATATCATGGCATCAACATACTTACTCTAACTTAACTATTTTTTTTGTGTACTTGATCCCCACTAATCTCCATAGATATAATTTATTTTACAGTCCCTTCAACATCAAAAATTGCACTCCCTTTTAAGGTGAAAACATAATTTCATGCTCTATTTGGAACTTGCTTTAGTGACCTTTTCATTAATGTATTTTAGACATTCTCTATCCCTAAATTTCATATCAACCCAAGAGAACATGTCTATACTACCTTAGAAAATGTCTTATTAATCAAAACATCATCAAATCAATTCTGACAAGTGCTCTCATTTTGGAGAAGTCTTGATTATAGCAGATCCTAAATACCCAAGTTAAATTTTGTTGAGTGTGAAAGAGTTGGATTAGGGCGCCCCACACCCTAGACCAACTATTTTTCTTGACAAATTTAATTTCCCATTTTTCTCGGTCTCTAATTTTGGATATGTATTTTCAAATTTGAGCCTTGATGGTAATTTAATCCAAAAAATTCAAAATTAAATGAGTCAACCTACACTTTAATTTATTCTAAGTCCCACTATATAAACATGAATTTTTATTTCAAAATGAGGGGAGAAGAAATTATAATTACAATAAGACTCTGCCAAAATACATTAATGTTATAGGTTTTTTAAGGAGAATTTTAGATTTATTCAAGTTTGTCAAAATGATTGGAGTTTGATGCCAATGGAAGAACATGATGGAATCTAGGCTTTGGAGATAGGTTTGGCTTCTTTCTAGCACCTACTGACTTGTTTTCAGATTGTTCTCATCTTCAGACTTTAATCTATTTTCTTACCTAAGCAAGGTATTACTACATTTTAGATTTTCCTAAGGGTATTTGACTTTCTCTTTTGTTGATCTCATTTATATCATTTAGGAATCCTTCTCTAACATATTTGAACTTAAGGTTTTTAGTATTTTAGCTCATTATAGCCTTATATATACTTAAGGTTAAGAGAAAAAACACTTTATCAGTCAATCAATCAATTATTCATAGAGATAGAAATACCAAAATGAGAGCTTGACCTAGAGGCAGACTCCTATATAGCCACCCCCTTTCCCCTCTTTGTTATGATTTTTGTAGGTTCAAATGTGAATATGGAGATTACATAGGAAAATTACAGTCTAAGACAAAAAAAAGGAGTTATTGTTGTCACTAAGATTGCACCCTAGCTAAGTGTGATACTTAGCTATCTTGTGAAACATTGGATCATCTTCAAGTTGTGGATAACTTATAATGAAGATGAATCTCTAGAGAGGGTTGGTTCCCTTGATCAACCTCCTATATACTATTGCTTTAACAAGAAAATGATAGAAGATAACTATAATTAAAATATTAATCCTAAGAGGTGATGTATCAAATGATTTAAGATCTATAATATTCCTTTACCACACAAATTCTCCAACTAGTAATCACAAAATTTAATATTTATCATGCTCGTACATCATTATTTCATAAGAAGGTCAATTTTTTATAGCTTTCAAAGGAAAACCATAATTATTTTCACAACTAAAATATATTAGCATCAATAACACAACTATGACCTATATAAGACATGAATTCTCTGCTTAAAGGTGTTGGAATGGGACAACATACTTGAGGGTTTACATATAAAATCATGAAAGTATGTATCAATCAATCATGTACACACAATGAAACAACTAGATCAAGAAGGTATGAATCACTAGATTCTTATGAAAAGAAGGTGCTCCTATAAATGCATACAAATCTTAAAAACATATATATATTTCTCTGAGTTACAATGTTGCTTCTTGATTGAAAGAACCTTTAGAGGTTACAATGAAAAAAACAAAGAATAAGAAAGAAATCCCGAACTAACTCGGAGTGCCTAATCTTTATACAAAATAAATTTATGATAACTAAATTTTCTTTTAATAACACTTAGACTGATTGCCAATCATGTAGATCATGTAGATTTTTCAAATCTTCTCCATCTAATTATGATTTCTCTTTACATAGAGATTTCTAAGAATCTTGAGCATACAAAATGAAAAAACCATTCTTTTAGGATTCAAGCTACTTTCTTTAACTAGGTACAAGGCTTCATTTACACCAACACCCCCCCTTAAGTGCAACTTAAGGAGTAGTTGATTATTATGCAAATGACACAAATATGGGTCCCAACTATGAGGCCATGCTAGGCAGCTATATATAAATGTAAATGCAATCTCTCAAAAATGGAGAAAAGGAGAAAACCCAGTGGGAGAAAAATCCTCCCCAAAAGAGATATAGAAAATACAATTCTCTCAATGAAGAATGAGATGGAAAAAACCTCATGCGAGGAAAATGTCCCCCCCATAAGAGAGAAGAAGAAGAGAGACCATGCAACCCCCCCTCAATGTTGAGTTTCATCTAATGGTGGTAGATGCTCAAGATTGAATGTTGAAGATTATCCAAAAGTGTCAAACAACATTCCTCCCCTTAGGAAGGAACAAAACCAAGATAGTATGCAGAATGTATTCCCATTCCTAAAAGGAAGATGCGAAAAGAAGGATGATATGTGTGTTGAATAGGACAAATGAGAGGGGGGGTGAATCAATTGTCACAAATTTTCACCTTTAACTCAATCACCAAAACTAATACTTAAAACTGCTTAAATGAATAATCATCAAATGCCAATGTAGAAACTCCAATTCAACACATAAAAATAATAACACTAGATTTACGTGGAAAACTCAATGAGGGAAAAACCACGGTGAGGATTGACTCACACTATAGAGAATATCAAAACTGATTACAAAAAGGCTCACTACATGAAACAAGGCTGACTATCTGAGATAAGGCTCACTACTTGAAATAAGGACTCACTTTCCAACAAGGCTACAACCCGGAGGGCTCACTACCATAGAGATACAAAGAAGACAAAGAATAATTTTTATAGAGAGATTGCAATCCCAATACAACAAAGGAATCCACCATAGTTACTTGATCAACTTGCATGAATGATAGAGTTTTCCTTCCACTCATTGCATCCGAAAACTCATCATTAAGCTTCACACAGATCTACCACACACAAATCACACACACTTTTTGAATAGCATCAATTTCGCATCTACTCTTTCACTTATCTTCCTTCTTTCCTCTTGTACACTTTTTATTAGTAGCTCATCCTGTATTTATACTATCTCCAACCTTGAAAAAGAGATCCAAAGTCGACCATCCAATTTCAAATTCAAATTAGGTCGGCGTCAACCATCCTAGGGTGGAAGTAGAATGAGGGCGACCCAAACAATCACTTCACTGGGACCCAAAATAGATCCAACATGCTTCATTAACTTTGAAGATAGTGCTTAACACAAGGTCGACCAAATCGGTGTAAAACACATGGAACAATTAAGCTCAAAGCTTCCAAAAACCAAAAATATCTTCAATGCAACCAAAACATCTTAACTTTAGATCCACAAGTCAAAAGACTTCATCAAAGAGAAACCTAGACCAACAACATTTCTTCAGAACCTCAACTAGAACACAAAAAAACATAGTTCACAACTGGTGAACACAACTCAAACTTATCAACGAACTAACAATCAAAAATCTGGATATAACAACCTTCAAAAACCATGACCAACATATCTAGACCACACAAACATAAGGGCAAATACCGGATCAACAATTGAATACCTGTAAACTTTCTTTTATACAAATTTCTCAATATCCTCAACATATACATCCAACAACAAATAGTAGACAACCAGTTGACCAATTGACATCAATGACAACACCTTCACTCCTTTCTTCATTCTTGCAACAATGTGATATCTCTGAAGAATTCTCAAGTGTTTCCATGTCGATGTTGAAAGGTGTCAGCCTCCAAACATGTGTTCTAGGCCACACTGTCAAAGAAGACAATCCAAAATCTCATAGAAACGATTGTAGAACACAATCCAAAGACAAGGATAGCTCCTTTGAAGACAAAGAAGCCTCCTCCAAATGTTATCCAAAAGTATCCAAACTCATGTCAAACTACAAAGAATGATCATGTAGAGAATGAACAAGAGGTTCAGAGTGTTCCATCACAACAACTGAAGAAGGATCATCTCCATCAAAGAGAAGATAGATGCAATCAATGATATATCCCAAATCTAAAATGCGGGACTCACAAAATAAACCAACAATGTTTGTCAAGTACTCATCCCAAGTAACCATCTCTAGAAGATGATGAATGGCCTACTGGACTAAATCACAAGGAGCTAAAACTGTGGCAAAACACACATCCTTAGGTATAATAGTAGATGAAGGAGATGGAATATCAACACATGCCACTAGATCTGCGGTATATGAAACAATACCAAGATTCAAATGACCATACTGAATCTCCTCAAAAGTTTCCACACTAGATGCCTTAATGTGAACATTTTTCCAATAATTAGGAGAAAAATGTGAGAAGGTGTAGACTCAATATTGGTGTTCAACCTCCCCAACTACAACTATATCTCTACTATACAAATCCCAAATTATGATAGAATTTGGTGTGAACTCAACACTCTTTCCTGCTCCACCATGTAAGAGTTGGTATGGAATAAATCTACATAATGCAAGATTTGGCTAAAGATTATAGCCACCCAAGATCTAGGTACTTCATGAAAGCACAAGAGAGATCAATATGTAATGCTCAAGATTACAATGGAATTGACTATCCAAGAATATAATGTGAATTACATATGATACCACTTGCTTATATAGCCAAGGTGAGACATAGAATTAAACAAGATTATGACAAGTGTCTTAATCCTATGTCATGTGACAACTTATCACAACTAACTAGGACACATGTGTTAAAATTCAAGAGATAAGATAAGATCTAATGACAAATAACACCTTCTAGAAATATTCCTTCCTAGGACCTAAGTAAACTTAACAGGTAAATAAGTCCCCTAAGTCCCCTAGTAATGAATTAACTAGGTACAAGAATTTATTTACACCAAAATTCTTGATCGTTATTTTTGTTTTAAATTTGGACCATTGATCTTTGCTATCATAAAAGAGAATCGATGCTTTAAATCACCTTGATCACTTTTGAAAACTCTCTATCAATGAGGAAGAACTATGTCAGAGTTAAACTATATGTGTCATCATAATGGACCCACATAAAAATTCTTTGAAAATATATGTTAACATCATTGAAAACATTTCACCTTTTCATTCTTTTGTTGTTTGAATTCAGGCCCACCACAAAGAATTTGTGAACTTGCAAAATTAGTCAAGAATCGCCACATGTCAACCTTCCACATTTTTGCACTTGGAAATTGGGTCCACCATCAAAGGTTTGTGGGATTGTGGGGAGAACCAGATGCTTCCATGTGTTATCATCCCATGCCTCTATTATTCAATTTTTCATTTAGTAAAATCACTCCCACAAACCTGCATAACCAATGAGAAAGTGATAGATTCCACCCTTTCTGTAGTTCCATGTCTTGAATTTCCTTCAATAAAATATTCCTTGTCAAAATGCAGAATCCAAAATTGTGAAGATTATAGTTTTGGTACGAACTTATGCTAAAATTCACAATAAAATTTTCCTCCGTCAAAGATAAACCTTTTGAAAGAGTTGATCTCTTTCAAACCAAAATTACAATCTTCACCCATCTACAATCATTGAAGAAAAATACTTGAATGTAAAGAGTTGTGTAAGGTATTTTCATGGTGAAGAATCACCTCATTATAAAATTTATCACTATAGGGGAGCCATATAATGCAAGTGTCAAATTCATCTAATATTGGTGCCTCAAATAAACATAAAATAAAATAGGGAGGATCCTTTGGGAGATGATAAATATTTAGGAGCAGACTACCTTTAGAGGGAAAAGGAAATTTCTCACTCAAGGTTGAGTCACTATCATAACCATTGTCCTCCTCAGATTTATGCTGCTCACAAACCTCCTCTTCAAGGGGTGATGGCCTAATATCCAAGATTTAACAAGAAACCTCTAGAACATCCTAAAAAAGATCATCCTCAAGCTCTTTTGTTTTTGCATAAGGAGGTTGGTCTTGACCTCACAACAACTTCCCTTCTCAATCCGATGGCTATTTGCAACAACCCCAAGCCTATGACCTACATTTTCTACTTGGTATTCTTGAGTTTTCATGAGGTTGGGAGTAGGGGTATTTTCCTTATAATTGCAAAAGATGCCCAAACCAAAATACTCTACCTTAGTGAGTAGATAAAATTGGAAATAATTTCCCCATTCATCTAGAAAAAATTAGGGACCTCCTCCAAAAGAGTATCAGGCTCACGAATAAAGAACTCATCCTCTTGATCATACAATGTGCAATTCATATTTATGGGGTTAGGATTGTAATGCTCAATATGATCCTTCACAAGTGGTTCAACCTTGATGGTCACTTTGGCTCCAATCCTAGTCCTGAATAGCATATAGGACCAATCAGAAGATAGGTATCTACCTATCTTAGTAGTGAATTCTCTGGATAAACATATGGAAAAGAAGGCAAGGAGGTCTATAACCAAAATATCTTACAACATAGTGCAGCTAGGGCGTGCATGCATGGTCAAATTTATGTCCTTAATTACCCCCACTATCTTGACAACAACACCATCCAGTTATATAACCCCTTTTGTCATAGGCTCATACTTGATGCCAAGCATATCAACCACCTTCTTGGGCATAAGAAAATTGCTAGCCTCTGAATCTATCATACAATTGTGCACTATATGATCTCCAATAATCAAAGATATATAGAAGTGAGGTGGCTTACTAATTTTATTTGAATTTCCTTCTTCTTTGGGTTGCACTAGGTTGATTGATGAAATATCTCCCTCCTTTTCTAGTACATACTTTGGATACTTATGCTCTTCTAAAGCTTGCTGCAATAAATCCCTTTTAAATGGGATAGAAAAATCATCCCACATAGTAAAATTTAGGTTAGCCTTCTTCATCTGATCAAATATATTGAAAGGAAGCCGATTGACCTTGGGTGAAATTTTTGAAGCAACAAGATCTAACTTTGCTGATTGGAGGACTTGATGTTGTTCCATTGTCTTGTTGCTTCCACTAGTAGGATGATTTTATTGTAGAGAAGTTATTCTACTTGTTGATCTAGAAATTATAGTCTCTTGGAGTGGTTAGGAAGTTGAGGCTTGGTCAATTGTGGATGATGTACCACCATAGATTGCTCTCCTCTTTGATCTTGTATTATGAGCTATTGCATCAACACTTAACTAATTAACACCACAAATATCCTCCTGATGCTAGTTAACTAATGCGGAATCTCCTTGGATATGGTCTTGTCTACTAGAAGCTGATTGGTTTACATCAAATTGATGTCCTAAAGTTGAGGTTTCATTTTGAACCACTAGGTTTTTCACAAGCTCTCCATTTTGACATGCATTCTAATTGTGAGGATGATTGTATGGGTAAAACCAGTCATGATCCAGAGATAGGTTGTTTTGAACTAGAACTAGGGCCTTTGAAGTGCTAGTAGTAGTTGGATTTATGTTATTCAAGGGCCTTCCATGATTCCATTAATTTTTCCCTTGATAGGGTGGCCTATTCTGTTGATAATTTTGACCTTGAAGTTGATAAGGTCTATTGTTTTGATTCTGCCTCTTTTCTATCACTAAATTAGTATTTAAATTATGGATCAAGGTTCTCATTTCCTATACTTCATGTGGAGATGTAGCAGGAACAAATGGTCCTAACTGGTAGAAGCCACTAGAATAGGGGCCAATGTGGGTTGCTAAGGAAAAAGCTCTGGGAATAGAGGAATTCATGGCCTTGGATAAATTTTCCTAGCTTTTATTAGACCATTTTATACCTTGATGGCAATGTCATATGTAGCTGATAGAGTTATCTCACCCATAGATTGTATCATAACAACCACATCAATGTTAAGGTCCCTTCCCTGAGATAGTATAGGAAAGCATGATTAGGAGAGGGTTTCACCAAGGCGAAGATTCTATCCTAGGTCTTCTAAAATCTGAAGTTAAAATCCCCCATGAATTCATGGGGTGCCCTCTTAATTATGGTCAACTTCTCTACTAGAGACACATGATCACTTTTGTCTTCAAAATTTTTACACAATTTCTCACCTAACTCATCCCAATTATGAATGGAGTTAGGTTGTAGACCTTTGTACCACTGCAATTCTCTTCCTTTCAAATAGGCCACTAGGATTCTAACATCCACATTTTCTTCTATAGCATTGTGTCCAAAACAAAAAAACTATATATCAAGGATGTGTTTTGTTGGGGTAGTGGCTAATTCACCTGTGAAATAGGGAATAATTTTTAGGGAATTAACTAGTATATCATCTCTTTGGGCTAATATCAGAGGACTAGTACCATTAAAATATATAAAACTTTGATTTCTAGAGGTAGCCATTTGGAATAGTGATCTATTTATATTATTGGTATGTGTCCTAGTTTGGAGCAACCTATTGAGAGGTGGTGTAGACTAAACTCTAGGAGATGGACTTGCATAAATTATACCTCTCCTTATATGTGATAAAGAACATGTATTTCTTCTTCTAAATGCAGAAAATGATAGTTCAACATATTGGAAAATACCTCTAGAAGATTCCTTTTTTTGAATCATTAGCATGTGTGTCACCAAAAAGTGTAGCCTTTGACACTTTTTCACTCATTTGGGCCTTTTCCCTTGGAAATTGGCCTTGCTTTTCCTTGATCTAACCTTGAATGCTTGCAAATCAACAATAACATAACAATGTTTTACAAAGGTGTTGTGAAATGTTGTAACACACCTTCCCACTTTTCTAAGACCCTTTCAACATAATTCACCTAATTAACCTCTTTTTACCCCTTTTCAAGCCTTGTGACAAAGTGTTGTAATACATTTTCACACTTTACTAGGCTTGTCATCAATAAACTCACCCTTTCTTATGTTAAATTTACCCCTTAATGTTCTTTTAGGCCCGACTTAAGTGCATTTCGAGAGGCAAGCTTGTTCAACATCATTAAACGCCACTTAATTCCTGACCACCACTTGAATTTGTCCAAGTGGACTAGGTCTCCACCTTGGGTGACCTAGTCCCTTTTGGCATAAAATTCAAAATTAAAACAAAAACCTAATGGGAATTTGCCTCCAAAACCTTAAGGTTAGCCTACCATGTGACATTTTCAGGAAATTAGGGCATATCTTGTATAAATAAGGGTTTTCACCTTCATTTCACCCCCCCTAAGATCATTTTCATCTTCACAAGCACTCTTGCACTCAAGCTTCTCAAGAAAGCATTCAAGCACAAGGCACTTCAAGGAACCTCCATTGGAGTTGGTTCTTGCATGTTGCAAATTTCGACAACAAAGGATTTGGTGAGTGTTTATACTTTCGTTTTTGTTCAATCATCTCTTCCTTTCATTTCATCTCATTTGGGTTTGATTACCATAAATGGGGTTTGACTAAGGAAAACCCCTATTCTCTAACCCTAACATTTTCCTTGTCTTTTTATGTGTTTTTTACAAGATGTATGCAAATTTGACAAGGAATAAAGTGTCGAAAAGGGTACCATCATTCCATTCAAGTCAAGTCATCAAACCCTAGGCAGAGCAAAAGGACAACTTGCAGGTCATTTTCTGAAGATTCAGACACAGGTATCTATCAGAAAGGGAAGTGCAAGTGGTGACCCACAAATTTAGACTTCGAGACTCTTGAAAGTACCAAGAGGACGAGGTCACCATCATTGGAAACCTTGTCCCTATACCGGGCTTGAAAAAGGGTTTTGACATTTCTGGATACCCTTTTAGTAGATACCCATTGTGGCAGATTTTCCTGACAGAAGGGCTAGGTCGCCCATTCTGGCATAAGTGTCCCTATGCAAATTTTTTGCAGATTCTAGAACATTCCAGAGCTCCTATTCTGTCACTTTCCATTCCTAGGTGCACCATCTCTGTATTTTCCAATTTCCTTCCAGATTGCATACATTTAGGTCATTTAGTTTATCTTGCATATACATCACTTTTTATTTTGTTTACATTCTATAGTTAGTTTAGTTTCATTTCATTTCAATATTTAGCCACACTTCTCACACACAACACAACCCTACTCAGTCCATACCCTTTGAATGCAATCACCAAAAAGCATATCATTGAGTGGAAAGAGAGTCATTTCTCAATCAAGAGCTCCTAGGTGAAAAACCCTAGATGCCTAACTGAGGGAATCCTCTTTCCCTAATTGACCATATCTTTTTGGTGGTTCAACATGAATTTAGAGGTCTGATCTAAAACGATATTTTCTTAGTTGCAGTAAATTCACGCACTGATTGTAGAGTCACCAATTACATTTTTGAATGCCTCTTTAGGTTTGAAGATGTTGAGAACAACACCACTCTCTCAACATAATGAAATAAATATCTTGAAACTAGTCCCACCAGGCATGCATAAAACTATTGTCACTAAGATTGTATGCTAGCTAAGTATGATAGTTAGCTAGCTTGTGAAACATTGTATCATATTCAAGCTATGGGTAACTTATAGTGAAGATGAACCTCCAGAGAGGGTTGGTTCTCTTGATGAACCTCCTATATACTATTTCCTTAACAAGGAAAAAGGATAGAAGATAATATAAATGGATATTAATACTAGGAGGTGATACATTAAATGATTAAGATCTATAATATATTTTTACTACATAAATTATCAACTACTTAGCTAGTACTCACACAACTCAATATTTATCATGCTCGTACAATAGTACTTTATAAGAATGCCAGATGTTTATATTTTTAGAAGGAAAAATATTATTATTTTCAGAACTAAAATATATTAGCATTAATAACACAACCTATAACTTGTATAGGACATGAATTCTATACTTAAAGGTGCTAGAATGAGACAACATACTTGAGGGTTTACATATAAAATAATTGAAGTATGTATCACTCATTCATGTATACACAATGAAATAACTATCAAGAAGGTAAAATTACTGGATTCTATTGAAAATAAGGTGCTTCTATAGCTACATACAAATTTGAAAAAAAAATCTCTAAGTTATAATATTGCTTCTCGATTGAAAGAATCTTTAGAGGTTAAAATACAAAAAAAGAATAAGCAAGAACTCCCCAACTAACTTTGAGCACCTAGGCTTTATATAAAATTACTTTTAATAACACTTGGACTGATTTCTAATCATGCAAATCAGGTAGATTATGCAAATCTGATCCATCTAATTATAATTGCTTTATGCATGGAGCTTTCTAAGAATATTGAGCATACAAAATAGAAAAAACAATTCATTTAGGATGCAAAATGCTTGCTTTAATGCCTCTGCGATATCTCTGTAAATGTAGAATAGAATTTGGCACAAAACTATAGAAAAATACGATCACGTATTTAGATAATGGCAAGAAGGGTCTACAGAATGTGAAGGCATGTATGGACATCATTTTTGGCATGAAAATCCATATGAAAATTTTCCCCTATTGATTGAGGGTTTCATTTGGCTTCTGAAAATACCTATACAAATGGTATTCTTGACCGTTATTTGTCTTTTAGATTTGGACTGTAGATCTTTGTTGTCATGGAAAAGAATCGACGCCTTAAATCACCTTGATCACTTTTGAAAATCTTTAAAAATTCTTCACCAATAAGGAAGTGCCATGTCAGAGTGCCCGCAAAAAAGTCTTTGAAAAGATATGTCGATGTCATCAAACACATATCACCATTCTAATCTTTTGTTATTTGAAATCAGGCCCACCATGAAGAATCTATAGACTTGCAAAATTAGTTAGGAATTTCCACTTGTCAACCTTCCATTTTTCCATGTTCGAAGGTTGGGTCCTATTGATTGGCCAAATTGACACAACAACATGTAGGTAAGATGTAATCACCTTACCTCTCCTGAAAAAGATAAACAATCATCAAATCGATCATCTTCCAAGGTCCTAGATGTTGGGTCACAACGTTGTTGTTTTGCTGAGTGGTCAATGAGGCTATAATGTTCAACGGGCCTACTGGTTATTGAGCCTTTTGGTTGTTGCAAGATCAAACTCCTATCTAAACCTATTCTAACCAGGGGTATAGAAAAAAGACAAAAGATAGATAAAGGATGCAAGAAAGAACATAATGTTGATTCATTTAGTTAGCCAGACCTGTTACTCTTCAAGGAATTCTTAAAACCAAACTGCAGAACAAACCAACCCATAATCAATACAAAGCTGAATATTCGTCTATAGTGCAAACTTCAACAACAGATCGCAAATCACCATTCGAACAAAAGAAAAGATAAAACTTCATTCCTTCCTTGTAAGTTTCAAATCAAACAATTAACCAAACAAATATCATTCCAGAGCTTAACTCAAGACAGGTTTGAATCTGACTGTTTCTACTGTTGTAAAACAGATAAACAATATTTACAATTCTAGCAAATTCACCAGTGTACGGAAACCAATATCCTCAAATTACCTCAACTAAACTAAGAAAATCAAAAAAATGCATCATCTATCCTACTACTAAACCTTAATCAGCTCTAAAGAAAAATGTCTAACTAATTTTCCTAAACTTCTAACCCCTCAAATGAGCTCCATTTTACAATAATATAGCCCATAATTACATAATTTATGCTAATACAACTCCTCAAAAGCTATAGCTTTTTCATGTGCAAACAATCTCTCCACCAACGTAACTATCTTTTTCAGCCTTTGTTTGACTTAGATTGATTCTAGTTCACAATTACAATTTTTAGTTTCAACCTTGAGTCTTTCATCTTGCACGATGTACATCAACATCCTTTCTAGAAATGACTCCAAGTTTGGACTGCGAAGTATTCAGTTCACTTCTAGTTCAAAGATCTTTCCAGCAATTTCCTCCTTTGAATGTTTGATTTACAAATCATCTTGATTGTAACCCTTGTGAAGTACCTGCAAACATTTAAAGCACATCAATTAATAAAACTTAATTAATTCTGAAAATTAACTAAAATTCCAAAATATTTCAATTAAATGTGTATGATAAACTTTTCATTTCCATTATTGAAATTACAATGATATCACTTTTTAAAATTAATGTTATTTTAGGCATAATGTTGTCTCCTTTAATTTTGGCACCGTTTGCATCTTGAACTTGACAAACACCATCCATCTACTGATTCTATCTTTAACCAATTATCACTGGATGGTTTTGAAACACAATGCTAATGTGATTCTTTAACTCCTTGAAAACCCTCATAATCCCATATGATTCAAAATTTCCAAAATCTTTTTATCCCATTATGTGAAGAATCCTGCAATCATGGTATGGGATGAGACATCGTTTCTTTGAGTCCTTTTCTCAATAAATTTGTGTGTTGTTGTCGATGTTCTTCCATATTTTTCTTGAACTTTTAATCAAAATCATTCGACTTCATATACGTGCTTTCCTCTTTATGCAAACATGGCATGCCATGTGATTGCATCTCATGAAGGCATTCTTTAAACAAATCACATGCCTTGCTTACCATTTACTTTCCATTGAAGCAATTGTTAAATAAGATTCAACCACAAACAAATAACTGCAATGTTCAAAAGTAGATCAAAAGTTCTGATCAGATATTTCACTGTATTAGCCTTCAAAAATTGCACCATAATCCCTTCCATTAATCATGTCGTGAAACTGCATTTCTTAAGTGGCATTCTTGTTTTTAAGACTAGACCACGCCTTATGTCTAATTTCACAAATTGCATATATGTATATGCTTTAAAATATTTTAAAGGTTCCCAACAAATTCATTTTGTGCATTTCTATGCTTCCACATTTCTCATGCATGTCTTGTGCCAATCCATTGGTTCCTTGAAGGTTTTTGAAGCCTTTCAACATATCTACTTTGTGCATATGCACCACGCCATTCCATGATATGACATCTCCACTAACCAGTGATGGTACTCATAAAAGCTGGGAGCATTTGCTCAAACAATTAGCACACCTTTTGTGTTTCCATATTTTGCATCCATTTTCATCAGAGTAGTTGCAACTACAACATTTGGTAAAAGCCTTATTTCTTTTATGCTTTGAGAGACGTCGATGCCCAAACTTGCTCCAAAGCTTCCATTTCACATTTTTTGCTTGAAAGCTTCAAAATCCTGTTTAACAAATCCGATTTGTGCACATTTTGCACTCATTTTATTCTAAGAGATGACAACTTTGAGGCATTTTGTAAACTAGTTTGTGTTCTCTGTTTGTGGTTCCACGTCTTATTTCAAACTTTAATCATTGCATTTTGAGAGACTACATTTCTATTGAGGCAGACTGTCAAATATTTCATGTGCTTAGTATTGTGCCATACTAGCATTCCCATCTGCCGAGGCAGTTGCAATACAAACTTAATATAATTCTGCCATCCTCTGTGTTGTGATGGACGTCAATGCCCCACTGCAGAGCTTTCCTTATGGTCGCTCTATGAGGAATCTTGGCTTGACATTCGCCAATTGCATTTGTTTGAATGTTTAAAATCTCCCATTTATTCAATTCAGTTTGCCCTAATCTTTTAATTATCCCATTTTGTGTGATTCTTGTAGACATCTCATTCCATGAGTTTCTCCAAGGTGTTTTCAAATAGATTTATTTTGTGCAGATCCATCGATCATTTTAATCCATGAGATGACAACTCTTTGAGGCATTTTGTAGAACAAAGCACGTTATGTTTACCAGGGCAATTGCAATTGCAATGTTGTCAACATAATTTTTCCCTATTTGCATGCATCAGTCACCAGGCCGATTCTAAGCGTAACATTGGACATCATCGCAACTTCATACTTTGATGGATATCCAACATTAGTTTCCTTTCTACAACCTTTCAAAGCCCCTATCTTGGAACAAGCAAAGGACATTGTGCCAAGAAATGACATCTCCTTAAGCATTCTGTCAAACAAACTAATTCATGCGCCTTTGTTCATGCTTCGAATTTGTTTATAACTGCAATAATTTCACTTCATGGAATAATGTTTCTTATTGAGGCATTTTGTGAAGCCATGCCTATGCCAGACGTGTTTTTGAAGTGGCTTGTCAAACATTTACTACACATTGTCTAGGCTTCACATTTTGCATTCATTCAAATTCATCAAATGATCCCCTTTAAGCCTTCGATCAAAATCACTTCATGTTGCCTTTGCAATAATTTTTTCGTGCTGGTTCGAAGTTCTCCTTTTATCTGCAGGAAGCAGATTTGGAGATTGGAACGATACTTGCACCTTCACATTTTGCATTGTGGCGATAAGCGGGATCGAAGTGGGAGCTGGCACCAAGCCAGAGCAAAACGGGAGCAAGCACCAAGTGGGAGTGAAACGAGAACAAAACTTGAATGAGAACATTTTTCTCCGGGTCCAATGTGCAGTCCGAACTTGCATCCGAAACGCTCCCTTTACTTTATTTTTTATTCTCTTTTACCTCAGCGGGGTTGGGTTAATTTCAAGACCCGAACATAAGGCCTTATTATTTTTTTCAAAGCTTTTAAATTTTTATTTATTTTTAAGTTTATTTCATTTTTCTTTATTTCTATTTTTTTTTTTTTTCAAATTTTTAAAATTTAAAAGATTTATTTTAATTTTTAATTAGATCTTTTAAAATATTTTTTTAGGAGATTTATTTGTTTGTTTTGTTTTAATAATAAAACCTATTTATTTATTATTATTATTATAAAAGTTTATTTAATTTTTATATATTTTGAATTTATTTTATTTTATTTGTTTTAACAAGTTTTTAACTTTTATGACTTTTTAATCTTTTAACTTAAAAGATTTTTATTTATTACAAAACTTTAAAATCAATTTGATATTAAAAATTATTTATTTATTTTCTAACTTTTAATAATATTTTAGTATTTTCAATATTTACAATTTTTAACTTCTTCCCCTTTTTTTTTCTGGTTTTTTTTTTGGTTTTTTGTATTTTTCATTTTTAGATTTTTTTGTATTTTTCAAGATGTTTTAATTTTTTTTTGTGTTTTTGATATTTTACTTTTTTTGGATTTTCAAGACTCAAAAACAAGACGAACAACGGGAAAACGACATGAGGAGACGAGGACGAAGATAGACAAATGAGACAACGAACGACCAAAACAAACAAACGAAAGACGAAGATGAAAAGTAAACAATGCAACAAAAATATGGGGATTGGGATTGGGACCTAACCAGGAACATGAACCTGAACAACACCCAAAGGCAAAGCAGGAAACCGAGATTGGGATGAAACTAGGAACAAGAACCTTAGGAAGGTTCCTTGTTCCAGTTTTGTTCGATAGTTGAACCAAATGAAAGGAACACAAAGGAAATGGGGATCAAAGTCGAGGCAAAACCGGAACTTGAAACCTCGAAAGGTGTCAAGTTCTGATTCCATCCCGCAACCCGATCCTGACAAAATAAACCAGTGAAACGAAAGAAAATAGAGGGGGTCCCTGACTTCGCCAAGAAAAATTTGGGGTGTGTATGCAAGGCATAAAAAATGTCAACTCGGCTGGGAAAATGCTCTAAGTATTTTAAAACACGTAACCCTCAAAATACCCAAAATCTCTCGTTTATGCTCATTCGAGGCAATCTAAGAAGTGCAAACACAATAAAAACTAGGACATCATAGAGGTCTGAGATGAAGTTGAAATCTGTTTGTGTGCAAATGATTCATCCCCCTCCATAAGCGTTGCCATGATCAAAGTGGAATAGACTCTACCCAAGCTACATAGTTTTGAGTTAAATTTCTAACATGCAATGTTGTTGTGGGCATAACTCTACTGCCAGATAGGCGTCTATAGCCCTGACAGAGATACCTCTAGTTCTCTCTAAGCATTGATCTACTACCAACCAGACGTCTATAGCCCTAGTAGAGATACTTGGATTACCCTTGCTGATTGAGTTCATTTTTCAAATTTCTTTTATTTCCTCTTTTTCTCAGATGCTGATTCTTTTAAAGTATATTTTTTGGTTTCTCTCAATCCTTAAGCAGTGAAGCCTAAGTAGCAGGTTGAGAACCATAGTGGACATTGTGAAAGCAATGTAACCCTTTAGATTTTTCACTTGGACTAGAGCTACCCCACCCGATGTAAACTAACTGATGGATTTCTTAAGGTGTGCAGACCATGATAGACTTTCAAAAACACCCCAAAACTGCATAGTGTACCAAGTCCTAATCCATGCTAACATTCCCCAATTTGAAATGGATGAAGGTAAATCAAAGTTTTCAAAGCTATTGACTGATCAAATGTTTGAAAATACAGATAGAAAACTCTCAACAGATCCACCTTTCAACATAACTTGCATACAATAACTCAACTTCTACTATCAACAAGAGGAACCTCCCCAGCCAAACAAAAAGAAACAAATAAAAAGAGAAGAGCAAAAGAAAAGAACACACAGACAAACATGATGAACCAAAAAAACCAAAGCAGAAAATGAGAACAAAAACCAACAAACAAACAATCAAAAGATCAAAAACAAAAGAGAAACAAACAAACCCAAAAACGAAGCAAAAACAAGAGGACACATAAAAAGAAAAAGAAAAAACAAAACAAAATAAAACAAACCAAAATGAACAACAAAAACCAGAACAAAAAGAAAAATAACACTAACCAATCCTAATCCTAAACTAACTCTAAAACTGAGCTCCACAAACATAAAACTATAAAAAATTGTACATGAACCTAACCAATTTTTCATTATGTGCAGAAATCTTAACTTACTAGGTATGGTTATGAACCTAGCAAATTAATCTTTATACTCAGAAATGTAAAAATTATGTGCAATAAATTTGTTCTGAGGGTATAAAGTTTGAAATATTAACAGTTGTGGGTTCTCAACCTTGTCATGATTTACCCACAAACATATTTTATTGTCCCCAATATTGTAATCAAACTAAAAATCATTAAAACATAGAGGGTAATGGAATGACACCACCTGATTTAGAAGACCTTCAGTTGTTGTTGAGTGTTCATGTCATATGATCTCCTCTTCACGAGGTCTCAGATCATGAAACACCATTCCATTTCACTCCAGTACATGTATGTCAACATAAAGGACATCCATTAGCAACGTATCATTAGCATTCAAGACATCCAAACCTGGTTTAAAAATTTCAGGCCTATCCTTATCACAATCAACACTAGTCTCAAATAGAAAACTAGTGTATTTGATCTCATAGGGACCATTAACTTCAATCATGTTTTCTAAAGTGCATGCATCACCAATTAAATGGTCAGCCTCCTCAACCTTTAAAACAATTTGTTCAAAATTTTCCTTACCTATCACGACACTCTCCCCTTTTGACAGGAAATCAAAGCACCTTACCTCATAATGTGAACCAGGAGGATGAATCTTACATGAGTCATATACAATGAGGTTCATTATGCAACTGGAATATTCATGTGCCAACATTGTTGCTTTCATCTTGGGCACAGAGTCACAAATTTTCTATCTCCTCAGATGGACTGAGCAACAAATCACCCATGTTGTCAACTTGCAAGTTTCGCAAAACTACCTGTTCTTGAGACGAAGCATTGTTATCAACATTTTCTTCAAATATGTCACCCAAAAGAGTTTGAAATTCAGCATCCAACTCATCATCATTAATTCCAGAGGTATTGGTAAATGGTAAACAAGGATTTTCTTTGAAAATCTCATTTGAATGCATGAAGTCAAATCCAGGAAAACACTTCTTCAATTCATGTTTCTGCATATCATCAACTAGAATGTGCTAGTTAGTGTCAAGCTCATCACCATTAAGATCAAATTCATTAGTGTATACTAAGAAAGGACTTTCTTCAAACAACGCATTTGAATAAACAAAATCAAAACCAAGAAAATACTCCCTCATTTCATTCTCTTCGTCATGTTGAAGGGATTCAACTTCTGAGACAACCTCTTGGTCACTTACTTGAAATTCTTCTACTTCATCTAGCTAAATCTTACCATACATTCCCTATTGCAATAAAACACTAAACTCATCCACATCAATACTTTAATTAGCATTAAAATCCAACCCATTTTCTTGATAGGGGTAAGTTTGGTCTGACTGACTATCAGGCCACACTTGACTGAGTTGTACTTCCACTTGAACTTCTTCTTCAGAGGATCCCATTTGGCATTCAACTTCTTGGCCTTCACAATGAGATTCATGTGTAATCTCATCCATAAGTGTGTTCTCTGTTTCAATCTGTTCATTATTCAGATCAACAAAGTCACTTTCCTGTGTTAACTCATTACATGATGTTTCTTCCTTGTCTACCATCATGAAAGAATCTATGAATGCATCGATAAACTCATCTTCCATATTAAGCAGATCTGCACAAGGTAGAGAAGCTTCATCAGTTGTTGAATCCATCTCAATGCAAGGATCAAGGTCATTAGATGATGGGGAAGAGCTCAACAGGTTCTCATAGTTACTCTCATCATTTCAAATGGAGTCATTATGATTTTCATGTGTGCTAGTCATTTCATCTCCCTCATTGAGTGGGTAGGTACTCTAAGGATATTTCATAATTATTTCTTAAACAGTGATCTGTTGTCTTAAATATTATTCCATCCTACCCAGGAAGACATGGCAATCCATCTGGGAATGCTGATTTGTTAGATGTATCCTACATCTATTTTTCCTAATGAGTTATGATACCTTCGGATCTCCTAATTCTTTCAATTTCTCCCTTACTCAATTTTGCATACGTGGGATATCTAGCCAACATGAACCATGCTCTTTTGTCCATCCATCATCACATTGATTCTCATCTTGGTCAGAGGATTTGTTCAAAGCATTGGAAGATATTGCTGATTTCTTATGACAACAGTCCTGTGTTGATACTTCATCTCTTTTAATATTGTCATTAGTATTAACATTCCCAACAAAATCAGATTGTAGCTTGATATTTCCATTATGCTTTGAATTTAAATCCATTTCATGTTCTTTGTCAAACAAAACATCAAAATGATATATTTTCTCATCAAATCTTTCATTTACAACTTCATCATGATCTAATGCATTATGTGTGGGAGTATGATAAAAAAGAGATGATATAGTCACAACTTCATTGGTAGGTGAAATACTTACCTTTATCGTTGGCTTTTGCAAAGCCTGACTTTTCATGTGGGTAAGTTTTATCAGTCAACCAGTGCAAAGATGCGAAGGATGGCAGTTTTCAAGTACAAGATCATTATAGTTCTTACTTTGATTATGCATGTTTCTGACGTCTTGTCTAGATTGTGCCAGCAAGAGAGCTTTGCTAAATGCATCCCATAAAGTGGTAATTTCACCACAACATTTAATTCTTGCTACAAATAAAGTATTCAAACCCTAATAATAATGCTCTTTTACCACATAATCATTAATAACCAAATTTGAATCTGCAACTCGCTTAAACATGAGAAGAAACTTGTGATTAAACTGCATAATTGATTGATGTGGTGCTCTTTTCACTGCTGCAAATTGAAGTGATGGGTTTCGCATACATGCATAAGGATCAAATCGATCTAAGAATAAGACTTCCAACTCCATCCATGAAAAAATATTATTTGGGGAAAGATTATCATACCATTGCTATGCTACACCTTGAAGTGTTTTGATGAATAGTTGACAAGCAATATCTTCATATCGGACCCTAAGAAAATTTAATAAATCCCTACAAATATTAAATGATTTGAAGCCTTTTGTCCATTGTCAAAAAATAAAGGAAGGTTATTATACATGTGAGGTGGAATTTCATGAATAATCCTGGGGATATACAAAGGATTGTCCATCGAAGATGGGTTTTCCAAGATCTAACCCACTCCCATACAAAAAACCAAAATTGCTCAAGTGGCCCTCCTTCTAGCGCCAGTTCTGTTGATTGGCCAAATTGACACAACAACATGCAGGTAAGATGTAATCACCTTACCTCTCTTGAAAAAGATAAACAATCGTCAAATCGATCATCTTCTAAGGTCCTAGATGTTGGGTCACAACGTTGCTATTTTGCTGAGTGGTCAATGAGGTTGTAATGTTCAAGAGGCTTGTTGGTTATTGAGCCTTTTGGTTGCTGCAAGATCGAACTCCTATCTAAATCTATTCTAACCAGGGTTTAAAAAAAGGAAAAAGATAGATCAGGGATGAAAGAAAGAACAAAATATTGATTTAGTTAACTGGACCTGTTACTCTTCAAGGAATTCTTAAAACCAAACTGTAGAACAAACTAACTTGTAATCAATACAAAGCTGAACATTTGTTCACAGTGCAAACTTCAACAGTAGATCACAAATCAACATTCGAACAAAAGAAAAGATAAAACTTCATTCCTTCCTTGAAAGTTTCAAATTGAAAAAAATAAAAAAAATAAATATCATTCTAGAGCATAACTCAAGACAGGTTTGAATCCGACTGTTTCTATTGTTGTAAAATAGATAAACAGTATTTACAATTCTGGCAAATTCACCAGTGTACGGAAACCAATATCCTCAAATTACCTCAAATAAACTAAGAAAATAAGAAAAATGCATCATCTATCCTACTACTAAACCTTAATCAGCTCTAAAGAAAAATGTCTAACTAATTTTCCTAAAATTCTAACCCCTCAAATGAGCTCCATTTTACAATAATATAGCTCATATTTACACAATTTCTACTAATACAACTCCTCAAAAGCTGTAGCTTTTTCGTGTGCAAACAATCTCTCCACCAACGTAACTATCTATTTCAGCCTTTGTTTGACTCAGATTGATTCTAGTTCACATTTAAAATTTTTAGTTTCAACCTTGAGTCTTTCATCTTGCACGATGTAGATCAACATCCTTCCCAAAAATGACTCCAAGTTTGGACTGTGAAGTATTTAGTTCACTTCCAGTTCAAAGATCTTTCCAACAATTTCCTCCTTTGAATGTTTGATTTACAAATCATCTTGATTGTAGCTTAATCCAACCCTTGCCAATTACCTGTAAACATTTAAAGAACATCAATTAATAAAACTTAATTAATTATGAAAATTAGCTAAACTTCCAAAATATTTCAATTAAATGTGTATGATAAAATTTTCATTTCCATTATTGAAATTACAATGATATCACTTTTTAAAATTAATGTTATTTTAGGCATAATGTTGTCTCCTTTAATTTTGGCACTGTTTGCATCTTGAGCTTGACAAACACCATCCATCTGTTGATTCTATCTTTAGCCAATTATCACTGGATGGTTTGCATTGCTAATGTGATTCTTTAACTCCTTGAAAACCCTCATAATCCCATATGCTTCAAAATTTCCAAAATATTTTTATTCAATTCTGTGAAGAATCCTACAATGATGGTATGGGATGAGACATCGTGTCTTTGAGCCCATTTCTCAAGCAATTTGTGTGTTGTTGTCGATGTTCTTCCATATTTTTCTCAAACTTTTAATCAAATTCATTTGACTTCATATACGTGCTTTCCTCTTTATGCAAACATGGTATGCCATGAGATTGCATCTCATGGAGGTGTTCTTTAAACAGATCGCATGCCTTTCTTACCATTTACTTTCCATTGAAGCAATTGCTAAATAAGATTCAACCACAAACAAATAACTGCAATGTTCAAAAGCAGATCAAAAGTTATGATCATACATTTCACTATATTAGCCTTCAAAAATTGCACCATAATCCCTTCCATTAATCATGCCGTGAAACTTCATTTCTTAAGTGGAATTCCTTTTTTTAAGACCAGAGCACACCTTATGTCCAATTGCACAAATTGCATATATGTATATGCTTTAAAAAATTTTAAAGGTTCCCAACAAATTCATTTTGTGCATTTCTATGCTTGCAAATTTCTTATGCATGTCTTGCGCCAATCCATTGGCTGCTTGAAGGTTTTTGAAGCCTTTGAACATATCTACTTTGTGCATATCCTACACCACGCCATTCCATGAGATGACATCTCCACTAACCAATGATGGTACTCATAAAAGCTAGGAGTATTTGATCAAACAATTAGTGTGCCTTTTGTGTTTCCATCTTTTGCATCCATTTTCATCAAAGTAGCTGCAACTACAACATTTGGTAAAAGCCTTATTTATTTTATGCTTTGAGAGACTTCGATGCCCAAACTTGCTCAAAAGCTTCCATTTCACATTTTTTCTTGAAAGCTTCAAAAGCTTGTTCAACAAATCCGGTTTGTGCACATTTTGCACTCATTTTATTCTAGGAGATGACAACTTTAAGGCATTCTGTAAACTAGTTTGTGTGCCCTGTTTGTGGTTCCACATCTTATTTCAAACTTTAATCATTGCATTCCGAGAGACTACATTTCTATTGAGGCGGACTGTCAAACAATTGATGTGCTTAGTATTGTGCCATACTAGCATTCCCGTCCGTCTAGGCACTTACAATACAAACTTAATATAATTCCTCTATCCTCCGTGTTGTGATGGACATCAATGCCCCACTGTAGAGCTTTCCTTATGGTCACACTATGAGGAATTTTCGCTTCACATTCACCAATTGCATTTGTTTGAAGGTTTAAAATCTCCCATTTGTTTAATTCAGTTTGCCTTGATCTTTTAATTATCCCATTTTGTCGATTCCTGTAGACATCTCATTCCATGAGTTTCTTCAAGGCATTTTCAAACATATTTATTTTGTGTAGATCCATCGATCATTTTAATCCATGAGATGACAACTCTTTGAGGAATTTCGTAGAACAAAGCACATTTTGTTTACTAGGGCAATTGCAATTGCAACGTTGTCAACTTAATTTTTCACTATTTGCATGCATCGGTCACTAGGCCAATTCTAAACGTAACATTGGACATCATCCCAACTTCATACTTCAATGGATATCCAACATTAGTTTCCTTTCTGCAACCTTTCGAAGCCCCTATCTTGTCGTAGGCAAAGGACATTGTGCCAAGGAATGACATCTCCTTAAGCATTCTGTCAAACAAACTAATTCATGCACCTCTATTCATGCTTGAAATTTGTTTATAATTATAATAATTTCACTTCATGAAATAACGTTTCTTATTGAGGCATTTTGTGAAGCCATGCCTATGCCAAGCGTGTTTTTGAAGCAGCCTGTCAAACATTTACTGCACATTTTTGAGGCTTCACATTTTGCATTCATTCGATTTCATCAAATGATCCCCTTTAAGCCTTCGATCAAATCACTTCATGTTGCCTTTGCAATAATTTTTTCATGCTGGTTCGAAGTTCTCCTTTTGTCTATAGGAAGCGGAGTCAAAGATCAGAATGATACCTACACCTTCACATTTTGCATTGTGACGGTGAGCGGGATCAGAGTGGGAGCTGGCACCAAGCGGGAGCGGAACGGGAACAAAACCTGAACGAGAAATGTTTTTTCCAGTTCCAATGTGCAGTCTAAACCCGCATCCGAAAGGCTCCCTATACTTTATTTTTTATTCTCTTTTACCTCAGCGAGGTCGGGTTAATTTCAAGTCCCGAACATAAGGCCTTATTATTTATTATTATTATTATTTAAAAAGTTTTAAACTTTTTATTTATTTTTGAGTTTACTTAATTTTTTTAATTTTTAATTTTTACCTTTATTTTTTTAAATCTTTAAAATTTAAAGATTTATTTATGATTTTTAATTAGATCTTTTAAAATGATTTTTTTAGGAGATTTATTTGTTTGTTTTGTTTTAATAATAAAACCTATTTATTTATTATTATTATTATAAAAGTTTATTTAATTTTTATATATTTTGAATTTATTTTATTTTATTTGTTTTAACAAGTTTTTAACTTTTATGACTTTTTAATCTTTTAACTTAAAAGATTTTTATTTATTACAAAACTTTAAAATCAATTTGATTTTAAAAATTATTTATTTATTTTCTAACTTTTAATAATATTTTAGTATTTTCAATATTTACAATTTTTAACTTTCCTTTTAACTTTTTTTTGTACTTTCACATTTTTTAGTTTTTGTATTTTTCATTTTTAGATTTTTTTTGTATTTTTCAAGATGTTTTAATTCATTTTTGTGTTTTTGATATTTTACTTTAAAAAAGAAAAATTGAGACTCTAAAAACAAGACGAATGACGTGAAAACGACGCAAGGAGACAAGGACAAAGACAGACAAACGAGACAACGAACGACCAAAACAAACGAATGAAAGACGAAGATGAAAAGAAAAAAAATGTGACAAAAAGATGGGGATCGAGATCAGGACCAAACCAGGAACACGAAACCAAACAACACCCGAAGGAAAAGCAGGGAACTGAGATCGAGACAGAACCAGGAACATGAACCTTAGGAAGGTTCCTCATTCCAATTCTGGTCCGATATTTGAACCAAATAGAAAGAACACAAAGGAAATGGGGATCGAAGTCGAGGTAGAACCAGAACTTGAAACCCCGAAAGGTGTAAGGTTTCGATTCCATCCTGCAACTCGATCCCGATAAAACAAACTAGTGAAACTAAAGTAAACAAAGGGGTCCCCGACTTTTCCAAGTAAAAGTTGGGGCATGTATGCAAGGCATAACAGGTCCACCATAAAAGGCTTGTGGGATCACATAGAGGACCAGATGCTGCCACATGTCACCATCCTATGTCTTCTCCACTCAATTTTTTGTTTAGTGTAATCACTCCCATAGATCCACTAAACCAATGAGAAAGTGATAGACGTCACCCTTTCTACGGTTCTATGTCTTGAATTTCCTTTAATAAAATATTCCTTGTGGAACTTCAAAATATAAATGAACAAAGAGAATGATGAGGGCAGAGGAATAAATTAGATTCATACTTTTAGATGTTTGGTCTAAAAATTTGAAAAAGGTCTGAAGTCCTGAAGAAGAAAGACATCGAGACTGAAGATAGAAAAATATATGGATATTTGGACAAAAAGTCCAAAAAATCCAAAATGACTTCAACATCCCGAAGAATAAAGAAAAGGTTGGGATCAGGGAAAGAAAATAAACTTGGACATTTTGGACCTTACGGTCAAAATTTCCAATTGGGATTTGAAAGTCCAAAAGTGATCAAAAGAAGAAAGATATAAGTTAGGAAAAAACTTGGACATTTTGGATTTTTTCTGAAAGTCCAATCAAAGTTCAAAGTTCTTATGGGTAAGGAAGAATGGGAGTGAGAATGAAAAGGGGATATAGACATTTAGACCAAAAGTGAAAATGTCTGATTAGGTCTTGAAAGTTCGATGAGACACGAAGAAAAGAGAATAGAAAACCCAGAGGGAAAATAAAAATTTAGACTTGATCCAAAAGTCTGTTCGAGGATCAAAGTTTTGAAAGGACATAATTGAGGAAAAGAAAAGAGGAAGAAAATAAATTGGGGAAATGAAACAAATTTGGGCCTTAGACAAAATGTTTTATTGGGGTCTGAAGTTCTAAAGGAATTGAAAGGACGAAAAGAGAAAAGGAACCGAGAATTGAGAACAGACTTAGACCTTGGTCCAAAAGTTTGTTTGGGGTCAAAAAACCTAAAAGGACTAGAGAGAAGAAAGAAGGTGAAATAATGTTGATGAGTTTGCACTAGAGAAGGGAGGCATGGGCCAACTAGAAGAAGCATGTGAAGATAAAATAGGACCAGTTTAAGATCTTTGAAGGAAGCCATAATATCATCTATTATTGGCGGCAACAAAATTAATTTAGGATCAACTTGAGTACACATTTTATATTAATTTGAATTTAGGTCTACCCTTAGCCGACATGGCTAATTGTGGATGGTGTTAAGAGGTTCTTAGATGACTTGAAATATTGTTAATGTATTGGAATGTACATTTATGACTAGGATTTATTCAATGATAAGTGTATGTGTAGGAATGTTATTAATTAGTACCTTAATTTGAATATTTGAGTGATGTAATGGGAGATGCATTCCAATCATTCTGCACCATTATTAGAATATCATATGATGTGTAGGAGAGTGTCTAAAGGTAGATAAAATCAAATGCAAGTTATGTAATTAGTCTTGAAGATCTTTAAGTCATATCTTTGTAATTCGGTAGGACTAGTGTATTTCCCATTGAGTTGGTGCTCAGATTTGTATGTTGGGGATTGGGGATTGGTGTCTCTAGTAGGTTGGTGAGTTAGGGATCAATGTCTCTAGTAGGTTGATGCCTACTTCATGATTGCAAGATATTCATTATTTTTTGTGAAGTTGGATTCAGACAATAACTCCAAGTAGCTCTTCTCACTATGGTTTTTCCCATTCCGAGTTTCCATGTATATCTAGTATTCTTTGTGTGAATATGTATTTCTTGATTAATAATTGTTTCTTTGATGTTTTCAAGTTTATGATTGGAGAAGTTATTAATGGTAATTCATTTTAAATTAAAGAGTTTATATATATATATATATTTAGTCCCCTCTCAATATTGTAGAGAAGGGGGATTTGGTACTCACAAGTCTCTTTCTTACCAAGAGAGTCCCAGGGAACAAACTACCCTAAACTACCTCGGTTTAATTAAAAGATCAGAAGGAGGAATGAAGAAATTTCAAAGAAAGAGCTAAAGACAGAATACCAAAAATAATAATAGACAAATAGCTTCAAGAACTGAAATAATAAATTGTAAGCTCTCAAAAATGAATGGTTCTATGGAGTAGAACCATCATTTCTGGACCTCAACAATGAAGCAGTTTCAGATTTAAAAGCAAAAACTAGAAATGAAACTATTCTAAACTACCAAAGATAATCAAAATGCTTCCAAACAAAAACCAGTCTCCATTGGAATCCTATCACCAAAGTCTTGTTATGCACTTTTGCTCTCAGATTTTTGCAAGCATAGATGCATCAAGAGGCTATTAGTGAATGGATTAAGAAAAGCTGTGAAGATATGTGCATGTGCAAGATTCATGTGGGGGTCAAAATGAGAAGAGAGTCCCGTTTAAATAGGAATCTTTAGGGTGAATGCAAGTTGTGGAAGGAGTGTGGGATAAGAGATTGACTCGGAGGAAAATATCCCACACACATGAGATGGGTAAGATAAAATATTGAAATGGATAAATGCATGTAGGTGGTCAATGAATAATTTAATGAATATTTGTGATATTTTAAATGAATATGCAAATTCATGAAATGTGTAAATGCACTAATGTATTAATATTTTATGGTAGATAAATTATTATGAAAATGGTTTTAATGAAGTGATTATGGACATGGGTTTTATGAGTATAATATTTGAATGGAAATGCATAAAATATGAATATGAGATGAATGGATAAATGGAAAGATTATTAAATGATTTAATGATATTTTAGTGATTTATGCCTAAATGGTAAATGATAAATGATCAAATGATTTTATGAATAATGCTTATAGATGCCTATAAATGCTTATGAATAAATGGATATAATATATGGATAAATGAATGAAATGTGAAATGATTTAAAAATGATTACAAGGACATTTTTATGACTCTAAATTTTGCCCCTCTTTGAGACAACGCAGCTTGTCACGTTGTTTCAAAGAAAAAAGATCGATTGAATGATACATGCCCCAGAGATATCCTGGTAAGGATGATATGCCCCCTCGAGAGATTGATTAGACAAATTGTAAGAAGATTAATCTCTCGATAGATGTCAAGAAAATTATTAGATACTTGATAATGCGCAAGTGATAAAGCGGTGGTGTACATTTGATGGAAATGCACAATTGATAAGCGTGACTGAACAATTGATGGAAATGATTAGTATAGCCGAGTTCATGAGCTAATGAAGCTGATTGAGATTGATGCAAGCGCAAGACAATTTGATAGAATGATTGGTTGATTGATTAAGGGGACATGAGATTTGGAGATGCAAGTTGATTGATTTCTCTGCGACAAGAAAAATGAAGAAAATGAAATGCAATAAATGGAAGATGCCAGATGGGAGAAAATGAAGGTGATGAAGCCTCTTGTGCATTTTAAGTGCTTTTATCATCATCGAGCTTATTATGTCACAAATTAGTATAAGCATCTAGATAACATGAACATCTAGATGACCTGAATACTGTTTGCATTTTTATTTAGTAATGAAGTATAAGCATCTAGGTATAAGGACCCTAGATGACCTGAATACTTATTGCATGGAAGACACTATCAGACAAGGAATGCACTCATCCATACTAGACTCATAGGTCCTCAATGGTTTTAGATAACCATGTCTTAAGATGAGTCGTCCTATGAATAAGAAACAATCCATAGGCAGCAAACAAGTGAACATGCCCCATCATCGCCTCTCTAGTCCCAAACATCCTGGAGAAGCTAAAAGACATGTTGCCAAAGATAAAATCATAAAACAATCAAAGATAAACAAACAAACATGCATCATGCTTCGATATGGAACTGATTCTTGGTACGGTTGTATGCTTTTGATTGGATTTGGAAAAAGGGATTGATAGGTATGTTGCAATATTTGCTTGATTGTTACTCATGATGCAGTTTGATTTTGCTGAAGTTCAAAGCTATGTGGTGATCTAAAAGTGTCAATGTTGATGGATTTTTGAAGTTATTTGATTTTTTGGATTTTTGGAATATTTGATTTTTATGGATTTTTTTAGGACATCTTATGATTTTTATGGATTTTTTCAAGACATTTTATGATTTTTATGGATTTTTTCAGGACACTATGATTTTTATGGATTTTTTCAGGACACTTAACGATTTATTTTTTTTGGATTTTTTCAGGACCTTTTACAATGGAAAGAGATGGATCTCAAGCGAGTAGACAAACAAAGAGGGTAGTTTCTCTGACCGCAAGTTGCTCAATATCCTAACCCATGGCTAAGGTTGAGGAAATGCCCCACTGAGGAATAGGACCAACCTAGTATGCATGAAAAAGAGAGCAAGTGAGGGGATTGTCAAACAATTCACAAGCCATGGTGAGTGTGAAAAGGATATTATGAAGTGGAGGGTAAATGAAAAATGGGATGAAAAGATCAAGTAGAGCTCCAAAGGAAAGAGGAGCAAAGCCTCTACACATGGTGCTGATTTCTTAGTTTTCACCATGGTACTTTCTCAAGGCACCACCGAAGTGGTTTTCACCATTGAACGAATTGATTTCTCTTTACTTTTTTCATTTTTTCCTTCTTTTTTGTTTTCTTTTTAGGACTTTTTCCCATTTTTTTGTATTTTTTCAATACTTTTTCCTAGCTCTCTGAAGCGAGATATAGAATTGATAGATGTTAGATCCATAGACTACCTTGACGATGCCTCGATCCTGTGTGGATGACCATGCTAGATGAAAGTACCCAATTGAGATGAGGAGTACGAGTGACAAATATGAAGGATGATAGATGTGGTAGATGAAAGAGGCTATGGTAGGATCCCTAATGTGCACACAACGTGGGCCATCAAGCTTCAACCAAAAAGGAGCTTGGGCAACCAATGAGCTAGAATACGTGAAGGGGTCATCATCAAAGGTACATTGGAAGACATCACCAATGGTGTGATATGCCAGATATGTGAACATGGATGGGTGGAATGGAATATATGGTATGAGTGAGAGTGACGTGGATGGAGACCTTGGATCAACACATTCCTTTTTTGATTTTCTTCCTTGATAGATGCCCCCAATGATTTTTGATGGAGAGGCATAATTGGAGATTGAATTTTTCTTGCTTTCACTTTTGAATTTTATTTTTGCTTTGTCCAATAGCTTTTTATTTTGGCTAGGGGACTTGTCTTGATCTTCTTTTGTTTTGGATTTTTCCAATATCTTTTTATTTTGGCTAAAGGACTTTTCTTGATCTTTCTCTCTTTGCATGCTTTCTTTTGATTCTGGATCTCCATTTGAAAAAGATGCTTTTACCTTTGATTCTTGAATTACATCTTTTTTATTTTCTTTGGGTGATACTTGTTGATCCATGTCTATAAGGCAGATGGATGTGGGTGAGATGGTTGAGGGGGATGATGTGATAGGAATGTTTAGTGGGAAAATGGGAGTGGTGATGCCATCAACGAAGTCTTTGGGACTATCCTTTTCAGTACTGCTAACGTCAAAGGAAGCTTGCACATCCTTAATGACTTGGAAAGATGTCTTAGTAGATGTGACAATAGGAGATTCATATCCTAGCCCAGGGTAGGTGGGATGGAAGGATGATGATTGGATATCCTTGGTAGGGTCATGATCAAAGAGTGGGTTATTGTAGATATCCTGGTTAAACATGGGGTTATCATAAATATGGAAAATGTCGGTGTATCATCAGGATCCCAAAAGGTTTCAATCCAAGCATGGTCATCTTTTTTTGTTCCTTCTGTAGTTGTCTTGATATCATTGTTGGAATTTTAACCCTCCTCGATGACATTAGCAATTTCTTTTGCTAGTAAATTATTCATACGGTATTCTCCACCTCCCATATCATGGATTTGGACCTTGGGGTTTGATGGTGCGATAAATGAAGTGGATGCTTTTAAGGACTCAGGATCAACATATGCTTGAGAAGGAGGTGCTTCATGATTGCTTGGGATTGTGATTTCAGTTTAGGACTTAGATTATGGCAGTACATGAAAGGGTTGGGATCTCCTTGTATTGTGATTTCAATGCCATTGTGTGGGAATTTAATGCATTGATGGTATGTAGAAGGTACTACTTGCATTGCATGAATCCAAGGTCTTCCAAGGAGGATATTATAGGTCAGTGGGAGATCAAGGACTTGGCAAACCACATCCTTTACCATAGGGCCGACTCTGATTGGTAGAGTAACTGATCCTTTAGATGAGCGTTCCTCTTCGTCATATGCCTTTATGGTAATCTTATTCTTGGGATCAACTGCATTTTCAGAAAACCCCAATTTTGTGATCAATTTTTAGGTACAAATATTAAGACCTGCTCCTCCATCTATTAGAACTCACTTGATCTTGGCATTATTGATAAAGATGTCAATGTGTAAAGCTGCATTATGTGGTTGTCGAGGGGATGAATCATCAATTTCTATAAAAGTGATAGTGTAAGGCGAGGTGATATGTCCCACCATAGCTTGGAATTGGTCTACATGTAGGTTTGTAGGCACTGCAGCAGTAACAAGCGCTTTATCTAGGATAGCTTTATGCTTAGGAGATAGGCGTAGCAACTCAAGTATGGAAATTTGCACGGGCGTTTTTCCTAAATGCTCTATGAGGTTATACTGTGAAGCTGGTGGAGTGGGTTTTGAATTAGGACCTTTAAGGGTGATTGTGCCTTTGCGGGTAGTAACTTTGCAATCAGGTGCTTTGCCTTTTATAATGAAAGTGTTTACATGAGTATCAACCTCACTGATGTTATGTATGGTATAGTCATACTTAGTAGTAGTATAGTTTACACCATCACCAGATTCAAGGGCCTTTCCTTTATCCTTGTCATGCTTAGGGAAAGGGTTTTTAAACACCTCGCAATCAGAGTTACCCGAAGGAGTCTGTCCGTCAACCACTATCTTACCATCATCAATAAGGTCCTGTATTAGATGTCGAAGTTTATTGCAACTATTAGTCTTATGTCCTTTGTGTCTATGATAGTCACAAAAGTGATTCTGATTCCACCATGGGGGTTTGACTTGTGGATTATATTCCTTTATTTCAGGTAGCATTATAATATTGATTTCAAGAAGTTCTTTTAATGCGGATTCAAGTGATTGTGCCAATGGTGTAAAATTTCATTTAGGGAAACTTCTCTATTTTTCTTTTCCTTTATGTAAAGATGAACCTTTGAGGTTATAAATAGGCAATGATGTTTTAGTTATTTTTGCATCAACAACTCTGTCATTGACTACATTCTTGTTCTTTACCCAAAAAGGTGTCTTGTTGTTCGAATTTGATTTTTGATCTCTATCATTATTAAGTTTTATGGTTCCATCATCAATGAGAGTTTGTTCGATTCAAAATCCCATTTCTATGGCATCATCAATGGAATCCAAGCATTTGAGGTGAAGTTCCCTTCCAATTTCTTTGTTCAAATTTTGACAAAAGAGGTCAACGAATTCTTGATCAGGAATGACATAAGGTAATATTTTTGTTAAATGTCTCCATCTTTGCAAGAATGACACAAAAGATTCACCTGGTTTTTGTTTGGTGTTGAAAAGGTTTGTCATGGTCACTTTAAAGTCACAATTGAAACTATAATTGGAGACAAATTTATTAGCCAATTCTTGAAAGGATTTGATGGTCGGGGGTAATTGTGAAAACCATTCCATAGCTTCTCCTCCTAGACTATGGGGGAATAATCTCATAATGTATGTTTCATCAACTACAAATTCCATGGTAGTAGCACAAAATTGTCTTAAGTGATGTTTAGGATCCCGTTTTCCATTATATTTGTCAAGTTTTGGTATGTCCCAATGGTTAGGAAAAGGTGGCATTGGTATGCTTGGATCGAAGGGATAAGGACATATATCTTCAATGGAGAACTTATGAGATGATGATTTACGGTTCTTAAGGGTGTCCAATTCTTGTCTCAATGTTCTAAGCTCATCCAAAATAGGATCATTTGTTGGTGTGGGTTTTGAGGTCTTTGAAGATCGCTTGTAACTTGGTTGTAGATAAAAGGGTCTATGATCTTTGATTCTACCATCATTGTTTGTTTTGGGATGTTTAGATCTAGTAGATTTAGGTTGGTCATTCATTGTGAGTAGTGAAATGTCAAAATTAGGAGGCATTTTGATTCCTTCATCAACAAGGGCTTTGAAGTATTGTTGTGGGTTACGTTTGACTACCTCCGTAAGAAGTTTAGTGAATCTATGATCCTTAAGTGCTCCTTCTATATCGGATTTGGTTATTTCTTCATCATCAGTTTCATTTGTTTCTCTAGTTGCAACACTAATGTTATCTTCACCATCAAAGTCTCTTCCCCAAGGGTTCCCTTTGTCTTGAAACATTTTTGCTCTTGTTCTAGGGGTCATAGTTGATTGTTTTGATTTTCAATCCAAGGTAATGTATGAGACCTAAGACTAGGATGCAATAAAAAGGATATGATTCTAAGATGAGATATGGAAGTGGTAAGGTATGGTACAAAAAGCTAAGAATGCAAGAGCTCAAAGGCAACTCTAGGTCCAAAGTTAGTTATGATGTAAAGGCTTTACTTTTGTTATGATGGATAGACACAAGGACCAATGATCAAGAGAGGGTATGTGGGAGATGATGGACTCCAAAAGGATTTCCCTACTCAAGGATGATTAACCTCAAGTGATATGGGGGATAGATAGCCAATGGTTTGATTTCAAGACCTAGGAAGAGTAGCCTAAGTGCAAGCTAAGGGTTTTGTTTGATCGATGATAAATATGCAAAAGACTAAATTCTTGGAACATGCAAAGGGTGGGTGAGATGATCCTGATATGAAAAGAGGTTGAACATGCAAGAACTAGGTGGAGTGTTATCTATATGCAAGGACTATGTAATGTCACCTATGTATGCAAGGACTAGGATGAAAGGGATATGAATATGTATGGATATGCAAGAGCTAGGTGGAATGCAAGGATTGAAAGATCAAAACTAAAGGATGATGACCCCAAGAAATCCAAGTGATAGGTTCACGTTGTATGTTTGTGTTGTTGGACCCTTTGAGGTTTGCAAAGTTTGAGATGTTGCAAGTTACTAGGTGTGATGTTTATTTGAGGTCTATTTTGGAACACACACACAAGACATAGCAAACAAAGTGTTTGAGTTTAACAATACAAGCACAAATCCTAAGGTTGGAAAGGACAATATCTGCTAGATTCCACGTGGGTTTCCCCAACCACATATTCTTAGTGTGTGAATCTAGAAGCTTGGCTGCATGGGCTCCCCCTTACAGTGCACTCACTTCTCAGGCCAACCAAGCTTCCAACCCCCATGAAACTCCCATGGCAGATTGATCACCTCTACTAAAAACTGCGAAGATGTGGATGCCTTCACACCGACTGGTGTTGCGCTAACAAATAGAAGGATTTTGGCAACTACACAAAGGTTTTTAGTTTGGGACCCCCGTTCGAGTGGCCATACATGGGGCACAAGATTAAGCTCCGTTTAGGAGGCACTCCAGCCTAAAGAGGTTACGCTCAATAGGATTTTGGGGAGTACTACTTGGTCCGTATGACATATCTGCACTCGTAATCCTAGGCTTTCCCTTAGGATTCACATTTATATACCGGTCGGGGGTAGCTTGGCAAAAAAGTTCCGTTGCTGGTCTAAGTCGCCTTGGGGTGAGTACTTTTTCCCACCAAGGCAAGCCCAAGTTCTAGAGTCAATAATCGTTTCTCTTACACCCAAGATTACACAAGTGTGCAAGGGGAGATGATACTTCGATTATTGAATCGGGGTGACACATAAAATAGATGGGTCTGGCTTTCTGATCACCTAGTTTGCACAAGGTGAGAGCATAATCACCTACCACCGTCAAGCACAAAAAATAGTGTTCATTGAACCCCTAGTTAAGCCTATGTGAGAGAAGACAATTGTTCATTTTAAAGCACCAATTTGAAAAGTTTTCTAATATAAAAGATAATTGGTTTCAAATTCATGTCTTCGACGAACGTCCATCATCAAAATCTCATTAGTAGTCTCATGCCTCCTTTCTTTGACAAGCGAATGTTTTGATTCTCAATTCTTTGCCAAACGAACCTGCAAGAGAACCCTAATTAATAAAATTAGTCCCCCAATCAAACAAAAATAAAATAAAATAAAATTAGCATTTACCTTAGAATCTAGTTTAAAATAAAATAAACTCTAAATTATTGAGTTAAATCTAAATTAAAAAAATCAAAATCTAGATTCAAAGACTAAATCTACATAAGAGATTAGATTAAAATTAAAAGCTAAATCTAATTTAAACTAAAAGAAAAATTAAGAGAAAAGTTAAATTAAAAATTAAAAGCTAAAGTAAAGGTTAAAATCTAAATTATAATTAAACTTAATTCTAAATTAAAATCTAAATTAAATCTAGATTAAAGTTAATTAAAATCGAAATTAAATCTAATTTAAACTAAATTAAATTAATCCTATGTTCTAAATTACAAATTAAATCTTAAAAAAAAAATGTTAAATCTAGTTAGAAAGCTAAATCTAATTTAAGAAAAAAAATAAAAATTAAAAAACTAAAAGTCAAAAACTAAAATCTATGTTAAAACTAAATCTAATTTTAAAGTTAACAATCTAATTCTCATAAAACTATTTCTAATTTAAAAGATAATTGATCTAGAATTAGAAATTAATCTAAAATCAAAGACTAATCTACAAATAAAAACCAATTTAAAATAAAGAACTAATTAGAATTAATCTAAACTTTAAACTACAAGATTAAATCTAAGTTAAAGATAAAACTAAAACTAAAACTAAGATCAAAATTAAAACTAAATTTAAGATTAAAATAAAACTAAAACTAAGTTAAAAATAAAATTAAAACTAAGGTTAAAATAAAATTGAAACTAAGTTTAAAATCATGAGTTATTAAGTAGTTTTAAAATTTAAAAACACAAAATAGAAAACTGCAGTATTTATGGTGACAGCTGAAATGAGAAGCATTCATGCATCTTCGCCTGCAACATATCACAAGATTAAAGCATATTCTACCAGAATTCATAAAATGCTGCCAGAAGCATAAAGGAATTAGACAGATAAACTATTTCAATTTACAGTAGACCATGAAAATCAGATCCAAATTTGAGGAAAACAAATCATTTTCTTCCCTTACAAATATTCAAAAATTAGCACAAGACAATGGAATAGATGTGTTTGAAATTGAAAAAGAAACCGTGCCAAAACAATCCATTCACAGTTCTCAACAAAGACCTTAAAAAATCTGCAGTCATGAAAAGAGACAACAATTTCTTCTATCCTCTCATGACAACAACAGTAGCAATGTAAGTAACCATCAACAATCCAGCCAAACAAATGTTGATTGGAATGAAAAACATTTAATTGGAAAAATTTGGAGAGCAGTGATCACGTTTTTTAATTTAAAGCTATTTTTTTAGAGCTTTTGCTTGCTGTAAATGAATTCTTTTACCCCCAAAACAATACCTGATACATTCTTCATGACCAGAGGGCAATTTTAGAGATGTTCTAAGCATTTCAAACTACTTAATAGTGAGAAAAATATGGCAGCAAAAATAAAAACGTGATTTCATTTGTTTCTCATGCTTCTCCAACAAATTTGATGCTGTTAATATGGTTTCAAACAACGCAACAACACCAAAAAAATGAGACAACAATAAAATGAAGAAACGATTGCTCGTTCACGTCGGGTTCACCATTTTGTAAGCTCTAAAAAATGAATGGTTCTATGGAGTAGAACCATCATTTTTGGACCTCAACAATGAAGCAGTTTCAGATTTAAAAGCAAAAACTAGAAATGAAACTATTCTAAACTACCAAAGATAATCAAAATGCTTCCAAACAAAAACCAGTCTCCATTGGCATCCTATCACCAAAGTCTTGTTATGCACTTTTTCTCTCAGATTTTTGCAAGCATAGATGCATCAAGAGGTTATTAGTGAATGGATTAAGAAAAGCTGTGAAAATATGTGCATGTGCAAGATTCATGTAGGGGTCAAAATGAGAAGAGAGTATTGTTTAAATAGGAATTTTTAGGGTGAATGCAAGTTGTGGAAGGAGTGTGGGATAAGAGATTGGTTTGGAGGAAAATATCCCACACACATGAGATGGGTAAGATAAAATATTGAAATGGATAAATGCATGTAGGTGGTCAATGAATAATTTAATGAATATTTGTGATATTTTAAATGAATATGCAAATGTATGAAATGTGTAAATGCACTAATGTATTAATATTTTATGGTAGATAAATTATTATGAAAATGGTTTTAATGAAGTGATTATGGACATGGGTTTTATGAGTATAATATTTGAATGAAAATGCATAAAATATGAATATGAGATGAATGGATAAATGAAAATATTATTAAATGGTTTAATGATATTTTATTGATTTATGCCTAAATGGTAAATGATAAATGATCAAATGATTTTATGAATAATGCTTATAGATGCCTATAAATGCTTATGAATAAATGGTTATAATATATGGATAAATGAATGAAATGTGAAATGATTTAAAAATAATTACAAGGACATTTTTATGTGTCTACATAAATAAATGAGATTCTTATCACAAAGGGAGAAGTTCTCAGCCAAAGGATGACAGTGCGGGAGGGGGATGCTAGCGCTGTGCGTTGAAGTCTCAGAGGCACGTTGGCATCCTGCATGAACAAAGTACTAAACCATTGGGCATAATTACAAAGGATCTGCTAACTGATTCAGATTTGAGGTCTATTTAACTTGCTAAATTAATAGAAAGTAGGAAATATTGATAAAAGACAAGGAAGGTAGGGGACCAACTTATAGAGGGTCCTACGCTTTGAAGCCTTCCTCCAAGCTCTACACGAACCACTTGCACACATGGTGAATGAGAAAAAATGTTGGGGCAATTTCGAGGCTTTCCTTAGTCAAATCCTCATTTTGGTGTTCCCACCTCCATGGATTGCCATATAGATAGAGATAATAATAGACACAAGGTAAATTAGACACAAAGTGATAAAATAAAACCTCACTCGAGAGGAGACCCTTATCACAAGATAAGACACACAAAGTGGTAAAAGAAAACCCCGCTCAGGAGGAGAACCTGAACCAAAAAATAACACAATGGAGAGTGTGATAGAAAAATAGACGAGAATCAAGAGAGAATTACCAATAGTCTGCGAGCCCCTCTTGGCTTGATCGACACAATGTTGAATGCTTGCAAGAGAGCTTTGGTTGTTGGAGGATCTTTGATCTAGCAGAGCTTCATTGTAAGGATGAGATAGAGAGAATAGGGCAAGAGAAGAGAGCTAGATTAGAGAGTGGTAGAATGAATGTTAGTGAGTGTGAAAATAATAGTTTTGTTCAATTGCATGGGCAAAAGGAGCCATTACTCTTGGAAATTGACCATAGGGACATGTGTCATGGGTCAAATATTTCAAGATTCCTCATTTGAAATCGCAAAAGTATAGGGACATTAGCATGTCGTGTAGGTGTTGAACTCATCATTTCATAAGAAATGAGGTGGCAAACTGCTATCACTTCATCATTGGTCCTTATGAGGTTGAAATCACAAAATTCCAACCCATAAGGTTCTTGTCATAAATGCAGCTAGGCACCATAAATGCAAGGGTCAAAAGTGCAAATGTGAAATTTCCATTAGGTGCAATTTTACGACATTACATTTTTCCTCCACTATAGTGAGCCAATCTTTAGAAAAAAATGGCTACAGTAAAGTATAAAGTAGACCATTTGAGAAAACTCAAAAATTTGAATTTTTTTATAGATTTGTATGCCAAAAAGGATACTATAGAGGTCGAGTAGGTAGGTACAGATGATGCCCCAACAATCAAACTCAATGAGAAAGCACAACATCTAATTTGGAAGTTCATGCTACAAAAACTCAAATTTAGGTCTGCTCAAAAATCAAAAGAAGCTATCAAGGCGAGAGGAATGCTCAAGAAAAAAATCCAATTCAAAAGAAAAATATGATAAAGAAGTGAGTACATGCCCCCTCCTAAATTTTCCCCTAGCTTGATGGGGTACAAACAGGAAGAATGACAGGACCATGATCGACAGGAAAATTGGATTGAGGGGGGGCCTATATATACTCGGGTGGGCCCCTAGAAGGGTCATTTTCACTATTCACTATGAGAGTTTTGTTGTCTTTTGTGAGAGAAAAGTCAAAAAAATTCCTCGCAGACGAGAGTTGGAGGACCCATAGATTGAGCAGTTAAGATAAGCAGTTTCCAAGGGGTGTGCAGTCAATTAAGTGAGTTTGAAAAACCTCATTTTTCACATTTAAGAGCAATTTTCTAGAATTTTTTATAATTCAAGGAGAACAGGTGTCTTGGTTGTGTGAATGCATCTTGTTGGCACACTAGCATCCTGCTTGCGTGTTGGGGACCTTCAACTGTGTTGGAGTCCACCATATGCACCGATGTCCAATAACCTTCAATGGAAGACCTCATATATAAACACAATGCATAGACGTCTGTGTGACGCGCCTGCTTCCCAAAGGTCACTCTTAGAAAATTTTTGTTGTAGAAGTTAAAATATTTTGATGTAGAGAGATTTGACTTGAATCTTTTACCATTTTTTAGGACTACCTCAAGATGAGAGAGCATGGCAATGGATAGGTTCACGGTTGATATGTGACTAAGCGCAATGCATGTCTTCGGATGAGCAGGGGCATCTCTACTGTGTGGGCTTATGGTACCCCTACACCATGCCAGAGATGTTGTACCATTATCACATGTTGATGGCCTTGATAAAGTGATGGGACACAACTACCTCCATATTCCATCTTCCTATAGGTGAGATGACCATCACCCTGGAGGATGTATATCACATCACCGAACTTCCCATCCATGGACAATGGGTGGCTCTAGAGGATATGCATTTTGTTCAAGAGTGATTCAAGGGTATCCACTACTACGTAGGGCAAACTGACTCTGGTGACAAGATTGGCCACATTTATATACACTAGTTCAAGCAAGGTAGTGTGATAGTCCCTCTTATATAGGGGGTGATGGTGGTGATGGTTTCCATGTGGGTGACCATGGATGGATGAGGCTCTCATATTCATAGGGGCCTCATCCACACCATCAAAGAGATGGAGGAGTGGCACATAGCTTACATGTGGGTGTAGACACCCAAAATTATCCATGTCATAATATTACCTAGTCAATACATGACCTTGTAAGACATTTTGTAATATTTTACCCTAGGTCATTACATTATCCCACTTATCCCATTTATTCCACTCTATCACCTTCCTAATTAATTAATTAATTCTCCCTTCACATGTCTCAAAATAATTAAATATTTGAATTAATCCCTCACTTATTGTCACATTGCAACATGTGTCACATGACTACAACTATTCACATGCATAATAATTTAAATAATTTTATTATTTAAATTATGAGATTCCCACTCACATCCTATTTTTAGCCCCATTCATCACAACAACACAATAGAAAATTAGCACTGAATTTTTCATCAAATTTTAGTGTATTTTGAGTACATGAATTGAATAATTTGGCTGGTGCTCAACTCGGTGCAAACAGGCATGTTTAGCTTGGCATCAGATTTTATGTGGACTTCTTCACCAGATTTAGCACCGAATTTAGTGTCGAATTTAGTGCTGAAAAATCATAGCGCCTCCATTAGCGCCTAAACTAGCACCAAGAAGTAACGTCGGAAATTGCACCGAAATGGGCACCCAATTTGGCTTTCGATTTTGCTTCCATGTCTACTCCCATTTTTGCTTCTAGTTTTGCTTCTAATTTTGCTCCCAATTTTGCGTCCAGTTTTGCTTCCAGTTTGGCCTCCAGGTTTGCTTCCAATTTTGCGTCCAACTTTGCTTCCAATTTTTCTTCCAAGTTTGCTTCGAGTTTTGCTTTCGGTTTTCCTTCCAGTTTTCCTTCTGGTTTTGCTTCCAAGTTTGCTTCCAGTTTTGCTTCCGATTTTTCTTTTAGTTTTGCTTCTAGTTTTTCTTCCAAGTTTTCTTTCGGTTTTGCTCCTAGTTTTGCTTCCAATTTTGCTTCCAAGTTTGCTTCCAAGTTTGCTTCCGGTTTTGCTTCTGGTTTTGCTTCTGGTTTGCTTCCGGGTTTGCTTCCAATTTTGCTTCCGATTTTTCTTGCAATTTTACTTCCAGGTTTGCTTCCAGTTTTCCTTCCAGTTTTGCTTTCGGTTTTGCTTCCACTTTTGCTTCTAGGTTTGTTTCCAGTTTTGCTTCCAAATTTGCTTCTAGTTTTTCTTCTAGGTTTTCTTTCGGTTTTTCTTCCACTTTTGCTTCATTTTTCTTCCAAGTTTGCTTCCAGTTTTGCTTCCGGTTTTGCTTCTAGGTTTGCTTCTAGTTTTGCTTCCAAATTTGCTTCCAGGTTTTCTTCTGGGTTTGCTTTCGGTTTTGCTTCCAATTTTGCTTCCAAGATTGCTTCTGGTTTGTTTCTAGTTTGGCTTCCATTGTTGCTTCCATTTTTGCTTCTAAAAATGCTTCTTGTTTTGCTTCCATTTATTAATTTAATATGTTTTATTTCTATTTAATTAGTTAAATATATTGTGCCTCTGAAATAACTCATATAATTATAGAGTAAGTAATTTAATTATTTAACTCATATGATTAAATAACAATATAATTATTGTAACATGATCATCCTCTATAATTATAACACGTGAGTCAAAAATCTATAATTTAATTGAATTTGACAACATCCATCCTCGACAGTAAATTAAAATCATTATACTTAATAAATATCCATCCAAAAATCATCGACCACTTTTAATATATATAAATTGACAAGTCAATAGTGATAAGATCATCATCATATATAACTAAAACAAGTGAAAGCCAAATATGCCAGTACATCAAAAACATGTCAAAATGATACATGTCCAACAGTCGACATAAGTGAAAATGATACATGTACAAATGATATAAATAAAATTGATAAATTATGTAACTCAAATTGATACAACTCAAGATGATACATGTCAATATGATACAACTCAACAATATAGTATTGTAGGCCGTGAAAATGATACATACGATAGTAACCATGAAAAGAGTCATCATAACGATATATCAACAATGATCCATGATGTAGTCTATATGATCATGAATGTCATTGGTTACTATCACCAACTATCTCATCATCATCATCACCATCGTGATCATCATCATCATCATCATCATCATCATCATCATCATCATCATCATCATCATCACCATCATTGTCATCGGCCTCAGTGTCTTCTGTATCTGCATCATCATCATCATCTGCCATGTGATCTATACCGGTAGAAACAATATTTTGTGGATCTATATCATATTGAGGATCATCTTGATCTTCTGGAAGACCCGTGTTCTGCAAAAAAAAAATAAAAATGAAAAGCTATTATTTATTTCATGCAATAATTTATTTTTTTGTTATATATCTAATATTACAACATATGAGATGAAACCATAATCATATTACATCATATCAAAGTGCACATACCATAATAAACTTTCAAAAAAGTTAGAGCTAATACTGGTGAGTCAAGAGAAACTTCAACTTTCAAAAACAAAGCCAATTAGGCATGCAGACTTGTGGATCGGGCCAACATTTGGTGGAAGAGGAAGAAAGATGACTGGAGCTCTAGAGACCCACCATAATGGATTTCAGTATTCAACCATGAGAGCAGAAGAGAGAGCTGATATCATGTATCAAAACATTAAGTATGCATTCTTCTAGCCAACAAAGAAGGAGATGATTACTTTGCTTCATTTTCATTTGCATAACCATATCATGGCGTGGGAACCAAGAAGACCAAGGATGTCTAGTTTTATGTGGAGGTAATGGATGTGGTCCAAAATTTAGGAGGGGCAAGAAGGTCAATGTATGATCTTGATGAAATTGAGGAAGAACAAGAGAGGGACAAGAAAAATAAAATCAATACAGAGTTTCAAGGATTTATCAAGCGAGTAAGAGAGCTATGGGAGAAACCTCATCTAAAATATTTTGAACTAGAGTTTGATATACCATTTAGAGATCTTGGTTTTCATGGAGTTCCTTTCAAAGCCTCTACTTTTATTGTTCCTATGGTAAACTATTTGGTAGAGTTGGTGGAATTACCTTTCTTAGTAATCACTATTAGTGAGATTGAGATTGTTAACCTTGAGAGAGTAGGACTTGGGAAAAAGGCATTTGATATGGTTATTGTGTTCAAAGACTTCAAGCAGGATGTAATCCACATTTAGGCCATTCCTCAATCTTCACTTGATGGCATCAAGGAATGGCTGAACTCCATGGATATAAAGTATTATGAAAGTAGAATGAACTTGAACTAGCAGCCAATTTTGAAGACTATTATTGATGATCCAAATAAATTTATTGAAGATGGTGGTTGGGAATTTTTGAATATGGAAGCTAGTGATTATGATTCTGACAATTCAAAAGAGTCAGATCAAGGATATGAACCCTCTGATGTAGAAGAGGAATCAAAATCAGATTTCATGTAGCCACCATCAAGAGTGTTACAAGCCAACAAGATGGAGGGAATAATCAGATTTCATGTAGCCACCATCAAGAGTGTTACAAGCCAACAAGATGGAGGGAATTCTTATATAAGGATAATTTTCAATGTTGTAGGTACCGTCTTTAATGCCAAATACAATGGCAACATTAAAATTCCCTAGTAGTATTTATGTTAAGGAAATTTCCTTTAGATGCAAGGATTCAAAGCACATCAACCATGTGGTACAAATGATTAAATCCTAGAGATGATCTATAGCAATGAAAGAGTTTGAAAAGGCAGAGAGAGCTACACTAGTGACTCAGGAGAAACTTCATCTTTCAAAAACAAAGCCAATTAGGCTAGCAGATGTGTGGATCAGGCTAACATTTGGTGGAAGAGGATGAAAGATGACTGGAACTTTGGAGGCCCACCATAATGGATTTCGGTATTCAACCATGAGAGCACAAGAGTGATATCATGTATCAAAACATTAAGCATGCATTCTTCCAGCCAATGAAGAAGGAGATGATTACTTTGCTTCATTTTCATTTGCATAACCATATCACGGTGTGGGAACCAAGAAGAGCAATGATGTCCAGTTTTATGTGGAGGTAATGGATGTGGTCCAAACTATAGGAGGGGAGATCCTAATGTCTACCAAGAGGCATAAATTCAGATGAATTAAGTTCACCTACATGTCTGCCAAATTTTACTTCCATTTTTTATGACTTTTTTCTTGACTGTCAGAGTTTACTTACAAATTTGAAATTTCTTTCTGGTCATTTTGATGAGGATATATTCAACCAATGTGTAAGCACCTTTTGTTTGTATCACAAGCATTTTTACATTACAAGAATGATGATTATCTATGGTCTACAACAATGCCATCTCACTTATTGGATCTTCTATTTCAATGTTTTCTATGGCCTTCTCTATTTGAGGTAGCACTTGACAATCCTACCTCCTTTCCTTAGTTGAGAAGTGGATTTGAATTTGGAAATAATGCACTTTAAAACTAGCTATGGTCTAAGGAGAGTTATTCTAGCTTTGTTGTTGACACCCTTAATCTTCAACAAGGACTTAGATGCATGGACTGAAATGCAAGCTTTCAAACTTAGATTTGAATGTGCATAATTTGATTGATTATGGTTTTCAAAGGCAGTTGTCTTTACATGACTATTCTGGATTGTCAATACATGTAATAGTGACTGCATCCTTATCAAGTTTGGCTACCCTTATTCAAAATTCCTTAGCCTTTGGACTCGATACAAAGTTGTGCATTGTTATTCCATATTTGTAACATGTAGGAAATTTAAGGGGTACAACATATAGAAATTCAGTACTGTCATCCAAGGAAAACTTACAGATGGTGTATCAAGAACAATATAAAATGATTTTATTAGGGTTAATGCTTTCTTCCCCCACATTGCTGATATTGAGAAATATAAAAGGTAACTTAATTAAAATAATTAAGTAATAAACCTTTTACTCTAACAATATTTTCCCCAAAACATGTTTTTAATTATTATTTCAACGCATCTCAAAATTTAATGTATTGATTAATATTTGTTACGAATTTTAGTTGTTTATGCAAATGATGCATATATGTTAACTCAACCAGTGTTGTTACTTTGGTAGTTTGACTTCTATGACAACCAACCATTAGGCTATTGTGTGCGGGAGCACGTTTGTGTTTTTAGTTAGCTTTTTTGGATAACTCTACTGAGTGTTGAGGACATTCCATTTATCTTTTGAATGTTAAGAAGTCATAGTTTCAAGGATTTTTCAAGCGAGTAAGAGAGCTATGGGAGCAGCCTCATCTAAAAGATTTTGAAATAGAGTTTGATATAACATTTAGAGAGCTTGGTTTTCATGGAGTTCCTTTCAAAGCCTCTACTTTTATTGTTCCTACGGTAAACTGTTTGGTAGAGTTGGTGGAATTACATTTCTTAGTAATCACTATTAGTGAGATTGAGAATTGTTAACCTTGAGAGAGTAGGACTTGGAAAAATACATTTGATATGGCTATTGTTTTCAAAGAATTCAACTGGGATGTACTTCACATGTACACCATTCCTCAATCTTCACTTGATGGCATCAAGGAATGGTTGAACTCCATGGATATCAAGTATTATGAAAGCAGAATGAACTTGAACTGGCGGCCAATTTTGAAGTCTATTACTGATGATCCAAATAAATTTATTGAAGATGGTGGTTGGGAATTTTTGAATATGGAAGCTAGTGATTTTGATTTTGATAATTCAGAAGAGTTAGATCAAGGATACGAACCCTCTGATGTAGAAGAGGAATCAGAATAAGATGAGGAAGGTTCAAAAAATGAATCTCTTGTAGAGTCAGAGGAGGATGATGACAGAGAAGAAGATTCTAAAGAGGAGGAAGGTAAAACATGGGATGAATTAGAAGCCAAAGCTAGAAATGCAGATAAGGAAAGAGGAGATGAGTCTAATAGTGAGGAGGAAAGGTGCCAACGAAAGGTAAAAGCTACAGGGAAGTCTCGAGCACCTAATATTAGAGATTCAAGAGGAATACTTTCCAAGAGGCATAAATTCAGATGAATTGAGTTCATCTACATCCTTCTACTATTTATTCATGCACATAAACGATCATCTTGTAATCATAAGATTTGAGCTCTATTTACTCATCCTACGCATCAATAAAAAACTCAACACAAGAGATGCAAATTGACATATTAACACAACAATATCCAACTAAGTTATTGAAACTCAACTATTGATACCTCGTTCTCCATCCAGATTAAAAAATAGTTCCACTTTTTGTTTTGTAACATATTCTTTTCAAATTGCTTTGGATGGCAGCCTATTTCTCCTCCTGTCAAAACATGGCACATGGACTAGTTAAATTAATTAATATGCAATCATTTAATTTTTCCAAGGAAATAAAATAATATATCATTTAACATATTAAATATACTTACAAATGTACAGATCAAGGCCTGTAAACCTTTCTGGCCACTACGATGTGTGGCATGAAGTTTCTCAAGCCTAGCCTTGGAGGCCTTGCCCTGAAACATATACTAATTCAATTTAACTATGTACAAATAAAATTTAAATATCGTTTAATAAATTTGATATAATATTATGAGAAAATTAAAATACTTGCGTACTCTCCTCATCGGACTTCCTCCGTGCATCAGACTTCTCATATGCTTTTACAATCTCTTTCCATACTTTCACACTTACATCAATTGGCCTTCTTTTTTGCCTTAGCTCAAGAGGGATTTTTTTATCTTCTTTGTTTGGTTGCACCAAAATCTCTTGCAGTTTTGAGACATTCATAGCTTTATCTTCTTTACAGAACAACCTATGCCAAATTCAGTCTCCATGTCATGGATAACTACTTTTTTCAGTTGCATGGGTATCTATGAGAATGGAAAATTTAGATGGTATTTGAACCGTTGAAGGCATGATTCCCTCAACCTATTCACAAAAATTTTCCCAACATCTATCATTCGGACTTCCCCTGAAACCACCTCATATTATATCTTCATATTGTAGCTACCAATGCAAGATTGATAACATGGTGTGGTGGAAGAAGTTTGTGTCCTAGGAGTGGTTGGGACATTGGAAGTCTCTCTTCCCCATTCCACATTCTTAGAGTTTACTGTCACTGATTTCCTCCTAGATCTTTTGCCCGATTGGGGAATCAATTGATTCCCTTTCACAAAATTGATTTGTTTGCAATGTTTGAGGGGCATTACTAGATTTTTTTTCTATGTATCTGGCAATTGTTGTCCAATCCACATTAACCAATTTGTTCACTGCCTCTATCTCCAATATGGAAGCCAATTCGTCTTTATCTTTGTCAATCTCATGTCCCTATATATATATTTTTTTAAATTATATTTCTTCTTTTAAATTTAGAAATAAAAAACTAAAAACTACAATTCCTCTTTATCTTTGTTAGTCTCATGTTCCTATATATATATATATTTAGATTATATTTCTTCTTTTAAATTTAGAAATAAAAAACTAAAAAGTAAAATTCAAAGAAACAATGGAAATATTTACAAATCTATAAATTGACAATGCATCACCTCATTGTGGTGAGAGTCTATTGACAATGCTCACTTTGTTCTATTGCTTGACATTTTGAGGTGACCTAGGGAAAATTATTTTCGTCCAGTCTATGGAGGCAAATGAAGTACACACTGTCAGGTATGGAATTTTTTGTCTAGTTTGTGGTATGGAAGTTTTGTTTTCTGGGAAAATATGTTCATTGGGTTTGCTTAGTGTTGATAACCTTATCATGAAAACTCTTTCATAATGCAATCTTGCATGAATTTTTCATGGCATCAGTGACTATGGCGCGACTGGGCAAAACCAAGCATTTCACTATATCCTTGATACCCAGGTTCGGGAAAGAATACAGAGGCATCTTGGCTTCGTGCTATAATATTTTGAGCCAAAGCTCAAATGGGTAGGTGTATAGGTGTGAATTTGAACCCCTAAAGCAAATTCCCCTTTACCCCTTTACTCTTTAGAAAACCTAAGTTGGAGGCTTAATTCCACTTAAGCTCGCTACTCACACCACACTTGGTGCCCTGTCTGTGTGTCGGTGGAGGCATTTTTGTTGGGGACACTCATGCGGCACGTAGATGTTCACAAGATGCACTTACATCCCTGGCATATTCTTGTGGCTGGAGTCTACAGAGACATTACACTTCCCATTGGAAGTTGAAGTGTAATGCCTCCCTTCAGTTGGCTGACCCAAATATGGTCATTTTTTATCCTTTCCTTCATACTCTTCATCTATCCATCCATTCTATGAGGGTTTTGGCAAGATTGATTTGAGCACTCCCTCCATTTCATTCACTCATCCACAAGCTTCGTATAAAATCTTTACACTCCATTGCAACAATCCACTACTCCATCACTTCGATAGTGCGAGCGTAGGACAAACACCATGGTAGCAGAGGCTTCAGTTCCTCTCTTTTTCTCCTCCACTAGCCTTGAGTTCTTTGGACGGAGGTGTTGGAACTGTGAAATTTTGGCCATTTCATTCACCTTTCATGATTATTACCATCCCACAAAAATACAAACAGTAATATTCCCACATAGCATCCTTTACAAAATCCGGCTTAAATTTTGTCATAAAACCCCATAAAATTCATTTGGCATTAAAACATGGATATATGGAAATATCGGCATGAGTGGATATAGGTCTCATTGATGATAATGTACATATCTTCAAAGTATTGGCAAAACATCAGACAGGTCATATCGATAAAATTATACACAAGGAGAATTTGGGTCTATAATATTTATCGGCAAAACAAAAGAAGTCAATATAACGGTGAAAGATCATATCGAGCTAAGTTACCTTGGGCTGACTGATGAAAAGTGAAATCTATCGAGGAGACTTTGGTCCTCGAAGAGAGATTTTAAAATACTGCCCGAAGCACTACTGGTCTTGCCAATAGAGCGAAGGAGGAACCACTCGGTGAGAAAAATGATGCGGGGAGAGTTCTAAAGATCTTACCGATCCCTCGGGTCACGCCAACGAAGACCGAAGCTTACCAAGATAAGAACTATTGTGGAGATGATGTGCATTGTCTCACCGAAGAGAAAGCGTATCAGAGAGACAAATCATCACAGGGAGATCTAAGAGACATCACAGCGAAGATTATTGGGTTAGTGGAACAAGTTGCTTAGTCTCGACAACATAGGTAGAATAAAGCAAATATCTTGGTGAGACCAAGTATTTTTGGAATGAGATAAGAATTGTTGGCCCGATTCATTGAGTCTAAGCAATAATTGATTTGGTAAAAGTGGTGGTGATATAAAGAGCGAAAGGGGAGAAACTATCGGGGAGACTTTTAAAGTCGAGGAAACTGTAGGACATCTTGGCGGATGGAGGAAAATTGAGTAGGCGGATTGGCCAAAGGTTTGAAATATCTTGCCGATATAAAACCTGATGTGACAACGAGAATTTTGAAAAAACCTATAGCATTCATATCTCAGTAAAGATAATTAATGGCACCACGAAGCATATGAGATTTTGCATATCAGGGTATGATCATTTGAAATCATTGCCTCGCAGTATTCAAAGCGAAAGAAAGCAAGGGAACCAGTAGAGCAATTAAGACATCTACCTAGCTTAAGTTTGCAGGAAGTTACAGTAAGTTTTCTTCAAAACTCATAAAATTCTGAACTATGGAAGGCGTTGTTTCAGGAAAATCAAAGGGAAAAAGACTCGAGGAAGGTAACCAACAAAAAGGAAAGAAGCAGAAGACTAAATCACCAATGGAAGGTACTGAAAGAAAACTTAATCAAGATCTCATAGATCAATTGCCTGGTTCTGGACCTAGAGCTAGGTGTTCTGCATAGCTCAAGGCTGATATTAACAAGTTAGACGACAGGTGCAAATTTATAGGAGACGTTTGGAATCCAATTAGGGGATATGAGTTATTCATGTTCCACTATCATAGGAGAACTCGCTTTGAGCGTGTATGCAATCCATGGAGGCTTAATTCAGGGAAATTGGTGTGCCCTAACATTTTTGTTGATGTGGAACTGATAAAGATGCTGGCTAGATATTATGACCCGAAAGGTAGAGCTATATGTGATTTGTCAGGAAACCCATTGATACATATATCTAAGAATGCAATAGCTGAGGTTTTCAGGATGGAAGGAATATGCAATGAGAAAATAGTGAGCGAAGAGCTTGATAGTGAGTTCGGGAGGATGGACACCATCTATAAAGGGTGGAGGTTGCCTTTGCATAGAATTAGGTGTCACGAAAAGCCTATCCTAATGGAGGACAATGAAGGGCCACCTTATCATGTCGATATTTTTGAACCTTACTTCAAATGCACTTATTACTCGGTGGGACAGGTGTTGGGAATGGAGGTTCCTGAGCATATGGCAATTGTACCCATGGTGATTACTGTAGACATTCAGTATCATAACTTGAGATCATTTGACTATGCTGCACACATCTGTAAGGAGCTAGATACGGGTTTGATGGTGATAAAAGTTGGCGCCTCAGTTCTCCATCTCAGGAATTATTCACTGCTACTGCATTTAGTACTGTACTTCATACAAGAGTTGGGTTTATGGCCCCAGGAGCTGAGAATTTCCCAAATTGACAAAGAAGGTAGGCCATTGCCGGTTCAATGACTATTGTTTGGGATAGTAGGTTTGCCAATTCAAACTTCTTGCATTTTGAAGAGTTTTTTGTGAAACCCTTGTATAGATTTTTCAACCATCCTTGTGATTTTTCCTTATCTGAAGAAGTGAAAAGGTTTCTTAGGCCTAGAGAGTAAAATGGTCCAATCAGCCATAATTGGGGGGATTGGTACTGTTTAGAGAATTCCACAATGATCAGGGTTTATGGCTTTGAGGATGCACCTTTCATTTTGCCTAGAACTGTCCCAGATAGGATTGCTTACCTAGAAATTGGTAGGCAAATGGATTATTCCAGTGTTATGAACTTGAGTTCATATGGGAAACAAGATTTTATGCCTAGCACTTTGTGTTTTAGTGATTTCACTATATTGGCCAAAGAAGGTTATGATTTGATTTTGGATAAATTGTTGCATTATAGCATGAGAAGAGCACCAGTTAGAAAGAACTTTGATCTTGAGGGGTATATTCACTCTGCCAAACAAAAGATAAATTTCAGAGGATAACATCATGTGCCCGACAAATCCAATGATATAATCAGAAACCTGGAGGTAGAGGAGGTAGAGATTATGATTGAAAAACATAATCAAGAGCTGATGGATGCTGAATTGTTATCCTCCATTAAAGGGACATCGAAAATAGGTGTGACACAAAGTTCATCTGAGAAAGTTTCGAGGATGAGGACTTAAGACTATACATATGTTGCCAGGGCTAGTGACATTGATGAAACCATGGATTTAGATACGAGACATGAAGACTATAGGTCTTTCATTTCAGATCATGAATTTATAAAATCCTCAGAGTTTAAAACATTTCTATATAAGCAAAAACAAAAAGAGATAATAGAGCAGGTTGAAAATATTACACTAGGAAATGAGGATGAACTATTGAAAAGCCTAAAAGATGAAGTGGATAGGGAGATGATTAGCATGACCCCTGAAAAAGGAAGGGAGTTGCTAGAAAGGGTTGGTGTCATGATTTTTCCAGGTTTGGATATGAATTCTGCTTTAGTTTTTGATAGTTTCTTGAAAGATAGCGGTGCCACCCACAAGCTAAGTGTAGAAAATGTGACAAAGGTATATACATGATCAAAATACAACACTGATGATGAGACATTGATGATTTGGGCCTTATATCCTCCTCACAAAAGGTCAATTATTATTGATATTGAAAAGGAATTTGGACATGTCATGACTCTAAAGGCTGGGGAAGTTGACCCTGTGGCAACTGTTGATATCAAAATAAACATAGCCAAGTTGAACAAAGCTCAAATCCAAGCATTGATAAGGGAAACAGAGATGTATAAAACTGGAAATGAAAGAATGTTGAGAGAAAATGAATGCTTGATAGACTTGGTAAGTACTATAGTAGAGCCAACAAGGATGCTTACCCAAGGTGAGAGTTCACAGAAAAGGGATCATTAGGAAGGATCGACTGCATATTCTCAAGGTAAATCAGATGCACTCGCTGCAATAATCAAAAGAAGACAAGTTGTCCTTATCACTTGGTTAAATAGGCTTTGGGGAAAGCATTCAAAATTTGTGGATGCCATAAAGGAACATAGAAGGGTGGACAATAGAATTCAAGAGAAAATCGAGGAATTGGAGTAGAAGGATACTCCTAACAATGAAGAGATTGAGAATAACAACTGTATTATAGACAGACACAGGGATTTGTATGAAGAGTTGCAAGGAGATATGCAGGGATTGATAGAGGCTTCCAAGAATAGGCTGACCAAGTTATATGATGATGAAGGAAAAATGAAAGAAGCAGGTAAATGGAAAAGTGAATGCGAAGCAGTACTCCAAGAGATGTTGAAAGCAACCACTATGGAGGACATAACATCGGATGAGGCATGTGAACATAATGAGAGAATGATTATGATGGAGATTGTGATCCATGATGCAATTGGCGATGTTGATACTCATGAGCACCAAGACTATACAGAACATATGTCTATAGTCCATTTATGGCTTAACAAGGATTACTTAGATAGAGAATTTGTTAGAACTTTTATGCTTTAGACTTTTGAAAAAGAAGCGACCTTTCACAAACTGATGTATAAATATTTGTTGTAGGATGGAACAAGAAGGTAGTAGAAAATAGATTTTAGAAATAGGAAAATCGTTGCAAGTATTTTTTGAATGATATTCAAAGAGACCATGATGCGTGTATAGATTTTGAAGGATGAAATGAATGGAATTTAATGTTGTGGCACTATTCTGGTATCAATTATTTGTTGATATTAATTGAAATATTATAAAGTTGTCTCCAAGATTGATGTTTCTTTGTTATTTAAATTGACATATCAAGTATATTATCAGTTTATCAGTACACATTTGTTGTATTTGTGTGATGTGATTGGTTGGCGCTTTCAACCAAAGATTAATTCCTTCAAGTCATTCACAGTAATCTAGAAATTATCATTTGGATCATTAAGAAGAGTTTGATAATTACATTCCTGCATGTTTATACAAGTTATTGACTTAATATCATATGCCAAATAATTAGAATCCCTGCCAGATAGAAACCATTCATTTAAAGCTATCATTTGACTCCGTTTTACCCAACAAGGCACTAGTCTCCCCTTTTTAGATTACATTAGTTTTAGTCATCTCATTTGACATCTCTTTAATTAAAACATATTAAGACACCATCTGATGGAGCAAACAAAGGTCTGCTCTAGTCTCACTATTGGTCTTTTCTTTGGTTCTACGGTTGGAATGTCCATGTAGGAGCATGTATCATGAGGCAAATCTAGATTCCTTGAAAAAACTATTTACATGCCTACCCCTCTTAGGTCACTGACCTCCTCATCCATAGATGAGCATGAAGCCATCCACATCCCTTTCGAGTACGTTGTTAGTCTTAGTAAAGGGTTAGGTGCATTGGAAAATCACTTGGAAGGAAACCCGAAGCTGGCTAGGTCTGCTAAAGTGATCAGTGAAATAAGATATATGGTAGGAAAAGACCAGATAGGTGTGGAACTCCTATCTAGTCTCACTAGTCTGGCTGAAGCATGTGCCCCTTCGAATTGTATACATGGTATGAGGTGGCCTCTTCAAGGAACATGAGAGACAACTAGAAATGTTGATGCCTCCTACATCTGTATACATGGTTGACGCGGTCACTTCAATCAATGTGCCCACTACTTCCGAAAACTCTAAAACTATCAAAGTAAAAAAAAACCCTTTAGGTTTCTGGTTCACCTCTTATGTCACCTCCGGTGGTGGAGGATTTGGCGGGATGATCGGTGGGGGCTTTCGTGGTGGAAATTTTGGAAGTGGAGGTGGTATTGGTGGAGGCAGTTCCAATGGAGGTCATGGTAGTGGCCTTAGAGGTGGCGGTGGCTCTGATGGAGGTCACACTGGTGGTGGATCTGGTGGTAGTCATGACAGCAGTTTAGGTAGTGGCCCTGGTAGTGGTTCCAGTGGTCCTATGTCTTCTAATGACCCTATTCTGAATACCCTTCTTCAAAATATGGGAAAGATGCAAAACCAGTTTGTGAACCTTTCCGAGGCCTTGGATCAGCCTATTTTTCAACCCTTCTTCTAACACAACCCATTGTCAGTTGCAATTCTAAACACTCTTTTCCTAAAAGGGATGGAGATTCCTAAATTTGAGAAATACGGTGGTAAAGGGGATCCGCAGACACATGTGTCTACCTTTAATGCCTTATACACATACTTTTTCCATCAGGATGCGTTGATGGAAAAACTATTTCCTCTATCCCTCAAGGATACAACACTCGATTGGTACTATTCCTTACCTGATAATTCCATCTTTACATTCGATCAGCTTGTGAATCAGTTCCTATGATAGTTTCAAGCCAACATCAGGCCAAAGATGACCTTCTCTGACCTTGTTGGATGTAAACAAGGGGATAATGAGAAGATTACCGACTTTATAGTGTGAGATCAGATTCTCTTTTCATAAATATTGTACCCATTAATTGACTCTGATGTACAAAAGGTGTTCATTGGGAACTTACAAAGGCCCTAGCAAGAGAAGTTCACCCTTATGAAATACCCTTCTTTTGCACATCTATGTGTAGCATTGCGGGAGTACCAATAGAGCATGGTTTAGTTTGGGGGTTCCTCCTCGTGCTCCCATCCTAAAGGGAAGTCTATCATATCAATCTATGAAAAAGGTAAAGCCATTGTGAATGTAGTAGCTGTTGTGGATAACAATGGCCTTAGATGTGACTGAAAGTTTGTGAAGTTATCAGAATCGTATTCTTCCATCTTAAATAAGTTGTTGAAGGATAAGATCATTAACTTACCAACCCCTAAGCTAGTTAGGGAACCATATCCTAACTAGTATGAAGAAAATACTTATTTTTAATATCATCGAGTTAATGGACACAATACCGAATGTTGCATGTGCCTGGGTCATGAGATACAGGATTGCATCGAGGATGGCACTATCTATCTTGATGGGAACAAACAAAACACAAACAAATCGATACTGAAAGGTAATAGTGAATTACAAATATATACAGACCCATTCCCATCACATTCTGCTAACATAATTATCGATCCGTCTAATTCTATTTCTTACCCCGAGGCATATGTTAACATTGTTAGTGTTACTCCCTCTCCTCATCTTGCAACCAGTTTGTCGAACATAACATTTACCTCACAAGATGTACCAACAAATGAAAAACCTTCTTTTCTTTACATTCCCACTTGCCTGAATGGAAATATTGTGATAGGAGTCTTAGTTGACCCTACAAGTAGAGTGAATTTCATCACGGAGGAAACATTACTCTTAAACTCCCTACAAAGGGAGGAATACAAAAAAATAAAATCCATCGTCTGTACGCATGATGGTCTTTCACTTAAACCCTATGGATCGATAATTCTATATGTTTTGGTTGGACCTAGAAATGTGGACATGGTCTTCAATGTTATTCCTAAGTCAGACCTATTCAGGGTGAAGGTAGGTATACCTTTGCTAGCTTCCATGAATGGAGTCACCTCTATAATTCATAAATGTTAAATTTTCCCATGAAGGTGTCATGCACGTAGTGCATGATACTGGATATCAACCTATGGTATCTCGTGGAGGATACTCACTGGATAACTTTTGGCCCACTCTAGCTGGCCCGCTCTTGCAAAGAAAAAACCTACTGTACAAGAACTATGTAAAGTATAAAACTAGAGGCAAGGGACAACCGAAGTTGACTCTTCCTGTAGTAGAGCAGCCAACTGCTTCCTCCTCCTGAAAGGGAAAGGAGAAGCTCAATCCCTCTCAGGAAAACTCATCTACTCCCCTTTCTTGGGAGGAGTATTGGATGAGTAAGCCTTGTTTCTACCCACTGAGTCCGATGATGCCTCCTTGGCAAAAACCCAAGATCAAGATATCGGACCTCCCTAATGGGCTTCCTAGACCTTGGTACTATCTGTACAGAAAAAGGAAAGGCTCACAAAGAGAATTTTCCCCGTGACCTCTTCCCATTCCCCCAAGTGGAAATAGGCCCACCACTAAGGTGCTGGAGTCAATTCCTCCTACCATTTCTAAACCCATTCCTTCGGATCTCATTCAAGAGCCTATCCTCCACTAGAAATAGCTGTGGAGGACACTCCCATTATTGAGCAAGAACCTTATGTCCCTTTGCAAGCTTCGGCTTCTAGTTCAAAGAGTCATAGAAACTTCCTTGCATGCAAGCGTAAGTGCCAACGAAAGGCTCTTCTAGTTGAGCAAGCCTCCTTACAAAAGAAGGAGGAGATGACTATACCTCCTGATGTGTCCTCCTCTCTCCCCCCTTCTATCCCTATTCAAATGAATTCTGAATCCCTTTCGGCTTCTGCTACGAGCGCACATGTGTCCAGAAAGGTGCAAGTATTTATCGCTCCTTTTGTGGAGCTGCCATTGTTGACTTTTGTACCAGATGTCTCACCTTTCCCAAAGCCTGAGGATATGGCTAATATTTTAGTTGTATCCATTGTGGTTCTTTCCTCTTCTCCCTCGACCCTCCTTTCTTCATATGTGGGGAGTTCACCTCCTCCAACGAAGAAAGTAGACTGTGTTCCCTCTAGCAATGGAGGACGTAAGAAGATCCCACCTTCTTCAAAAGGTGGCCCCTTCGTTGACTTGATTTGTCCTAGTGATAGAACCAGTCTCAGCCTCCCCCAAGTTTGTCACCGATCCCGAGTCTCTCGGTGAGCCTAGTGGTGAACGTCGGGTGCAAACTCCTCTATCCACCAAGGTGAAACATGGCACTCCTGTCAAATGTATGTTTAACTCAGTGGATGAAGTTCCAACCCTATCAATGATCTTCATGAAGTCGTTGACCTTATATCCACAAGAGTTGAGTGACAGAGACCTCACAAGTCCCTTTGCCTTAACCCTTATTGTGGGAGGATCAGAAGCTCCTCCCCTTAAAATTACATTGTTGTAGGCTCGTCATCCTCCCCCTACAATGATCTAGAGTGGGAAGCTGACAACTTCTTGGTTGACTAGTGTTAGGGGGAGACCCTCTCCTTGATCTTTAGACTAGATGTGTGTGTGTGTGTTGTGACTTGTGTTCCCCTGTGATCAGGCTATATGTGTCTATATGGCCCTTGTCACCCTTGTTGGTGCTTAGATACAGGCATGGTGTTTGTGTTGTAAACCTTCCTATATGTGTATCTTCATTCTTCCATGTTTGTGATTGAATTTCATTAAATGGGGGACGATGCAAAGAATCAAGAGCATTTTTGCTTCCTTCCATTTTGACCCAATTTTTTATTTTTACTTTGTCTTTCGTGCACTCTTCTTGATCTGGTTGGGGATTGATGATCTTTCTCCTCTTAACACAGTTACCTAATATATATAATAAAGGCAGATTTGACCCCGCAAAACCAGATCCCCCTGTGCTTGTTGTGTGTGTTATCTTTTCTTTTGTTTCCTCTTGATCTTTCCCTCTTATTTGCTTGAGTTGTCCCTCTTATGTGCAACAATGCCACTTCTAAGCAACTTGGTCTTTAGACAGTGCATTCGTTTCCAAATGAATATTTTCTCAAAGACCCTTCCCACACATCTTCTTTAAAGTTGTATTCTTGACTTGAAACCCTAAAAAAACATGTTTACTTGATCATGGGTTCGTAAAGAAAGGACTTGGGAACCTTCCTCCGAAGCGGGAATAGTCTTGATCTTCCCCTCACATGGGGGAATGTCCTTTTTTTTGAATTTATTGATGAAGTGAACATCTTCTGAAAGGATTCCTTGATAATGAATTGATTCGAGAAATAAGACATACGCTTTTGAACAGTGAGTCCTGTTGGGTCTGAAAAATGCTGGTTGCAATGAACCATGAGAGGCTGCCAAACTCTCACTACATTGTTGGTCAACTGACAAGGCCAACCGGTATGGCTGGGCCCTCTACTCTTAAGGCTCTGCTAGACCTAGGCGGGTACACCTATATGAGTAACCAATTTTGAACTTATGCTTCCAAATTGATCTATCTATCCAAAAATGGCAACTTAATAATGGAAAGATATGATCCTAATTTGGTAAAACTTGTATATGCAATATCAAAGTGTGAATTAATATGTTTTAAGTAAAGAGATGTCAAATGAGATGACTAAAACTAATGTAATCTAAAAGGGGGAGACCAGTGCCTTGTTGGGTAAAACAGAGTCAAATGATAGCTTTAAATGAATGGTTTCTATTTTGCAGGGATTCTAATTATTTGGCATATGATATTAAGTCTATAACTTGTATAAACATGTAGGAATGTAATTATCAAACTCTTCTTAAAGATCCAAATGATAATTTCCAGATTACTGTGAATGACTTGAAGGAATTAATCTTTACTTGAAAGAACCAACCAATCACATCACACAAATACAACAAATGTGTACTAATAAATTGAGAATATACTTGATATGTCAATTTAAATAACAAAGAAACACCAATCTTGGAGACAACTTGATAATATTTCAATTAATTCCAACAAATAATTGATACCAGAACAGCGCCACAACATTAAATTCCATTCATTTGATCCTTCAAAATTTATACACGCATCATAGTCTCCTTGAATATTATTAAAAAAATACTTGCAGCGATTTTCCTATTTCTAAAATCTACCTTCTACTGCCTTCTTGTTCCATCCTACAACGGATATTTACACACCAGTTTGTGAAAGGTCACACCTTTTTCAAAAGTCTAAAGCATAAAATTAATAACAAATTCTCTATCTAACTAATTCTTGTTAATCCATAAATGGACTGTAGACATATGTTCCATATAGTCTTGGCACTCATGAGTATCAACATCCCCAATTGCATCATGGATCATAATCTCCATCATTATCATTCTCTCATTCTATTCACACGCCTCATCCGATGTTACATCCTCCATAGTGACTGCTTTCGACATCTCTTGGAGTACTGCTTCGCATTCACTTTTCCATTTAGCTGCTTCTTTCATTTTTCCTTCATCATCATATAACTTGGTCAGCCTATTCTCGGCAGCCTCTATCAATCCCTGCATATCTCCTTGCAACTCTTCATAGAAATCCTTGTGTCTGTCTATGATACAATTGGCATTCTCAATCTCTTCATTGTTAGGAGTGTGCTCCTGCTCCAATTCCTCGATTTTCTCCTGAATTCTATTGTCCACCCTTTTGTGTTCCTTTATGGCATCCACAAATTGTGAATGCTTTCCCCAAAGCCTATTTAACCAAGTGATAAGGACAACTTGTCTTCTTTTAATTATTGCAGTGAGTGCATCTAATTTACCTTGAGAATATGCAGTCGATCCTTCCCAATGATCCATTTTCTGTGAACTCTCACCCTAGGTGAGCATCCTTGTTGGCTCTGCTACAATGCTTACCAAGTCTTTCAAGAATTCATTTTCTCTCAACATTCTTTCATTTCTAGTTTTATACATATCTCTTTCCCTTATCAATGCTTGGATTTGAGCTTTGTTCAGCTTGGCTATGTTTATTCCGATATCAGTAGTTGCCACAGGGTCAACTTCCCCAGCCTTTAGAGTCATGACATGTCCAAATGCCTTTTCAGTATCAATAATAATTGACCTTTTGTGAGGAGGATATAAGGCCCAAATCATCAATGTCTCATCATCAGTGTTGTATTTTGATCCTGTATATACCTCTATCACCTTTTCTACACTTAGCTTGTGGGTGGCACTGCTATCTTTCAAGAAACTATCAAAAACTAAAGCAGAATTCATATCCAAACCTAGAAAAATCATGACACCATCCCTTTCTAGCAGCTCCCTTCCCTTTTTAGTGGTCATGCTAATCATCTCCCTATCCACTTCATCTTTTAGGCTCGTCAACACTTGATCCTCATTTCCTGGTGTAATATTTTCAACCTACTCTCCTATATCTTTTCCTTTTTTCTTATATAGAAATGTTTTAAACTCTGAGGTTTTTATAAATTCAGCATCTGAAATGAAAGACCTATAGTCTTCATGTCTCATATCTACATCCATCATTTCACCAACATCACTATCCCTGGCAACATATTTATAGTCTTGAGTCCTCATCCTCGAAACTTTCTCAGATGAACTTTGTGTCACACCTGTTTCCGATATCCCTTTAATGGAGGATAACAATTCAGCATCCATCAGCTCTTGATTATGTTTTTCAATCACAATCTCTACCTCCTCTACCTCCAGGTTTATGATTATATCATCGGATTTGTAGGGCACATGATGGCATCCTTCGAAATTTATCTTTTATTTTGCAGAGTGAATATACCCTTCAGGATCAAAGTTCTTTCTAACTGGTGCTCTTCTCATGTTATAATGCAATAATTTATCCAAAATCAAATCATAACCTTCTTTGGCCAATATAGTGAAATCACTAAAACACAAAGTGCTGGGCATAAAAGCTTGTTTCCCATATGAACTCAAGTTCATAACACTAGAATAATCCATTTGCCTAACAATTTCTAGGTAAGGAATCCTATCTGGGATAGTTCTAGGAAAAATGAAAGGTGGATCCTCAAAGCCATAAACCCTGATCATTGTGGCATTCTCTAAACAATACCAATCCCCCCAATTATGGTTGATTGGACCATTCTACTCTTTAGGCCTAAGAAACCTTTTCACTTCTTCGGATAAGGAAAAATCACAAATATGGTTGAAAAATCTATACAAGGGTTTCACAAAAAAACTCTTCAAAATGCAAGAAGTTTGAATTGGAAAACCTACTGTCCCAAACAATAGTCCATAATTGAACAGGTAATGGCCTACCTTCTTTTTCAATTTGTGAAATTCTCAGCTCCCGAGGCCATAAACCCAACTCTTGTCTGAAGTACAGTACTGAATGCAACATGAGTGAATAATTCTTGAGATGGAGAACTGAGGCGCTAGTTGTTATCACCATCAAACCCATATCTAGCTCCTTAGAGATGTGTATAACATAGTCAAATGATCTCGAGTTATGATACTGAATTTATACAGTAATCACCAAGGGTACAATTTCCATATGCTCAGGAACCTCCGTTCCTAACACCTATCCCACTGAGTAATAAGTTCATTTGAATTAATGTTCAAAAAGATCGACATGATAAGGTGGCCCTTCATTGTCCTCCATCGGGATAGGCTTTCTGTGACACCTAATTTTGTGCAAAGGCAACCTCCATCCTTTATAGATGGTGTTCATCCTCCTGAACTCACTGTCAAGCTCTTCGCTTACTATTTTCTCATTGCATATTCCTTCCATCCTAAAAACCTCAACTATTGTGTTCTCAGATATATGTATCAATGGCTTTCCTGACAAATCACATATAGCTCTGCCTTTCAAGTCATAATTTCCAGCCATCATCTTTATCAGTTCCGCATCAACAAAAATGTTAGGGCATACAAATTTCCCTAAGTTAAGCCTCCATGGATTGCATACTGACTCAAAGTGAGTTCTCCTGTGATAGTGGAACATGAATAACTCATAGCCCCTAATTAGAGTCCAAACATCTCCTATAAATTTGCACCTGTCATCTAACTTGTTAATATCAACCTTGAGCTATGCAGAATGCCTAGCTCTAGGTCTAGAACCAGGCAATTGATCTATGTGATCCTGATTAAGTTTCCTTTCAGTACCTTCTGTTGGTGATTCAGTCTTCTACTTCTTTCCTTTTTGTTGGTTACCTTCCCCGGGTCCTTTTTCCTTTGATTTTCTTGAAACAACGCCTTCCATAGTTCAGAATTTTACGAGTTCTGAAGAAAACTTACTTAAACTTCCTGCAAACTTAAGCTAGGTAGATGCCTTAATTGCTCTGCTGGTTCCCTTGCTTTCTTTCACTATGAATACTGTGAGGCAATGATTTCAAATGATCATACCCTGATATGCAAAATCTCATATGCTTCGTGGCGCCATTAATTATCTTTACTAAGATACGAATACTGCAGGTTTTTTCGAAATTCTCGCTGTTAGATCAAGTTTTATATCGGCGAGATATTTCAAACCTTTGGCTGATCCACCTGCTCAATGTCCATCCATCTGCCAAGACGTCCTGCAGTTTCCCCGACTTTAAAAGTCTCCTCGATAATTTCTCGCTTTTCGCTTTTTATATCACCACTACTCTTATCGAATCAATTATCGCTTTGACTCAATGAATCAGGCCAATAATTCTTATCTCATTCAGAAAATACTTGGTCTCACAGAGATATTTGCTTTATTTTACCTATGTCGTCGAGACTAAGCAACTTGTTCTGCCGACCCAATAATCTTCGTTGTGATGTCTCTTAGATCTCCCCGCAATGATTTGTCTCTCCGATACGCTTTCTCTTCGGTGAGATAATGCTCATCGTCTTCCCGATAGTTCTTATCTTGGTAAGCTTCGGTCTTCGTTGGCATGACCTGAGGGATTGGTAAATCTTCGAAACTTTCCCTGCATCATTTGTCTCGGCGAGTGATTTCTCCTTCGCTCTATCGACAAGACCAGTAGTGCTTCGGGTAGTATTTCGAAATCTCTCTCCGAGGACCAAAGTCTCCCCGATAGATTTTTCTTTTCGTCAGTCAGCCCAAGGTAACTTATCCTGATATGATCTTTCACCGTTATACCGATTTCTTTTGTTTTGTCGATAAATATTATAGACCCAAATTCTCCTTGTGTACAATTTTATTGATATGACCTGTCTGATGTTTTGTCAATACTTTGAAGATATGTACATTATCATAGATGAGACCTGTATCCACTCTTGCCGATATTTCCATATATCCATGTTTTAATGCCAAATGAATTTTATGGGGTTTTATAACAAAATTTAAGCCGGATTTTGTAAAGGATGCTATGTGGGGATCTTACTGTTTGTATTTTTGTGGGATGGTAATAATCATGAAAGGTGAATGAAATTGCCAAAATTTCATAGTTCCAACAGTGGCTCCGTCTGGGGATGAATGATTGTGAGATCATTACAAGGATCCAAATTTCTGGGTGAGTAGACCAAACGTTATGGATAAGAGCCAGTGGGGAGGAAAGATGATCCTAAACTACTGCACATGGAAAAATCAAACAAGGATTTACAGGATTGTCCATGTACTAGAAATTTCCTGTATCATTTATTTCCTATACTATTGTGCATGGAAAGTTTTTATGAGAAAATTTTCCAAAAGTTGTCCATGCACTGGAAACCTCTGATTCTCCATGATTTTCATGAGAAAAAGTTCTTTAGAAATTGCCCATGTACAGGCAACTCCTGTTCCTCCCCATTCATATTTTGTAAATAGTATGAATCCTCTCCTTGCTTGCCAATAATAACAAAAGGCCCTAGCCACAATGCTTCAAATTTTTGATGTTTTCCCTTCTCTTGGCATTTGGCATTCCACATCAACACCAGATCATCTTTCACAAATTTTCTATTTTTTGCTTTTTTGTCAAACAAATATTTCATTTGTGCTTGCAGTTTCATGTTATGGTTTTGAGCTACCCTCCTTATTTCATCAAGTTCTACAAGTTGTTCCATTCTCTTCTCAATTGGTTTAAGAATATCTATATCCTCTTGAAGGATAAATTTGTACACTGGCAGTAAAGTCTGCAGAGGCATTCTAGCTTGTATTCCATAGACTAATTCATATGGGGATTTCCCAATTGCCCTTTTGGTGGTAATTCTATCTGCCCATATAGCCAATCTTAACTTTGAATCCCAAGCCTTTTTGTTGTTACCTAGCATCCTTTTTATAATTTTTAGAAGACTTTTGTTGCTAGATTCTGCTTGATGATTAGCTTGTGGATGATATGGGGCAGAGTAAGAAACAATGATACCATATGTCTTGCAAAACTCTTTGAACTCATCAGACCTGAAGCACATGCCATTATCTGTAATTACTCTTAATGGTGTACCGAACCTCGTAATAATGTTATCCATCAGAAAATTGATCACAACTTTGCTTGTTGCCTGCTTGGTTGGGATTGCCTCTACCCATTTGGTGAAATAATCAGTAGCTACTAGTATCCACCTATGTCCTCCACTTGACCTCTCTTGTATTTCTCCAATGAAATCAATCCCCCATTGGTGAAAAGGGGCTTCAATCTGCATAGGTCTAAGTGGTAGAGCTCCCTCATACTTCATTTTCCCCGAGAATTTTTGGCATGCCTCACACTTCCTGACATATGAAAATGAATCATTGAAGACTTTTGGCCAGTAGTAACTTGCCCTGAGGATTTTATGTGCATTTTTTTTTGCTGAAAAATGTCCTCCACGGACCCCTTCATGCATTTCTTTCAGAACATGACCAGCTTGTGATTCATCCAAACATAGCAGCAACATTCCATCTCTGTTTTCCAGAATAGATCTCCTTCTATAAATACATATTTCGAAGCTTGAAGTTTTAAAGTTCTTTTTTGTTTATCACCGAGTCCTTCTGGGCATTTGGTGTTTCTAAGGTAATACATGATGTTTGTATACTAGGGTGTATGTTCAATACTTGCAATTACATTTTCTTCCCCTCATATATTGCAGACTTGGTTTGCCTCAATGTTTGTTTCTGCCATCAATTTGGCCAATCCTTGGCCTCTCACCAATTTAGTAATCTGTATTTCCATATCAAATTCCTGAATTTTGTTGATCCACTTGCACCTTTTCCCTGTCACTTCTGATTGTGTCAAGATGTCTTTGACTGCCGCATGAGGGACATATGCAATTACTTTGGCTCCAACAAGATACGGCCTGAAAGCTTTTGTAGCCTTTACTAATGCAAAGGCTTGTTTTTCCATTATGTCATACTTCAATTCTGACCCTTGTAGAGATTTGCTAAAGAAAGATACAGGTTGCTCATTACCATCCTCATTTTTCTGTAACATAACAGCAGCTATTGTATGTAGGGAGGAAAATGAAAATATTGAAAAGGTTTCTTGAAATTAGGAGACTTGAGGACAGGGGCTTCTTTAATGGCCTTTTTAATGGATACAAATCCTTCCAATGCTTCTGAGGTCCATTAAATCTTTTGTCCCTTTTTAACATTTTTGATATAGGTTTGACAATCTTAGCAAAGTTAGATACAAACCTCCTAACAAAGTTAATCTACCCAAAGAAGGACTGGATGGCTTTCACATTTTTAGGGATAGGACCTTTATCTATAGCCTCAACTCTCTTAGGATCTATCCTAACTCCCTCTTTTGATACAATGTGACCTAGGAGCTTCCCCTCTGTAATAGCAAAATGACACTTCTTAGGGTTCAAACTGATGCCATATTCTAAAGCATTAGTGAATACTTTTTGAAGGTGTCCTATATGATCTTCAACCCTTTTTGAGTAAGTCGTGAGGTCATCCTTATACACCACCATTATAGCATTGATCAAATCAGCAAATGCTAAGTCCATAGCCCTTTGGAATGTTGCTCCTGCATTGGTGAGACCGAAAGGCATTCTCACATATACATATGTTCCCCATGGGGTTGTGAAAGTTGTCTTATACTGCTCGCATTCCTTAACCTTAACCTAGTTATAATCGGAAAAACCATCCATCATTGACAGCAGTTCACATCCAGTTACCTTATGCAAAATGGCTTCCATGTTGGGTAGTGGGTAGTTATCTTTAAGAGATGCTACATTTAAATTCCTGAAATCTACACACAGTCTTATGTCTCCATTTTTCTTTCTAACAAGAACAAGGTTTGATACCCATGTCAAATGCCTCATAGGTTTGATAATACCTCCATCTCTAAGCTTGGTCGATTCTTCCTGCATTTTTGGTTCCAGAGTGGGGTTAATGGGCCTTTGTTTTTGTCTAAAAGGTTTTGCATCTGCTTTTAATGGAATCTCATGCTGAAATAAATCCTCCCTATATGCCTTGAGGTCTTCATAAGACCAAGCGAACACATGTTTATAGTTCCTTAACAAAGAAATCAGCATTGTTCGGATAGTAGGGGTTATCTTTTTTCCAATGTATACCTTCCTTGGTGATAATTCGGTTCCCAAGTTTATTTCTTCAATATCTTCCCCTCTGAGTGGGGTTTGTTTCATAAGAGATCGATCACTTCCATTGTATACTCTTTCCAAAGCTACCAATCCTTTGGGAAGTTTATTAGTTTTGAGTTGCAAGACTTTCTTTCCAAACACTGCCTCTTCTCCATTTATTTCTTCCACAAAGGCATTGAAATCAATTTCTTGAGCCTCGTACTGGTCTATACACTGAAGAAATTTCAAAAGGTTAGTGTCATCATTGAACACTTGCCAACTATATATGTTGTTAGGTACTACAGGTCTTGTTTTGAATTCTACTTGGAAAACTCCTGCTAATGTAATATCATCTTGTTTTAATGCTACATTTGCCAAAAAATCTGCCATTATATTCTTTGATCTGTCTACCCAATCAATGGAAAAAGCATCAAATAGTTCAATCGTATCCCATACTCCATTTCTATATTGTTTCAGTCTTTCATTTTTTGCCACATATTTTTATCTGATCTGAGATACAACTAGTTCCGAATTTCCTAAAACTGTCAAGATTTTGATCTTGTATTTAACATCTAAATTTAGACCAGTCAGCAAAGCTTCATATTCTGCTGCATTGTTTGTACATTCAAAAGCTAATAGAAATGAATATTTATAAGATGAACCATCAAGAGATATAAAAACTATACTCGCTCCATTACCCTCCTGGCTGCACGCTCCATTAAAATACATTTTCCATATTACTTGTTGATTTTCAAAGATATTTAGATCAATTGGGTCTTTTCTTTCCGACTTGGGATGCGATAGTTCCACTCTAAAGCTTCCAAGATCAACATCACAGAAATAATTAAGTGGTTCTTGAGGAGCATATTCAACAATTTGATTCACTCTAGGCTCTCTATACAATTTTACCTCTTCCCCATTTACTGGTATGGTGGCATATGACAAGTAAAATTGTACATTGCCTCCTATTGCAATAGTCCATTGTCTTGATAGAAGCATCCCAAACTGGGGTGGTGTGTTAATCACAATTATGTCAATAATGTAGGAGGCTTGTGGGTAATTTGCTAGCCTAACTTCCACATTTTTCATGATTCCCACAACCGGGATAGGCCTGCTATCCATAGCGTAACATTTACCTCCCTCCACATCTATCCATAAACCTAGCTACTTCATCACCCCTACTAACATGATATTCATAGAAGCACCTGAGTCTATCATGCAATTTCTTACTAGTTTTCCGTTTATGAGGAGAGTGGTAAAAAATGGGTCAATTTGTGGTGTGTTCATCAGGCAAGCCTGTGGGATGTTTACCTCCTTCCTTTTATTATTTATCTCTAAGACCTCCTTGTTCCCCGAGCTTTGATTTCCATTAAAAATTAGTTGTATAGTACTTTCCCTATATTCTTTGATTTTCATCATTTCAATTAAGGGTGCAAACATTTTCAATTGAGATAGAGCTTGTACAAAATCAAAAGATGTACCTTCGGCTTTGATAGCCCTTTTTGGTTCAATGCATTCCCCTTTGTTTTCCTCTTTCTCCAGCTTTGAGGTTTGATCTGGCTTTTGTTTTTCGATGGGAGGTTTCTTGCTCTCCTCCTTAGGGGATCTCGTTTGTTCTCTACTGTTTGACTGTTTATTATCAGTTCTTTTTGACGTCTCATCTGATGCTTTTTTATTTTTTTATGAATATCCCCCTTGGGACAGCTTCATCTTTATTTACTGTTCTATTTCTCAAAAGATATTTGTTTCCGACATCCTCCATTGCTACAATTGTCAGTCTTTTAATCTCCTCTTCACTGGGTCTTCTTATATTAAATTTGTTAGTCGGGTTTGATACAATAGGGGAGTTTTTATCACTTTAATTTTCCTCATGGTCAGAGAAAACATGCTGCTCTACCATGTGGACGTTGTATTTTTGGTGGTCCACATTGTATTCGTATCCTTCCTCTTTTGAAGATGCATATTCCTACTCCAAAGGGTCAAGTGTGTGGGATGTTAGATAGACATTCTGGTCTTCACCACCATCATTTTCTTGTATATCTTCCTCTGGTATTGACTGAGCTACTACACAGTGTTCAAGGCAATGTGGTGCATAACAAACTAAACACCAGGGACTTCTGTCTACCATGTATGCCCCTTTTCTTTTCAATGGATCGGGTGTTTCTTTATTTCTTGGTCTCTCATTTACTGGTTTCCCATCTTTCCAGTTGGTATTGTAAGGCATGTCCTGCAGCCTGGGTCTTTCATTTCTATATGTGTTCTCCTGTCTATTTAGGGGAACATATTGGGGAACCCTAGGGTTCTCCCTTTTAGAAAACATCCCTGCAACTTTTCTATTATTCTCAATAGTTAAGGCTATCTTTTGGGCCTCAACCAAATTTCTAGGGCCCCTATTTCTCAATTCGTATCCTATCTTGGGATCAAAGGCCTTCAAATAAATACTTAAGGCAGCAGGATCAACCAACTTGGATGCCTGAGGTATTTTATTGTGTAATTTAATAAACCTTTGGTTGAAATCAAAGGTTGACTCATTCTGATGTTTTTGAATTGTTACTAGCTCATGTAATGCAAAGTCTGATGCACATTGATTTCCATATTGTTGGAGGAATTGGTCATGAAACACTTGAATAGAATAGATGGATGTTGTTGGTAGACTGTTAAACTAGTCTATGGCATCTTCAATTAATGACATCATGAATAATCTCACTTTTACATCCTCATACTACATGTCTAAGTCTTGAATGACTGCTTTGAAATTTTGCAGATGTTCTTCAATAGTAACTGCATTACTTCTTGTAAATTTAGGGACTAAGTTCCTCCAATTATTGTCCAGGGGGTAGGGATAGATTTGAAACCCGACCATATCAAATTGTCTAATCATAGTTGTGCACTGTGGGGGGGGGGTTTTTGAAAATGCTGGGGTTGGTAGAGTGGGTTGTTATTTTCCATATATTGTGGGCCTTGTGGGCCTTGTGGGGGTATATACTATTGATGATGGGGTGGTTGATTATTTCGGTTTTGTGGTGGAGAATTAGTGTTTCTATATTGGTTTCTAGGTTGATTTCAGTGGGCCTGAGGGGAACTTGGTGGCTTCATACTATTGCTTTTATGGGGGGGTGTGTATTTGGGTGATTCAGTTACTGATGTTTTGTTTTGAGCCTTATGTAACTTCATCTTTCTTAATTCCCCCATTGCTTGAAGTTGTTGTCCATATTGTATCCTTAGTCTTTCTGCATTTTGCTTCATTTGTTCCCACTATGTATCTTCTTCATCTTTTGCCATAAATTCATGGTTTTCTTCGAATGTCTCATACTCATGTCCTCCCTCATAGAGTATTGACCCTTGTTCATTTTCATATTCTCTTCTTTTTCTAGCTTTGAATTCGGTCATGTGCTCATCAACTTTCCCAATGTCTTCTGGATGGGAGGGATTTTTCCTTCCTTCAGGAGTATAGGGTTCTTTAGATGGGCTATCTTGGTTTGCAAGTGTTTCATATGAATTGTGTGTTTCCAGTAACAACATTGATGCTTTATGTTTTTTTGTTGTGTCCAATTCTTCAAATACTTTCTTTCTCTAATTATTTCTATGATTTGACTTTCCTTTATTATCAGGACCATCCCCTTCTTTGTACAAAGATCTTCTTCCTTGCATGTTGTGAGAGACTGTGATGGTATGAACTCTATGTTGGTTCCTTTCTAACTTGTATCTTATTGTATCAGTTTCAATGTTCTTATTCATTCAGAGTCGCCACCAACTTTTTCTAAAAGTGAGAAAATATCTTGTGGTTATCTTACCCAGCAGAGTCAATTTCTTTTAAATTCTAATTATGGTTTTCTCTTGTGACCTTATATGGAAACACTGTCTACTACCATACAACTCTCTAGTTTCTTCCCCAACATAGTCGCCAATTTGTTGGTTCTCAAAAATTCTAGCTTCAATGAACCATGAGAGGCTGCCAAACTCTCACTACATTGTTGGTCAACTGACAAGGCCAACCGGTATGGCTGGGCCCTCTACTCTTAAGGCTCTACTACACCTAGGCGGGTATGCCTGTATGAGTAACAAATTTTGAACTTATGCTTCCTACTTGATCTAACAATCCACAAATGGCAATTTGATAATGAAAAGATATGATCCTAATTTGGTATAACTTGTATATGCAATACCAAGGTGTGAATTAATATGTTTAATTAAGAGATGTCAAATGAAATGGATAGAACTAATGTAATCTAAACAGGGGAGACTAGTGCCTTGTTGGGTAATGGAGTCAAATGAAAGCTTTAAATGAATGGTTTCTATCTAACAGGGATTCTAATTATTTGGCATATGATATTTAGTCTATAACTTGTATAAACATGTAGAGATGTAATTATCAAACTCTTCTTAATGATCCAAATGATAATTTCCATATTACTGTGAATGACTTGAAGGAATTAATATTTTCTTGAAAGAACCAACCAATCACATCACACAAATACAACAAATGTGTACTGATAAACTGAGAATATACTTGATATGTCAATTTAAATAACAAAGAAACATCAATCTTGGAGACAACTTGATAATATTTCAATTAATTTCAACAAACAATTGATACCAGAATAGCGCCACAACATTAAATTCCATTTATTCAATCCTTCAAAATTTATACATGCAACATAGTCTCCTTGAATATCGTTTTGAAAATATAATGCTTACAGTGATCTGTCCTATTCTAATTCTATCTTTCTACCTCCCTTTTTAACCATCCAACAACGGATATTTATACATCAGTTTGTGAAAGGTCGCCCCTTTTCAAAAGTCTAAAGCATAAAAATTCTAACAAATTCTCTATCTAACTAATTCTTGTCAAGCCATAAATGGACTGCAGACATATGTTCCGTATAGTCCTGGCGCTCATGAGTATCAGCATCCCCAATTGCATCAAGAATCACAATCTCCATCATTATCATTTTCTCATTCTGTTCACATGCCTCATCCGGTGTTACATCCTCCATAGTGGTTGCTTTCAACATCTCTTGAAGTACTGCTTCGCATTCACTTTTCCATTTAGTAGCTTCTTTCATTTTTCCTTCATCATCATATAACTTGGTCAGCCTATCCTCGACAACCTCTATCAATCCCTGCACATCTCCTTGCAACTCTTCATAGAAATCCCTGTGTCTTTCTATGATATAGTTGGCATTCTCAATCTCTTCATTGCTAGAAATGTCCTTCTGCTCCAATTCCTCGATTTTCTCCTGAATTCTGTTGTCCACCCTTTTGTGTTCCTTTATGGCATCCACAAATTGTGAATGCTTTCCCTAGAGCCTATTTAACCAAGTGATAAGGACAACTTGTCTTCTTTTGATTATTGCAGTGAGTGCATCTGATTTACCTTGAGAATATGCAGTTGATCCTTCCCAATGGTCCATTTTCTGTGAACTCTCACCTTGGGTGAGCATCCTTGTTGGCTCTATTACCGTACTTACCAAATCTTTTAAGCGTTCATTTTCTCTCAACATTCTTTCATTTCCAGTTTTATACATCTCTCTTTCCCTTATCAATGCTTGGATTTGAGCTTTGTTCAACTTGGCTATGTTTATTCTGATATCAGCAATTGCCATAGGGTCAACTTCCCCAACCTTCAAAGTCATGACATGTCCAAATGCCTTTTCAGTATCAATAATAATTGACCTTTTGTGAAGAGGATATAAGGCCCAAATCATCAATGTCTCATCATAAGTGTTGTATTTTGATCCTGTGTATACCTCCGTCACCTTTTCTATAGTTAGCTTGTGGGTGGCATTGCTATCTTACAAGAAACTATGAAAAACTAAAGCAGAATTCATATCCAAACCTGGAAAAATCATGACACCAGCCCTTTTTAGTAGCTCCCTTCCCTTTTCAGGGGTCATGCTAATCATTTCCCTATCCACTTCATCTTTTAGGCTTTTCAACAGTTGATCCTCATTCCCTGGTGTAACATTTTCAACCTGCCCTCTTATCTCTTTTCCTTTTTGCTTATATAGAAATGTTTTAAACTCTGAGGTTTTTATAAATTCATCATCTGAAATGAAAGACCTATAGTCTTCATGTCTCGTATCTACATCCATGGTTTCATCAACATCACTATCCCTGGAAACATATGTATAGTCTTGAGTCCTCACTCTTAAAACTTTCTCAGATGAACTTTGTGTCACACTTGTTTCCGATATCCCTTTAATGGAGGATAACAATTCAGCATCCATCAACTCTTGATTATGTTTTTCAATCACGATCTCTGCCTCCTCTGCCTCCTCTGCCTCCAGGTTTCTGATTATATCATCGGATTTGTAGGGCACGCCAGGCAAACATCCTCAAGATTACATATCATTTTGTTGCCAGTGAATATACCCGCCGGATCCAAAGTTTATTTCTAAGCGGTGGTCTTCTCATGTTGCTAATGCAACAGTTTATCCAAAATCAAATCATAACCATCTTTGGCCAATGGGTGAAATCACTACAAGACGCAAGTGTTGGGCATGAAATCTTTATTTCCATGGCAAACTCGGAAGGTTCATATTTGAATAATCCATTTTAAATATCTGGGTAAAACAGTCCTATCCGAGACGGTTCTAGACAAAATGAAAGAGTCATCCTCAGAATCATACGATCATTGTATTCTCTGGCAATACCAATCCCCAGTATGGTTGATTGGACCATTGGCACTCTCTAGACCTATAGTATTTTCACTTCTTAGATAACGAAAAAATCTGGATGGTTGAAAAATCTATACAAGGAGGTTTTCACAAAACTCTTCGGAAATGCAAGAGTTTGAATTGGAAAGCACCGCTTTCTCCCAAACAACGTTCCGCTAATTCGGCAGAATATTAGCCTACCTTCTTTGTCAATCATTGAAATTTCGCAAATCTTTGGGGAATTATAAACCCAACTCTTGTCCGAAATTATGGTACTAAATGCAATGATGAATGAATTCTTGAGATAGAGGTGCCAACTTTGCTCCATGCATCAAACCCGTCTGGCTCCTTGTAGAGATGTGACAACATAATCGTCAGTCTTGGATTGCGATATTGAATGTCGGTAATCACCATGGAATTTCATTTCCATCGATGGGAACCTCCATTCCCAACACTTTTGTCCCATAAGTGTAAATTGCATTTGAAGTAAGGTTTAAAGATCAACGTATTAAGGTGGCCCTTCATTTGTCCTCCTGTGGATGGAAGCGCATGGCACTAATTGATGCGACGAGACGGCCTCCATGTATAGATGGTGTCAATCACTCAACAACTCTTGTCAAACTCCTGTCACTATTTTCTCATTGCATATTCCTTCCATCCTAAAAACCTCATCCATTGCATTCTCAAATATATGTATCAGTGGGTTCCCTGAAAAATCACATATAGCTCTGCCTTTCAAGTCATAATTTCCAGCCATCATCTTTATCAGTTCCGCATCAACAAAAATGTTAGGGCACACCAATTTCCCTACATTAAGCCTCCATGGATTGCATACTAACTCAAAGTGATTTCTCCTATGATAGTGGAACATGAATAACTCAGCTAATTGGAGTCCAAACATCTCTATAAATTTGCGCTGTCCATCAACTTGTTAATGCTCGACCTTGATATGTGAAACGCCCTATCTGGAGTCGAAGACCGAACAATTGATCTGTGGGATCGATTGAAGTTTTTGAGTGCCTTGGTGTTTGGTGATTAGTCTTTTCTTTCTTTTTAATTTGGTTACCTTCCCTGGGTCTTTTTCCCTTTGATTTTCCTGAAGCAGCGCCTTCCATAGTTCAAAATTTTATGAGTTCTGAAGAAAACTTACTATAACTTCCTGCAAACTTAAGCTAGGTAGATGCCTTAATTGCTCTGTTGGTTCCCTTGCTTTCTTTTGCTTTCTATACTGTGAGGCAATGATTTTGAATGATCATACTCTGATATGAAAAATCTCATATGCTTCATGGCGCCATTAATTATCTT